>JAJVHD010000035.1:600000-1029332 GCA_022207745.1 Brachionus rubens | reverse complement strand
GTGTTAATCGAAACAAATTTAATTCAACGTAAATGCAAAGATCTGCCATAATTCATGCATTTTGTCTTTTGACAATTGCACGCATTAAATTGTATCAACCACATATTAAATATTGGTAATCCTTCTTCAATCGCACTAAATTACTTAAACCCGAAACTCGGTTTTTATTCTTTTTTCTGATTGGTTAATTTTTTCTGTAATAATGTGAAAACAATATAAAAACCGAGTTCAGGCAATAGTGTAACATGTAAGATTGAACGAGGATTTTGGTTTAATTTGCAACTTAAAAATCAAGATGGCCGCATTAGATGCTGGGACCAATAAAAATTCCAAAGACGCATGAAAAACTTCAACAAACTATAAACAAGATAACCTTGGAAACTTAAATTCAAACTTTACGTAATTTGAAAGGTCTTTCATCTTGGTCAAACGGTCTATTCACGAAAAATTATTCATTCGACATCAGACATATAATCGTCCTCAATTACACAAAGGTGAAAACATCGCTTTGTACCTAAAGCTCTATAATCGATATTCATAAGCTTTCAACCGACGGTCAATATTTAAGGAGATGTTACTGTTTTTTGGAGCTACGACAGTTAAAAAAATTCTTAATCGGCCGCTGGAGTTAATTCCTACAAAATCCAAATTAAGGGCTGTCGAAAATCTCGGCCGTCTCCTTCTGTGAAATGAAAATGTGGTCACATTTTATGTGACCAGAATAATGTTTACCTTGTTACTTGGCTTTGTGTTGTAATCTATCTTGGCATATTTGAAATCGCTAATTAAAAGCGACATTATAAGGTATTTTTAATGTAAGCTTAAGGTCTGGGAATAACTTCTAATTCATTCTAATACCGTATGTCCCTCGTTCAAGTATTGCTGCTACCACAAAGATAAGACACGCATTTGGACCATGCACTACATAGTACATTCCGCCCATGCTTTAACATTGCTAACTTTAAGCGCACTTGCCCTAATAAGGTACTCAACGCGTTTTAGTTCCGCATCAAAACATCTGAAAAAAGTCTTAGTTTAATGCGTCATCAAGACATCTCGCTTTTAAATAAAAATAATACAAAAATCAATTTTTTGAATCTTTGTATGCTGTTTTGGTGCAGCACCAAAGATAAATGAAAAATAAAAATCTATTAAAAAAATTCATTTTTTATATTTTCGATAAAAAAAAATACCAAAAAGTCTGAGTATTAAGCTGCACTTATTTTTATAAAATTTCAAGTACAAACACAAAAAAAAATTTAAAGAGTTTAAAAATCGTGATTCCATTAAGTAAACAAATGACTAATTAGAATGTTTTTTTTTGTGATTTTTTAATCTTTTAGTCGACCTCCTTCCTCTAACTACGGTAGCTTCTTCATTTGTGTTAGGTTTGAATGGTTGTGGGTGTGTTTTCAACACGAAAAATTGATGCAACATGCCTTGGCTTGAAAATGGGAAATCGAACTTCCACATTTTGTGAAAGGATATTCCTCCCCCTACATTAAAGGATTAACAATTGATGATGATGACGAAGATAAATCATTACCCGATGACAATGATTGGCAGAGAAGAACATGAATATAGTATACGTTGTTTTTTTTTTTGTTATTTTTGAAACCTGTTGGTCGACCCCTTCTTTCTAATCATTCATCATCGTCACCGGGTAATCGTAGGGGGAAGGAAGATCCTTCCAATGAGGAAAGTATTAGACTTCCAAATATAAAAAATTGAATTTTTTAATATTTTGTTTTCTTTAGCTCCTGGTGGAGCACCCAAACGCATCATTCAAAAAAATTATTTTTTATTTTTTTATTTAACAATCGGGTCTTGATGATAGTCATTTAAAAACTAAGGACTTTGCAGTGTTTGATTGCGGACCTAAACGCGTGAGGTACGAACACTTATAGCAGCACTGCTCTTAAAGTTAAACAAGTTTATAGCATGGTGGGAGCATGTACTGTGGTGCATGGTCCCAAAGGCGTGTCTTCTTAACTTGTGGTGCAGCCAATGATTGAACGAGGGAATACGGTAGGATAAGTTCTAAATTTAGTTAAATGATAACTATGTTTCTCATGTATCTCAAATTCTTTTATTATTTCAAATGGAACATATTAGATTAAATATTAGATAAAGTTTAATAAGTTTTTATCCGCTTTTATATTTGGCACTTTAAAATGATTTAAGACTATGGCGGGGTTTATTTTTTTTTTAAAATTTTCTACATACTATAGGTGTTTGCATAAATTTAAGAACAAATAACGTTAAAAGTTCAAAATGTCAAAGAATTTTCTTCATTATAGGATTTAAATATATTTTAAATGACGGTAAATGTTTTTTACTAAAAATCAATCGTTACGTCCCTGAACATATCGTTGCCTTTAGCCGGTCGTAAACGAAAAGTGTGGTGGCTTTATTCATATCAAACGATTAAAAAAAGTAAAATCTGTTGTTGGGCTTTTTTGCCGCCTCCTCTAAGATCACAGTCTTATCTTGTTCAATCCAATCAGAAGGATTTTCGTATTATATAGCTTAAAGTTTAAGAAAATTGCGGTTAAAAAGGAAAAAAGGTATCGTAACTGTTAGCTCGGTTAGAATTAATTATGCAGGTTAAAACTTTTAATACCAATAAGTCTTTGAAGATAATCCAGAAAATTATGGGTTTAATTCTTTTTCGAGAGCTACCATGAGATGACGATTAATATTTACTAACATTTCGTCATAATATACAAAACCTCACTTGAATTTACGACTCTCTTCTTGGGACCGAAACGTTTATCTAAATAATCCGACATCTGCTCGCTAATCCACATAGAAAACTTAAAAATTGAGCGTATCTTGTATTTTCACTAATTTAAATTTGTTTTTTAATAGACTTACATTCAAAAAATTTGTCATACCGATTCAGATTAAAATCATCATCATCATTCGGTTGTTTTTACCAGAGCTAATCACTCGACATTCGTAGTACACGCGATCCCAAGTTAAATTAAAAAAGATTTACTGGTCTTAAGTGATTTAAATGCTATCTTGAATCTTTTTCTCATTTTGAAACTCTTGCGCTTATGTAAAATATTTCAGGTTACTCCTAATTTGATCAGCAGTATTAATTTGATTAATTTTATAATTTGATGAAAAACCAATGAAATTCTATAAATTTCCATCGGTGTTGAATCAAAAATTTTTTGACTGGGTTTTTGGGATATTCTTAGAAAATAGAATATTTGCATTAAACATTCTTCTTTTAGGTTTATTCAAAAGATAACAAATTCAATTTTACCCCTATACAATCTAACCCTGCTATGAAGTGCATGATCTTAAAATCAAAAACTGGAATTCTAACCATCGATAATCGCGTATAATATATTTAAATAACAAAAATAATAATACGTAGAACAAAAATACTGAAGTTAGTATCAATTTGATTTAATTAGGACAATAAAACAAAATTATGTCAAATACATTTGAGTCAGTATCTATATTATTTTTACAGTAACTTTTTTATTTAAATTGAATCAATTATACTATATTTAGTTTTTGTTTCAAAAACTGATTAAAGATCTTCAGACGACGATTCCGACACAATGATCAATCGAGGATTAGTAGTTTATCTGCAACTCGATAAATCGAGTGCAATCTTTAGGCTATATAAGCTTTTCGAAAGCACAATTGGCTTGAAATTCTATCATTCATCAAATCTTGGCTTAAAATTTACAATTTTAGTTGCTTCGATTAATGGTTGTGGAAGACTTTTCCAGTCATCAATGGCTCGCTTTTTGAAAAAACTAAAACGAACTGCACTTACTATTTTTTCTTTTAGTCCATCTGATACAATACATAAATGTAATCGGATTCGCAACGTGAATTAATGACTCATAGGAAATGAATTGAAGTTTTTTTTTCTTTAATTAATTATGATAATTTTACTTTAAGTTGATTTTTGAAAATAAACCAATGGATATACGTAATGAGGATTATTAATTGAAATGAATTAATTAAATAACTGGAAAATCAGACAAGATATTTTGACCTTTCTATCTTTGAGCTCAAAGTACATGAGAAAAAACGAAGTGCATATAGTGTGAAGATAAATAACCATGTGGTTGCTATCAAACCTCATTCTAAAGTTAGACCTTTAGGTTCTCTGATTTTTGCTTTAGGGCTTTTGAAAAAAATCTAAGTAAAGAGAAGATGAATGCAATTAGGAGCATTAGTAGTCTACAATTTCCCAGTCAATTTCAAATTACTGAAACATGAAATATTCTTAATGATTTCTTAATGTAACAGTTATTTAAATAGTAAAAACTAACTGAAAACTCATGTTTATTATATGGTTGGGTTCGTGAACTTTTAAATTAATGTCACAGTAATTTTTTTTTGTATACGTACAGTAATTTTCCATCCCAAGGAGTTTCATTAATTTTTCAGTACTGATTTTTCAATGTTTGAACTTTTTCAAACAGGTTTTTTTTTTAAAATAATATATTATTTTAAAAAAAAATCTATCCAATCGAATTTTATTTTAGACACAAGCGTCATTGACCTTTAATTGTTTTTAAAAATTTTGTATAAATAGCTGTTTGTTTTTTCATTTAAACTAAGTTAACCAAATTTTAAAAATTTAAATTTTTCAATATTTTAAAACTTTTTCTATTAACCTCAAAATCACTTAATAATAGTACTTGAGACCATTCCAACTTAACACTACCTGCCTTAACATAAATCTCTTTCCTTTGTGACTTTAAAAAAGCTTGCTAACACTTGAAATACCTTTAAAAAACTTTGAATATTTGAAACAATACCGCTTAATTAAAACCATTCGCCCCTTTGATAAATAGTTACTGCAAAAAAATTGCACAAATAGATCCACCCTTAATTTTTAAATTCAGTTACACTGCATATCACTTACCAAAACAGTCATCCTAAGAATGCTATGGTCTAAGAATTTATGTAAAATTTACTGAAACATTAATGTGACAGAGACTGATAAACTTGCCTGAAACATTAATGTCAAAACATCCGTAAACATTGCTGGAACATTACTGTTTTTTTGGACTGAAACATTAATGTTACAGTAAGTCTTGACAGTTATTTTTCATCAATTTTAAATTGACTGGGTTTCGATTTTATCGTAGAGGAAAGCAAAGTTCCAAGGACTAGCAGATTCAGTTTTCGACTCAGACTTGACTATAGAAACAAATGAGCTAAAAACAGAATGCTAACATTTGTTTAGTAGTGAAAAAATAGCCGTAGACCTTTCAAATAAAATGATTTAAAAAAAGTATTATTTTTGTGCCTCGATAATTAATTGTGTACCAGCTTAATTAAAAATATATCAATACAAATAATATTGCTCTTTTTTTCGTAAAAAAGATATTTATAAATAAATTTGTTCCTAACTTAAGTATTTTTTTTTTTTTTTTCAATATTATTAACATAAGTAATAATTACATGCCAACGATAATCTTCAATCTCTCTCATGCTAAATTTGATTATAAAAAAGTTTTTTTTAAACAGCTTTTTATTTTTTATTTTTATACGCAATAATAAATAAAAATACTCGAATAAAAATACTCGAAGCAGAGCTTTTAGTATGCGAGTAACGAAACGTTAGTTAAAAATACTTTATAAAAGTATATCTATCTGAAAATTTAAAAAATTTTATTTCTCAATTATTAGGTTTCGGCAGAAGTTGAAACCTTCAACTAAGCCGTATTTCAACAAGTTTTTTTCATAGATAAATATTTTCTTGAAAACAATACCTTCTGTATGTTCTTCAATATAAAGCCCTTTTTCTAGTCGTATTGTTCGAAGGGAGGGCTACATTTAACTGGCTTTGCTTACATAATCATATTTGGTTTTGGTTAAGTCTTTTGGAACAGTATTTAAGTTCGGTTTCCAAATAAAAAGGAAATACATCGTCTTATTTAGTTGAGAAGGCATGGCCTATTTTCTAAAAGTAGGTTTAGCTTTTGTGTTCGTTTCAAAAATAGAAAAAAAAATTCAAAGTTGTTCCTTCTTATTTCTAAATGAATAAAAAAAAAAACTAAGATTCGGTTTATATTGAAAAAAAAATAATAACAAATTATTCAATAAAATATTCTCCTGTTCTTGTTTGAAAATATTTTCTATTTTTTTTTTCTTAATTCACGCTCATCAATTAAACAAACAATTCTCTTTATCGAGAGAAAAAGTTTCAATTATCTTATTTTTCTCTTATCGTCCGTTTTTTTAATTGTCAATTATGTTAAATAATGGAATGGTTAGCCGATTTAATTTCTAGATTTTTTCTCAAAAACCAATCAATTTGTTGGGTTTCGATTCTGATTTTTTGTTTTTAGCCAATCAATTAGTTGTGTTTCCGAGCCAATCAGATTTAATCAGTCCAAAACGAGCGGTCTTTTCTGGTTAATCAGCTCGTCACGGCCGCTAGTTCCTCACAATGAATTTAAGATATGAAACTTGCTTCAAAATCAAAATGCAAATTATGTATTTTAAAAAAATAATAAAATATTATAATGCATTGAAATTTAAAATGAAACCATCATTTTAAATTTATATTTAAAATAAATAAATTTATAATCAAATTATAAGTCATTAAGTTCTATTTCGATGCTAGAAAATTATCTTTTATTATTTTGAAAAATCCTAGAAAAAGTTTACTCAGTCTTTATAAAAAGTATATCAAAAAAAAACAAGATCCAGTCGAGGTTCCTCCTTTTGAATTGTATTTTCTCGAAATTAACGAAATGTCGTTATTTCGCTAAATCTAAAATATAATGAAAATAAGAATATTTTACGATTACAGGCATTAAAACTGAAATAGTGTCAATTTTGCAGCTTATACAGATTCAACTACATCTTTTGATAATTTATATTAAATAAATTTAATTGTTAAGTTATAATTAGTCGTTTATTTCTATTATTTATTTTATCTTTAACGGCTTTCAGACATTTTTCTTAATTGGAGAACAATAAAAGTGGAAAATAGTGATGATTGAAAAAAGGATTCAAATAATTTAAAGTGGGTTAACCGAGCTCTTATCCAAACGGATTCCCTCTTCCTTCTTCTCTTTTCTTGTTCACTGGGTCGCCTTTTAATTGATAATTGTTCATTTTCAAAAATAATTTCTCATGATTTTTTAAATAAAAGATTTCGAAAAACGGAAAAGCACTATTTTTAATATCCAAAGAGATCAGGGTAAGCTTTTGCATGACGGGGGAGTTATAGCAATGGTCTAAAGTATCAACTACCGAAGCTGAGTTAAGAACTGCAAAGCCTTGGCATGGCCGGCTTATTGGAAGCTGGATAAGATCTGAAGAGCGAAGCATATTCCTCCCAAATTAAAAGGAAAAATTTTCAATGCCTCTGTTGTTTCAGTTTTGCTGTATGGTTTTGGAGCATGAATTGTATCAAAAGATCTAGAGGGTAAAATCAATAGCTTTGGTTCAACATGTTACAGAATGTGGCTGGGTATCAGGCCAATGGATAAAGCAGGACTCGAAATAATCTACAACAATGTGAATCAAAGACCGCGCATGCTTCGCTCTTCAGATCTTATCCAGCTTCCAATAAGCCGGCCATGCCAAGGCTTTGCAGTTCTTAACTCAGCTTCGGTAGTTGATACTTTAGACCCTAAATATTTAAAGTCATCGACCATTGCTATAACTCCCCCGTCATGCAAAAGCTTACCCTGATCTCCTCGGATATTAAAGATAATGCTTTCCGTTGCTTATTGGTATACATCAGATCTATATTCGTACAGTACAAAGCTAAAATAAGTTAACAGCATGTTTAAGAATGTTTAAACACGTGTTTGAAAATTTTCAAACATGTTTTTTGTTCAAAAAATGTTTATTTTCTTCATTTTTTTTTTACCTATTGATTTTGAATGTGTTCATGTTTATTATTTTGTTTATTGAAAAAACATTTTTCTGTTTATGTTTAAACATTTTGCTGTTTTTGTTTATTTTTTCGTTAACTTATTTCAGCTTTGTACTGTATACATCGTGTCTATATTCGTATACATTGGATCTATATTCGTATACATCAGATGTATATTTTGAAAATAAATTTTAAAAAATATCTATATTTATGTATACTCGCATACATAATTTTAAAAAATATTTATGTTTTGACTGAAAAGTATAGATAATATCTATACTCGTATAGATGTCCAAAAAGAGGTTTACAGGATACAGTTGTACCAAAATTTCTAAATTCGATTTCATTTTGATTATTTATAAATAAAAAATATAGATCACTGAAGCGGTTTAAGTTTTTAAATTTTTAAGGTACGGCGTCGCTTCATTAAGGATCATAATTCCATGATTGATGTGATAAGATATGTTTTTAAATATACATAATTTTTCTCTTTTAAAATCAGGTTTTTATTAGTGTTGTTGGTTTTCGCTCAATAAATCGTAATCGACACCATATTTTGCTCGTCGATCCGCTCGTCAAAAAAAAATTGATTTTCGGCCGATCGACTTAAAATTCGTCAAAAATAAAATCCCAGACTTTATGGCAATCGGAAATAGTCTTAAAAGTTCGACTCAAAAAATTACAATTTTCCCTTATCTCAAGTTTCTAGCCCTCTGATATGGAGGCCATATAGACAGATTAAAATTGTGATGCATTAAGTTTATTTCGGGGTTTAGACGAGATTTGCAAACATCAGACATATGTACCCTTTAAGGTATTGAGTTTCAAATTAATAAATTAAAATTTTGGATTTGAGGTATGGCTCAGGGTTGAGTAACCCATAACATTTAGGTATTTTTTTTTTACCAACAATAGTTTTGTATACCCAAATTTTATGGATTATCAACCCTAGACCTCTAATCCGAAATTTCTAGAGAACCCATACCCTACCCGATCCCAAAACCTGAATTTTTTGGGTAACCTAAATTCACGCTATTCCTTAAAATTAATGGGTAGATTTATCAGTAAAGGATTCAAAGTTTGGTATATAGTTTGGGTAGTATTGTTGAGGCCGGCTTACCACAAGTGATAATTAAAAGGGTGTTTCGGGTTAACGGATGGCGTAATAGCCAAGTTTATTTGAAACAAGTTTATTTTAATGTTAATAAGATGTTTTTAGATGTAAAAAGATGATGTAAAAGATGTAATGTTTTTTAGAAAAAGATGTTTTAGTTTTAATTTATGTTTAAGTCCTTAACATGTATTAGTATAAAACTAAACCAGGTTAAAGGACTAAAGAAAAAGTTTGTGGAGACGAATGTTGTGACTGAGGACCACAACAGTTTTACAGTAAGAGCTCTTTACTGTGTAAAGAAGGTTGTATTAGAAGAATAGCTTTAAAATAAGATGCGATCGTAAATTTAGATCGAGCGTAAGGATAAAAAAATGTACACATTTATCTTTTTTGAATATTCTTAAATTTAAGATCGTCCTAGTTCAAATGATTTATCTTAATAGAAAAAAAATTGTGATATTTTTTTTCGAAAAAACTTGAATTTGAAAAATAATTAAAAATACCGATTAGATCTTATTTTTTAAACACACTTTGAAAAACTTAAACAAAACTTAATGATTATAAAAATTATTACTTAAAACTAACGAATATATTGTACATTTATCAAATAAGACTTGAAGTTATAAACATTTAATATTAAATTTGTTTATTAGATATATATTTGCTATTGAAATAAAATTTATTATTTTTATTGAGAATTATGAATCATTTTAAAGGTATAACAAAGCTTTAAGTTTCAGACACATTTATAATTAGGAATCAATTTCAAAAGGGTCTTGTTCGATCATGGAATGCTTATTAAATCATTCATCTATGAATGAATGATAACAATTTTGAATATCATGCATTATTAAAAAATGGATATTTAAAGCAATTTTTTTATTACATTGAAATAAAACAAAAAACTTGAAAATGTTTAAATCTCCTTTTTGTTTGCTACTATTAGTCCTGATTGGCAGCTTTACACAAAATGTAATATGCACAAGCGAATCGGTTGAAACTTCAACGAATTCAGTTGGCTCAACTATTACAGATGGGACAACTAATTCAGGTGACACAACTAATGCAGGTGGCACAACTAATGCAGGTGGCACAACTAATGCAGGTGGTTCAACTGATGCTGGTGGTTCAACTGATTCAGGTTCAGCGTCTAGTAGTGGAATCATTTTTACCACTGGTATGAGTTCCAATAACGAAACAAATTCAACAACTGTAATTGGTGGATCTAATTTTACGACTGCTGGTAATCCAAATAATGGAACCAATTTTACCACTGCTAGAACACCAATAAATGGAACCAATTTTACCACTGCTAGTACACCAATAAATGGAACCAATTTTACCACTGCTAGTACACCAATAAATGGAACCAATTTTACTACTGCTAGTCCACCAATAAATGGAACAAATTTTACCACTGCTAGAACACCAATAAATGGAACCAATTTTACTACTGCTAGTCCACCAATAAATGGAACCAATTTTACTACTGCTAGTCCACCAATAAATGGAACAAATTTTACTACTGCTAGTCCACCAATAAATGGAACAAATTTTAGTAATGCTAGTCCACCAATAAATGGAACAAATTTTACTACTGCTAGTCCACCAATAAATGGAACAAATTTTACCACTGCTAGAACACCAATAAATGGAACCAATTTTACTACTGCTAGTCCACCAATAAATGGAACAAATTTTACCACTGCTAGTACACCAATAAATGGAACCAATTTTACTACTGCTAGTCCACCAATAAATGGAACAAATTTTACTACTGCTAGTCCACCAATAAATGGAACCAATTTTACTAATTTGGTTTCTAATACAACGCTAGTAACATCGGATTTTGACTTTCAAACTACTCGAGGATTTTTTCCAGTTACTACAAGAGCATCAAAGAGTCCAACTAATAAACCACAAAAACCTACGAAAGAACAAAAAACCAAAAAGCAAACAAAAAAGCAAAAAACCAAAAATCCAAAACGGTCGACTCGAAAAAGACCTATTGTCACCAAAAAACCAAATACTAAATTTTCAACTAGAAAATTATCAACCATTTACTTATCTGGTAATAAATCGACAACATTTGCCATGAATCAAAAAAATTCAACAAATATGAACATCGGAACATCACCAATCGCTATTTTTACTACAAATCAAAATTTTACAGGCACCCAAGTATCAGTTTCATCTTTAGATATTACTGGTTCAGCTGCATCATTTAGCTCTCCATTTGAAACCACTGCACAATCAGGCTTCAACTCAGAGCCAAATTCTCAAATTATAATTGAAGGTGTCTTCTATTTTTTTGTTAATATTTTTGGAAGAATATTTATTGGTAATGTAGACATCTCGGGCGTTGAAAAAGAAATTAAAACTCTTATTGGAAGTAATGCTGTAATTACACCAAAAAAGTAAGACTACTAAAAAATTTTATCAATCTGATTTAATTGCAATTTAAATTTTAAAGAATATCAGATTCGGAATACACAACAGTTATCACTTTGGACAGTGACCCAAATACAGGTTCAGGTTTTACTGTTTTGAACAACAAGTACAAGATGTTTTAACTAAACTAAAGACAAATGGAGCAGAAAATTAAAAGTGTTGACCCAGCAAGCCTATCTTGATCGGTAGATGCAAACAAATTTTAAGTTACAGTTAGTTTTTTTAAATATACCTTAAATTCGTTTACTTTAAAATCTTTGTAATTTTAAGCAAATGAGACTTTGATTGTTTATAGTGTAAAAAAGATAACTAGTTTGTACAAAAACAGCAAATGAAATTGAAATTAGTTGTCTTAAAGGTGATCTTACGGCGAATGGAACAATTGTAAATGGTACAGTTTCACGTGTACCAATAGCTATAAATACTGCTTGTCATTTTTCGTTTAAAATATCGCCAGGACTTTTTCATGGTCATGTGTAAGTACATTCTTAGTACTTTACTGCAATTTAGACTTTCATTTTAAAAATTAAAATTTAATTATTTTTTTGATTAGGTCAATAAAATATATTTCACTCTAAAAAATTTCGCTTTATTTCCCTTTTAATAGACGGTTTTAGGCCGGCGCTTCTTATTCGACTTAAAGTTAAACGCCTAATCAGCAGCTTAGAGACATTTAACTGCTTTCAGAGCCATGTGTCTAGATGTTTCGACATTTAAACAAGGTTTTAATTCGTGAAGACAGTTTTTGTGAGTCTAAGTTGCTAGATAAACGTCTTTAGTCAATTAAGATCAGTCTTCAAAGAAGAAAAAAAAACGGTTTTCAACATGGATTTAGAAGCAATCATAGCTGCGAAACTGCTCTTCACGAAATTATCTTAAAAATGAACTGGGTAAAAAGAAAACGTTTAATCGGCTTATTTTATAGACTTCAATAATTTGATTGTAAAATTGCGTCACTATGGTTTCAGTGAAACAGCAATGAGTCTAAACTTTTTAACCTTAGAGTCGGAGTCTGAGACTGAGACGGACTCTAAGTTATAGGTCTTTCCTCGAAGAGAAGAGGCTCTGTGTAAAGTACACTGTATCATAGGCAATTTAAAAACAGAATCCAATTCGTCAAAATAGATGAACATTTCTCAGATCCAGAATCAATTGGAACTTGGTGTCCCTCAAGGCAGTGTACTATGGTCTGTTATTGATATTGATGATATTGTGATATTTCTTGTTGAGTTTACAATCAAATTATTTGCAGAAGACAGAACCCTCATTAAAACTGCTAATGTTATGGAAAACCTAATCAAAGAATTTAAGTTAAAAGTTGATAGGCTTTTGAAGTTGTGTAAATATAACCGAATCGATTTGTCTCTTAACAACCTCATCAACTGGACTATCGACTGTTAAAGCAACTGGACCATCAACTGGATCATATAATGGTAGCTCAGTAGCTTGAAATATTTCTTCTTCATCTGAATCAACATCAAATTCTTCACTGGTCTTGACCAAAGCTGCTTGGGTCACATTTAGATATTTCAGAAATTATTGCATCAGCAGCATCACCTCTTCCAGTCAAACACGCCTTGCGACGCCAACAAAATTCAAGTAGATATGATTCTTAATAGTCTCTTGATACATCTCTCATTACTTTGATATGCACCTTAGCAGCATTCCAATATTTTGATAGAATTATATGCAAACATAATTACACTTTTGAAAAATTAATCATATTCAACATAAACATTTGATCAATTACCTGGACAATAACTCCAAACGGAACATAAAAATACCTTCAGAGATTGATATTAATGGTAACATTATTTGTCGACAACTTTAAGCTGCTTGGTGTTACAATTGACAAGAAGTTAATATTTCGATCTTTATTCGATCAGTCGGCTTTTTTAGTAGCTCCAGTTCTTCAAATCGTTCATACTCCCTTATTTTGATTACTGTTGATCTTTAGCTATTTATTTCCCAAAAAGAAAAGAAAGATTGCTAATTCCTACAACTTTTGTTTGTTCAAACTCTTTAATGTGAGACTATCAATAGTCGACAATAATGATTTTAACAAACTAAATAATGAACTTAGCAAGTACAACATCGAATGTTTTCATAATCATTACTAAGTCGTTTTAGTGTCTAGAAAAAAAAATGAATTCATTGTACCTTCAAAAGGGAAATTTAATGGTGGGCGATATTCAAAAATTAAAAAATAATAAAATTTTTATATTTTTTTCAAGCTTACCTTTACCTAATTTCAGGAGGCACGAGCTTTTATGTATGGAAGAGATGGTCATTTTAGGATGTGGCGAAGAGTCCATACTGTACCAGCAGGCATTTGCACCGAAAAAAAAAGTCGGTTTTCGGTTCGTTTCGGTAGGTATACCGATACCGAAACCGAATACCTAAAAACCGAAAAAAAATTAGTACGAGGCTAAAAATGAACCATAAAAAACGACTTTATAGGAGTTAAACTGATTTTTAAAGATTAAAATTAAATAAAAAATCACTAAATAGAGTGTCACCTAATTTGTCAGAAAAATTACCCGTTTAAAACTTATTAGACAAAAAATTAGAGGACAAAGAAGATATGAACAAGTGGTTATCTTTTGAGAGCTGTTCGAAATGGGTATGTTATAACTGTCTACAGGAACAGTTCAGAAACAAAAGGATCAATATTTTCAATGTGATGATTGTTAATCTTAATGGGCTTATGTTAAGTTGAAAAAAAAACTTCCAAAATAGAAAATTTGTTACATCCAAGTCTAAATGGGTTTATTGGGTGAAAATTTTAAAGGGGAGAAAAAATAGGCTAATCTTAACAAACCCTAGGGATAACCGGGTTAACCGAAATAACCCCTAACACGATCAGCTCCAGGAGCTAAATGGGTGACCATAAAAATTAGGCCTAATCGGATGATCATTTTTGAAGTTTTCAAACAAAATTGGATTGAAATTATCCATAAAGAATAAATAGGTCATCCGGTTAGACCGTTCTATCATAGTTGCTTTAAAAAACCGTTTTGTTTAAACGCTTGATTGGATAACAGTTAACGTCCAAAGAGAAGCACCTGAAAAGTTTAGAGATATCTCAAGTTAATAAATAATTTGGACTCTTTATTATTCAAAAGTTTTATTCAGAAAAGACATAATGGAGTGAAAAGGAACAAAAAGAGACATTTATAAGTCAAAACGGATTTTTTTACTTGAATCATTTTGCAGCAACTTCTCAGTCAAACAAAAAAAAATGTGACATGCATTCCACATATAAGTACATGTATGCCACATACAATTTTTGTATGTCAAACTCCTGTAATTGTATGTAATAAAAAAATATTAATTTATTCTATGTTACACTCCTGTGGCTTATTTTTTTTTAATTAGATGTCATAGTACTGGGAAGAGTGAAGTTTGGAGCAATTTTTTTTTGGAGCAAAGCAATTTTAGAAAAGCTGTTTTTTTTAAAATAAAATTAGGTACAGTGCATAAAATAAAAATGGTTTTAGATTGTAAATTTTTTGTTAATTTCAAAAATATTTAAAAAAAAGGGAAAATCAATATTTGATTATTAATGTTAGTTTCGATTTTTAACAAAATTTGAAATGCATACACTAAATTTAAATAAGACATTTTGGCGCGAACATTTAAATTTTTTGAAAATTTCAAAAAATCCCGCCAATTTTACTTTTGAAAATTTGTACTTAAATTAAAATTTAAAAAATTTAAATTGAAATTTCATTATAATGTTAACAATCTGTTTTTAAAAATTTAATGATTGATCAAAAATCGATCAATTCAAAAAATTGAAGAAAATACTTTAAATCAAGTTTAACAAATCTTGTTTAGTTATGTTAAAATTTTTAAACTAGGTTAGGTCCATCTATTTATTGAATTTTACAGTTTTAAAAAATAAAATTTGCTTTGCTCCAAAAATTTGCTCCAAACTTCACCGTCGCATAGTACTGTAAACTGCAAAGGACAGCTGTCCTTTGCAGTTGACCAAAACAATGTGCGATATTTGAATTTCATATCGCTCGATATCGATTATGAACAGCCTAAACGATTAATCACCATTTTCCGAAAAATTGACACTTTTCCTCTCGTTCTTTCAAAACTTGAACGAGAAATTAAGAGAGGAAAATCAAGGACCCATACCCACACTTCAACTTACTACCCAAACGAACCTCTAACACTTTATTCTAGCAACCTAACAAACAAGTTTTCAAATTTAACACTGTTCTAACAATTTATATTTTTCCGAATCACACTGCTAATGTTTTTTCGGAAAAAGTAAATGAAAATTTCTGCAAGATTTAATAATTTGCAAATAAAATATCCATATTTGACTTTATTTGACCTTTTTTAACTTATTTTAACCAAAAATAACAATATTTCACGTAAATTGTTGTCAAAAAAAAAATCGATTTTTAAAACTTTAAATAATAAAAAAACTTAAAAAAAAATTTTTTTTTACGGAAATTACGATTTTTTTCAAAAAATTTGGCAATTTTGTGTTTTACCAAATTTAACCATTAAAAACGTAAAAACGTCTTTTTTCAACTTAACATAAACGTAAAATAACGTTAATTTACGATATTTTACGTTAAATGACGTTTTTTAGAATCAGTCATTTCACGTAAATTATTGCCAAATTTGGTGAATTAACGTAATTTTACGGAAAATGTGGTGAATTCATGGTATCATAGCACCACTGTTACTATTAAATAAGAAGTTAGTCATACCAGAATAGACTGATGAAATTTTGAGTTCGATGAACTCTCATATGAAGGTCCTAATCAAGGATTCTTTTCAAGTGAACACTACATTCCAGTAAATGACGTTCAAAGAGAATTTTTTTTACAAGAGCTAAACGAAGAAATTCAAAAGTTTTAGGCTATTTTGACTGTTAACAATAACAAAATAATTTTTATAAACAAATCCTACTCGAAGATTTTGGTATAGTCAGCAAGAAACTTTTCCTAGACTTAGTGAACTAGCTAATATTCTTCTGAATATAGAGAGATCTTTTAGCAAAAACAGTCAAAATATTCAATCAGATCTGTTTATTACAAGGTGTATGCTGAAAGCGAAAATGGAAATCTTGAATGAACTGAATGAAAAAAAAACGAAATACTCTATTAAAGAGTTTAAAAAAATATATTTTTATTGGATAGGTATTTTTTAACTATGACACTGATAAAATAAATGAAATTTTTTCAGACTTGTTTGTTTTATTATCATCACTTATAAGTGTCATACTGATTTTTTTTCGTTTTTTTCGGTTCAGCTTCGGTATCATACTGATTTTTTTTCGGTTTTTCGGTATTCGGTTTCGGTAGCGGTATACCTACCGAAACGAAACCGAAAACTGACTTTTTTTTCATTCCAAATGCCTGTGTACCAGAGCTATCCCCGACATCAAAGTTATGATCTTAAAAACCAGAAAGGCAATTCGAACATTCTAGGTGTATTATGACCAAATTATTTTGAGATTTTTTAAAATTTTTTGAAAAAATTCAAAAAAAAATTTCTTCTCTAAAATTTATTTTCACGCGATTTTGAATGCTCTAAAGTGTTCATAAAAATGAAAAGGACTGACTTTAAGAAATCATAAAGATTTTTAAATTGTCTCTATAAAATCTTAAAAAAACTTGTGATCGACTTGGATATCATAAATGTAACGGCAGGCTATGAGCTACAAGCTGGTGTGTTTAGATTTTTGGTTGAACGAGGCTATCTATGCATACTAACTGTTTAAAATTCGTTAAAAAAAATTTATTTTTTGAAAATTGGTTTAATATCCATTTTGAACGTCCGAAAACGACTTCAGGAAATGTCGAAAATTTTAAAAAAATATGTCAAAATCTACTGGTGACCATGACCTAGACAGTGGTACAGCCTATGCCATGATTATCTAAAGTATGGATGAAGTCTTGAGTTTTTAAAATTGATTTGAACAAAATTAGTAAACGAATTTTTTTAAAACACTTTTTTTAGGAATTGGTTACGATTCAAGAATTGAGTTTTTTCACGACTTTTATATCACAAAATGTACCTTGGGACCTGTGCTACAACGTGGTATATTTGATCTTTCGATAGGGGTTATCCCTTATTATAAATTTTGCTTATTCAATCTTCTATGTAAACATATTCCTCTAGAAAGAAAATTTTGAAAACGATTAAAACAACATTTTCAGCATTCACGGACACATTTATAGAATGAACAAGTAATTCATATCGCATGTTAAAATTTACCGGAAAGTATGCTCTTGATGTTAGTATATAGTATAACTTGACTGGGATGTTCATTTATGAATGCTAGTCTGTTCAAACAACGAAAAAGATCAAAATAATAGAAAAAATACAGCACATTTTCAAGAGCCAAATATTAACCAATGGATAATTTTTATGCATACTTAAATATGTTAAATTCAACGGGAGAGTCTAAACTACAAATTGGTATATCTTAACTCTTGGTTAGTTGAAGTCAAATTTACTAAACGTTTAAAACCTGTAATTTGATGAATTTTAGAATAAAGTTATTGAAGTTAAGTATCCTCCTTTGTGAGAATACGCTTGGTTTGTGGTTCCAAGCTAAGTCTAAATAGTCGTCGAGTTCGCAGTCTTAGACTCGGATGAGTGACACTGTTTATGATGAACGTCCCACAATAACTAGAAGTCGTAACCATACCCTTTGGCCGGTCCCAAGTCCGGATGAGAAAATGAGAGGGAGGCTGAATCAAATTATATTAACAAAAAGAGCAGTTCTAGTTTACAAAGTTAAGTATTCTTCAATAGAAGAATAACGCTTGGTTTGTGGTTCCAAGCTAAGTCTAAATAGTTGTCGAGTTCGCAGTCTTAGACTCGGATGAGTGACACTGTTTATGATGAACGTCCCACAATAACTAGAAGTCGTAACCATACCCTTTGGCCGGTCCCAAGTCCGGATGAGAAAATGGGAGGGAGACAAGTTTTCTAACGTTTTAAAAAACTCTAACAAACTTGAATTTAAATTTGCACACGACATAAAAAGTGTCTTACTTTATTTTTACATTATAAACATAATGTTTAAAAAAATTATGTCGAAAATTTTCATAAAGATTAAACAAAATTTTTGATAAATTTTTTTTTTTTGAAAAAATAAAAACAGATAAAAAATGAGCGAGAGACGAGCAAGTAAAGACTATCACCCGTACGATGGCATTACACTATTATGCAAAAACAACTGTGGATATTACGGTAATTCAATGCAATATGAAGGTTACTGTTCAATATGTTATCAAAAAATAAAAAATTCTAAACCGCCTAGTCATTTAACATCTTCGCTATCGTTTGATGACTCAACATCTCTTCTTAAATCATCACAATCATTCAGCATTGACGATCGAAAACACTGGAACGACAATTCCAATTTAATAAAATTCTCCTCAAAGACAGACAAACGTAAAAATTCAACGTTTAACAAAATTTTTAGACGACCATCATCTACAACCACTTCAATTAACCAAAATTTAGTCGATACCGTAACCAAAGTAGCAGACAAAGCTGTAAACTTAGTCGATCAATCATTCCAATCGACTTCATTTCAATTTCTATTCAACAATAACGAACAATCATTAAACGATTTCGTTACAGTCTTGAACAAATTGTTAAAACCCTCGAACGTGTCTGTTATAAACCCATCGGCTATTTTGTTAAGTAACACAGGTCGACATAAACCCAATCAAGATGATTTATTGAACGACTTTGAAGATTTATTTAAACAAAATTTTTCTCAATTGTACCAAGACTTGATGAAACAAATGAAAAATTTTATAGATCGTTTTAAAGATTTTGCTTATCGTCAAAAAGATGAGTTGAACACAAAACAAGCTGAGATGGTACAAGAATTTTTTAGAAAAATTTATAAATACATTACGACCAGTGGATCGATTAAAAATTATCTTGAAAAATTAAACTCGGATGAAATTGATGATGAGGGTGAAAAATTTTATGAAGGTATCATGATCATGGTCGAGTCGTACATTAATAACCAGGTATATGATTTAGTCTTCCCGTCGTTGATGACAGAGTTCGAAGAGAAGGATATAGACCTTCAAAAGAAGATTCGAAAATTCCATTGGATTACTAGCGAGATGATAGGGACTTGTATCGATGAGAATAGCGTGTTTTACCGAGACTCGTACGAAGAGGCCATTAACAGTAAGTCTCAAACACATTCTGAAGAATTTTATTAACTTTTTATTCAAAGACATAGTCGAGGTAGACTCAAAGAGGACTTCGTATGAAAAATGTTGTGTATAACAAACTGTAGTAAGAACTTATTCAACGCAATCAACATCGCATCGAACATAAAAACGAGTGTTCAGTTAGTAGAGGTTGAGACTAAGACCAAGAACTTGGCGTCAGCTGATGACTTTTTACCAGCTTTGATTTACATCGTGTTAAAAGCGAACCCGACAATGCTTTACTCGAATATTAACTTTGTGACCAGGTTTGCGTTCGAGAAGAGAATACTTCAAGGAGAGCATGCGTATCATTTTTGTTCATTGGTAAGTCGTAGAGGGTAGTTGAATCAAGGGGTTAAAAATATTTTTGTTTTAAGAATGCTGTGATTGCTCATATTGAAAATTTGGACGCGCATCATTTAAACATGGACCAAGAATTGTTTGATTCTTACTCAAACGGGATTGAGTTAGACAACATTGGGAATATTCAAAAAATGATCGAGACTAATTTAAAGGTTTTATCCGAGTTAAAGGATAAGCAAAAATTGATTAAACAAGAGACTTCAAAGTTACAGACGGATATTAAACTGTTTAGGGATTTAATGAATGTAAAGTTTGAGAGTTGTGTGAGGACTAATGGGGTTCAAAATGTTTTGGATGATAATCGAGATTTGATTAGTTTTAATGAAAGTTCGAGTGGTGTCTTACAACCAAGTAGTGTTGGATAGAATATTTGAAATAGTGGTGTATGTGTTCATGTCCGGTTTATTTATTTAAAATTTATGTATTTTTTTAATAAATTTATGCTTAAAGACGGTTTTGTTAGAGGCCTAAATGTCCCCCTCCCATTTTCTCATCCGGACTTGGGACCGGCCAAAGGGTATGGTTACGACTTCTAGTTATTGTGGGACGTTCATCATAAACAGTGTCACTCATCCGAGTCTAAGACTGCGAACTCGACAACTATTTAGACTTAGCTTGGAACCACAAACCAAGCGTATTCTCCTCATTGGAGAATACTTAACTTTAATAACTAGATTTGCATGTTTTCCTAAATATTTATACAACCATAATTTTATTGTTAATTCTTTCGTTTCAATGGGTCTCCTTGTGTATCCTTTAAATCCCATATTAAAATTGTTTTGTCTTCGAAATATCCAGCCACAAGATCACCATTTGACAAAATACCAAAAACATATGGATTCAAATGAACACTTGTAAGATTTCTTTTGATGATTCCGTTTTGAATATCCCATATATGAATAGTTGACCCTCTTGATCCTCTAACCAAGTCTCCATTAGACAGTGCAAATACTCTCTGATAGCCATCTGTCACTGGTATATTCAGCTTAAGATTTCCATTAAAAAATTACGAGCACTGACAAACAGGTATGTTTTGCACCTGAACAATTTCCCACAAAGATTGTTTTCTATAATTGAAAATCAAATTTAATTTGTTAAATAGCTTTAATCGAAGTGTCTTCCTTCCATTTTATTATCCAAGACTCTTAGTTAGTTTTGAACGCTCATCATAACCCACTTATCCGAGTCTATCCTTAACTTTAATAAACTTAACTTTAATCAATGGTTTATGGGTAAACAAAAAAGGAGATAACTGAAAAAACTGAAAATATGCCTAAAATTTTGCTGTTTTTCCGGAATATTCCGCGGAATTTTATATTTTTTTCGACTTTTATTGGTCTTAACGTGTAGGAAATTCGATTCTCTATCAGAAAATATGGAAACTTTTAATATAGGATTTATTTTCGATTCAAGACCAGTGACGTAGCGTCCATACGGAAAACCAGGGCTTGAGTCCCCCCTACTGAAAATTTTGGGGGACTCAGCCCCACCATCTCAAATTCCCAGATTCTGAAAATTTCACTTTGAGCCTATTTTATAATGTGATAAATTGAACGATATATGAAAAATTCGCAAACCATTATAAAAATCTCTTTATGATTTTTAATTGTAATACCACTAAAGGGTAAATGTGATCTCTTTTGTTACAGGTATTTTTAGCTAACACCATTACCAATCTGGCGATTTTTTCTTTAACTTAATTTAGAATAACTTGGAATTTTCATCTATTTTTGAGACACCCTTGGTCGAGCCGAGTCGATCGAGTCGATTTACCACTTTTTGACTTAAAATATAAATTACGGTAGTGAACATTTTATTTTTGATTTTTTAGTTTTGGGCGCTAAAAAGGGTGCAAAAAAAATCCTGTTTTTGAAAATTTTAAGAGATTTATTTAATATTAAAAAGGTGTTTTTTCAAATCATGTTTACTAAAATTTTTTAATAAAGCACATTGAAATTTGGCTGCAAAAAGCCGAGGATTAGGGGTAAAATTTTTGAATTTTTACCCAACTGAAAAATGGATTTTTCCGGGTTTTTCGAGGCCGAAGAACACAAATTCAGATAGTATGGACATTTTAAATTTAATGAACCATGGTCTTGGAATTGATATTTCAATCAAATAAGCTTATAAAGGCGTCTTTCTGTCTTGATAATAAGACAATTTCTTGGTGCTAAAAGACATGAGTGGATGACCAAGTTCGTATACTAATCTTTTAACATGGCGGTTCAATTTTTGATTTTAATATATTTGTTAGTTAATAATAATAAAAATAAATCATTCCCAAATGTAAATTTGATTGTTTGTTATTGTAATCAATTCACCATGGGGCAAAAATGTCGCTTGAATAACTGCATCTCTGTGTGGCTCTGAAGTCATTATAACCGAACCGTCAAAAGGATTCCAAACTTTAAAAGTCTTATCAATTGATCCACTCAATAAATTACCATTAACTAATACATGTAAACAATTATTAGCACAAATAGCACTACTATGTCCAATTAGAACCCGAATTAAATCACCTGTTTCTAAATTACGAATCTCTATTTTACCATCTGCTAAACCACTTGCCAAATACCCATTCTTAAGAATAGCTATTGATCTTACAGAAGTTGAATGAGTTATACTTTTAAGAGGTGTTGTGTCTGAAGTATTCCATATTTTAACTGTTCCATCAGCAGAACAACTAACTAAATTTTCATTAGGTAAAATTAGTATTTGAAACACAGTGTTTCTATGCTCAACTAAACGTATTTTAACATGACCATTTTGTGAATCTCTAATAACAATATCATAACCATACGCGGAACCTTGACTGATTGCTAAATCATCATTTTTTAGTACTGTAAAGCATAAGAATGGGAATGATTCATTTGTTTGAATAATTCGTTTCAATGGGTCTCCTTGAGTCACCTTTAGATCCCATATTAAAATTGTTTTGTTATTCCCATATCCAGCAACGAGATCGCCATTTGACAAAACACCGAAATAACTTGGGTCTTGATAATCGCTTGTAAGATTTCTTTTGATGATTCCATTTTGAATATCCCATATTTGAATGGTTGACCCGGGTATCCCTCTAATTAAGTCCCCATTATGAAGAACAAAGACTGACTGATGATAATCATCAAATACAATATTCATTTTAAGAGTTACATTAAAATTATAAACCGGACGACTTGTTGTTGTTGTTGAAGCTGTTGACCTTTGTTAAATAGTATTTTTTTATAATTGATCAATATTAATTTTAAAAAGAAAATTACGAGCACTGACAAACAGGTATGTTTTGCACCTGAACACATTTTCCTGATTGAAAATATTGCCCTCTACAATATAAATGACATGCTCTAACTTGAATACCATCTGTACCATCACATCTAAAATATTCATTTCCATTGACGGTTTCCAAATCATTTTTGTTATAAATATCATCTGCGCATACTGAACAGTCTGGTCTATTACGTGTAATACACGACTTGCAATCAATATCACCTAAACACATCAAACAAAAGTTGAAAAGATAATAACATTTAGTTGGCAAACAGCTATTCAGCCAATTAGTGGGTTCAATTGAATTAACGCATAACAAGAGTACAATGGTTATAACAAATATTTTCAACATTTTTGATTTTTTTTTATGAAAAACTTAATCAACTTTAAATAATTTGCCTTGAGTTACAAAAACAAGCATCTTTTATTTTCCCACAAAGATTGGTTTCTATAATTGAAAATCAAATTTAATTTCTTAAATAGCTTAAATCGACGTTTCACTCCTCCTTTTTTTACCCGGACTTGGGACCGACAAAGGTATGGTTAAAACTCCTAGTTACAGTGGGAAACGCTATTGACGAATATGTATTTAGCTTTTCCGATCCTACTTATTTGTTAAATTCCTAAAATCAAACTCACAACCAAGATATCGAAAAGGAAAAACCTAATAAATAAAGTTTTATTTGTTTTATCCAATTAATTTGAATTACTGCACTTCTACAGAACTTTTGGTGGCAAGCGTAGCCGTACAGAAGCGTACAGTACCCTTCCCGAACCGTAAAAAGGAACCTCCGGACAGAAGCTAAAATTACCATAGCGAACCGTACTGTAATAAATGTACCAAAGAAAAAAAAAATTTATTTTTCATTTGTCCGGTACGGTTCCGTTCGCTATGGTAATTTTAGTACGGTCCTTTTAAAGGTCGATTGGGTCCATTTTTTTTTGTACAGGAACGTTGAGACCTTCTATGACCCTTGTTTCATTAAGGATCAAGACTGAAGGTTTCAAATTACTTTTAAATTATGTTACAGCATATATATGTACAGACAATTGAAAATTGGAAAAGTTGTTTACCCGTTAACGTTGTTCCCTAGCGTATTACCGCTGTGCTCCCGTCTGACGGATTAAGGGCAGGAGGAACGTATTGAACAGTTATGTTATAGCAACCGTTCAACAGAGCCAAAAGCATCTTTTATTTTCCCACAAAGATTGCTAAATAGCTTTAATCGACGTGTCTCCCTTCCATTTTCAATTCGGACTTGGGACCGGCAAGGGTATGTTAAATACATCTAGTAATATAGGACGTTCATCATAAACACTGATCCGATGTTGCCACTGACTTTATTTAAATTCTTTGGAGCAATTTTCAAAATTTACATTAGTTTTGCAACTAAATTGAAAATCTCATTTTTTTGTTAAAATCTCAATTTTTTTCAAAATTTTTCAAAAATTTAAACAAAAAAATGTCAAGTGACAGTGATAACCAGTCAATAAAGTTAGACGAGCCTGAAAAAAAGAAGCCGATTGCAAAGACTCCAGAACCAACTGTAAAGAAACGCCGTCGACGTGTTCGTAAAAAGACTAAACCCTCCAAAAACATCGATTCAGACACTGAAAAGTTTATAAAATCTTTTAAAAATTCAAACATTCAAACCAAAGGCAGAAAACCCATTGATTTAACCCAACGTAAACCTGCTCAAGGTCCATACGTTCATAAAACTTCAAATCAATTGGAAATAAAAGAAAACGTTTTCTTAAATTGTCCAGTTTATGTTGTTAAAAATCAAAACGAAGATGGGTCTGAACCGGCTAAACCTAAAACAATTCCTAAAGAAAAGTTTCAAAAAAGTTTCAAAGAGTTAACTTTAACCGAGACTTGTTGCCTCTGTCATTTAGGACAGAACGAAATTTATGGTCTAGGTGAACTATTTGGTCCTTACTTCATCGAACCAAATGATGAAAACGATGACCCGAAGGAAGTATTTATTCACGGTGAATGTGCTATCTGGTCTAAAGACATCTATGTCAAAGATAACAAGGTTAATGGACTCGAAAAGGCTTGTCATGAAACTAAAGATTATGTAAGTCACTCTCAAATTGTTTGATCAAGTCTAATTTTTGTATCTTAAGACGTGTTCTTGTTGTAAAAAAAAAGGAGCTAGTTTGATTTGTAAAGTCAACACGTGTGGAAGGATGTATCATTATCCTTGTGCTGTTAAAAATGGTAAAGTTTAAAAAAAAAAGAGTCTTAATTTATGTTTAATTTTTTTTGTTTAGGTGTAGATTTTTATATTGATAGTTTCGATGTAATGTGTAAATCACACTGAGTTTGTGAATAAAAAAAAATGTAAATATTTATCCAAAAAAAATGACTTGAGACTTTTTGTTCAAATAAAAATTTTTTTGTAATCGCTAAAACAGGTTTTGAACACTTTTGTTCTAATAGCTGTCTCATGAAAAAATGTCGAATTTTGTACCTGCGTTTACGCGAGACCTTTAGGTACATTTTAAGACATCATTCAGATCCATCCTATTTTTAATGAATTTATACTTGAATGATTAAAAATGAACCCGCATTTTATTGTCAAAGGATCCTTTGGATGTTCCAAGTTTTAGACGCTTACTAGAACAGCTATATTTCAAATAACCCAGAGTTAAGATATACCAGTTTGTAGCTTAGACTCTACCGTTGAATCTAACATATTAGAATTGGGACCGGCCAAAGGGTATGGTTAAGGTATTCAAGTTACTGTGGGACGTTCATCATAAACAGTGTCACTCATCCGAGTCTAAGACTGCGAACTCGACAACTATTTAGACTTAGCTTGGAACCACAAACCAAGCGTTATACTTCTATTGAAGAATACTTAACTTTGTAAACTAGAACTGCTCTTATTGTTAATATAATTTGATTCAGCCTCCCTCCCATTTTCTCATCCGGACTTGGGACCGGCCAAAGGGTATGGTTATGACTTCTAGTTACAGTGGGACGTTCATCATAAACAGTGTCACTCATCCGAGTCTAAGACTGCGAACTCGACAACTATTTAGACTTAGCTTGGAACCACAAACCAAGCGTATTTTCCTCATTGGAGAATACTTAACTTTAATAACTTTATTTCTTAAATTCATCAATTAATTAAATTGCAGGTTTTAAACGTTTAGTAACTTAGACTTCAACTGACCAAGAGTTAAGATATACCAGTTTGTAGCTTAAACTATTCCGTTGAATCTGACATATTGAAGTATACATAAAGATTAACCATTGGTTAATAATTGACTCCTGAAAATGTGTTGTATTTTTCCAATTATTTTGATCTTTTCGCGATTTAAACAGACTAGCATTCATAAATGAACATCCCAGTCAAGTTATACTATATACTAACATCAAGAGCACACTTTCCGGTAAATTTTAACATACGATATGAATTATTTGTTCATTCTATAAATGTGTCCGTGAATGCTGAAAATGTTGTTTTAATCGTTTTCAAAAATTTCTTTTTGGAGGAATTTGTTTTCATAGACGATTGAATAAGCAAAATTTATAACTAGGATCACCCTATCGAAAGATCAAATATACCACGTTGTAGCACAGGTCCCAAGGTACATTTTTTGATATAAAAGTCTTGAAAAATTTCAATCCTTGAATCGTAACAGATTCCTCAAAAAAAGTCTTTGAAAAAAATCCGTCTAGTAATTTTGTCAAAATCAATTTTAAACACTCAAGAACTCATGCATACTTAATGTAATCATGACATAGGCCGTACCACTGTCTAGGTCACGGTCTCCGGTGCATTTTAACATATTTTTTTTAAAATTTTCGAAATTTCCTCAAGTCGTTCTTGAGCGTTCAAAATGGAAATTGAACCAATTTTTAAACAATAAATTTTTCTTTTTCACGAATTTTAAACAGTTAGTATGCACCGATAGAATCGTTCAAACAAAAATCTAAACATACCAGCTTGTAGCTCATGGCCTGCTGTTACATTTATGATATCCAAGTCGATCACAAGTAAAATCCTCAATTTATACTCTAATGTTATTTTATTCAATACTTTTTGAAAGTATTAAAATTAGGAACAAAATTTTGATTCCTCTATTTCGAGCTTACTCTTTTCAAGCTGATCCAAAAAATTAACTTGCTAGTTGTTCATGAATTTCATCGATCATCGCCGACACTGCAGATATCGGTTAATACTATTATCCGATTAAAATACAGAGCTATTTTTGTCAAGTTCCATCAATAATTCCTGACATGAAACCAAAATTAAATAATCTCCGGTGTTAATTTTTTTTGTTTTGATTGATTCCGTTCTCATTATTCCGTTACAAACTCAATAAAAGAGTGTGTCCGCTTTTATTTGAAAACTTACGAATAACAGAAGGCTTTTCATTTTGGTTTATGAGTGACACATTTTATCGTAAAAATGTTGTATCATTTTATGAATCAAACTTTCAAGCTGATGTATCAAGACTTGTCTTGACGGACTGTCAAAATATAGTACTTGACACGAATCTTGTCAACAAAAATTTGTTCGCGAGTCTTCAAATTATTCATTCAACCGGTAAAATAAAGAGTGTCCAAAAAGATTTGTTCAATTATTTTCGTTACTTTCGAAAATTACGCTTAGAATCTTATTACACTCGGAATTTATTTTTGAATGGCATTGAACGGACAAGATCAATTAATAGTGATTTAAACATAAATTTAAGTGATAATTCTCAAATTAAAGTTGGTAATAAAAGACTTGTGCTTATATTAATTGATCTAATTGATACTAGCTTATCAAAAAAACAACCCAATTCGTTTAATGACGTTTTTCCAGACGAAGACTTTTGTGTTTATAAAGACTTTCCGTTTGATCAAATGATCGGGTTCGATCTTGATACTCGAGCTTACACCCAAGATAACATTTCTTGTACTGTAAATTTTTTGAGGTTAAACAACGCTAAACTTGGACGTGGTTTTTCCTCTAGATTTTCAACAACTCGAGAAAATGTTTCTTGTGATTTTGAAAAAATGTCAAAAAAATGTGATTTTAAAATCACTCCAAAACCTGTCTGGGATAGACAAAACTTGAGTGAATTAATCATCTTCTTTGATTTTATAATCTTTGTCGTTCTTAATCCATTACTAAGTCTACTCGGCCTAGTTCTTAACACTGTCACGTTTGTTATCCTTACCCGTCAAGTTATGACCAAGTTTCAATTCAAGATAATCAAACATTATTCGCTACTAAGCAGTTTATATTTTGTGCTGACTTTATTAAACTTGACAAATGAATGTTCGTTTGACAACGGAATTTTTTGCTCATTTATCCGTAATTGGATATCAGTTCAATATTATCAAATAATATTCATAGACTTTTTATCAACAGTCATAAAGTATATGCTCAATTTGATGATTATTGGGTTCAATTTTTATCGTTATTTGTTAATTAAACAAAAACAAGATAAAATAACACCAAAAGTCTATTGGCGTGTTGTTACAGGAGTTGTACTCTTTGAAATATAATTATGAAATAATTAGTAGAGGTCGAAATTATTGAGTAAAATATGTTAAAACTCATAACATTAAAGAGGAATATAAAAATTACCCGTTAATATATTTTTTGAAGTCTATATTTGTTTTTTTTGAACTGCTGAATTGTGAAGTTTTCAGCAATTCAGATTTTTGTGGAGTTGTCGAAGAATTACGTCAAAAATCACAAGATTTTTAGTTTTTGATAATGTTATTGTAATTTAATACCTTGCAATGGAAAAAAAAATGTTTTTTGAAACGGTTAAAAATTTGTATTATTTTTTCTATTCTTTCAATATAATGGTGCTAAATTAAAACACTTAAGTTCTAAGGATTGGAAAAAGATATTTTACATATGCGCATATGGTTAGAAAGCTAAAAAGCTACGGTTGACGCTTAGACCCTTGTTTTGGCGAAAAAATTTTTTTTCAGACTTCAGAATCATACAAAAAATTTAATATTAAGAATTATACTTGGACCTTAAAAATTTAAAAAAAAAAATTTTTCACCAAAACAAGGGTCTAAGCGTCAACCGTAGCTTTTTAGCTTTCTAACCAGATTTTTGACGTAATTCTTCGACAACTCCACAAAAATCTGAATTGCTGAAAACTTCACAATTCAGCAGTTCAAAAAAAAACAAATATAGACTTCAAAAAATATATTAACGGGTAATTTTTATATTCCTCTTTAATGTTATGAGTTTTAACATATTTTACTCAATAATTTCGACCTCTACTAATTAACAAACAATTCATACAAAAGATCAGAGCTTTGGTTGACTAAGAGGAAAACTTAAAATCAATTTTTGAATGCATAACATATCTTAGAATTTTATGTTATACAATGTTACGCACTCTCTTTTTGAGATTTTATCTCGGAACCCTAATAGTTGAATTGCTGAATATTTGAACTGCTAAAAACTTTATTTTGCCTAATAAATAATTATGTGTTTTATTTTGGTTTGGATAGAAATTTTAAGGATTTCCTAATGGCAAAATACCAAAGGAATAAACTCAAAAGAGGTTCATTGTAATTTTTAATATAAATAAAAAGCAATAGACAATGAACTCAATTTTTTGTACAGATATTCGTATACCAAGATGTCAACCCCTCTCCTTATCCTCACCCTAACCCTACCTAGGACTACACCCGAGACCCTTTCGGAGAAGTGGTTTGATTGTGTATCGATGTCTCAATGTAAATGAAACAAAAGGTAGAAAATAATAAACTTGATCATTTTGAACGTTGCAATTCGGTCGATCAATCGTATTTGCTATTCGGTGTGATGAGTCAGTATAAATATTTCACGGACGTGTTCATTCTTGTGTACGACTTGAACTGACACAAAAGTAGAGATATACGTGAGAGGTTGTGAAATTGAGTATGTTACTTGGTTAGAGTTTAAAAGATTAACATTTTGTTTTAGTGTTTTATTAAGTTAAATTAAAAGGATGATGTTAGAACGTGGTTTTTAGTTGTTTGTTAAAGAGAGAGAATAAATAGTTCTTTTTTTAGATGTTGTTTTGTAAGCTTTAAGGAATGGTTCCTTAAATCCTTAGATTGCAAAATTTTTATGGATGATATGTTTATGGTGAATTTAACTTAACATTTGTTCAAGGATATCACATCCTCAGCCTTCTTAATTTTGATGTTCAGTGGTGTAGGTCTTGGTTGCGTTGGATGTGATGTCTAGTCTTTGTACAGGGATCGTTGATCTCTTCGACCGTCTGACTTGTTTCGCTTCTGGTAAAGCATCATCTGTTGGGTCCTCGGATTGGCTCGATTTGTTAAGAGTGTCGCTACTAGTGTCTGACCTGGTTGTCGCTTTATTCAGGAATGTATGCTTTAATAGAACATCATTAAAATTGAGTGTGATGGATGGTGTGGAAAAGATCATTCCGAAGAACTCAATTTCTTGTACATTGATAACGACTTTCTTTGGGTTAATGGTTGCTTCGTGAGCACTTAATAACTCAAAGAGTTTTTACATGTTCTTTTTTAGTTTTTTCATGAACAAGGATGTCGTCACTTACGTTTTTGGTTCGTTGAATTGGTTTGATAAGTTCTCTGATGGTGTTTTGAAAAATCTCGGCGGCACAATTGATACCGAAATTGAGTCTTTTATACTGAAACAGTCCGATGTGTGTGCTGAACACTGTTATGTATCGAGAGTCTGGATGTAATTCTAGTTGATGGTAACCAGCGTTTAGATCGACTTTGGATAAGTGGTTGGCTTCGTTCAAGTCGGCTATTACATCGTCAAGAGTTGGAGTAATATGGCGTTCTCTTTGGATGGCTTTGTTGGCTTCTCTTGCGTCGGTACTGATCCTGATTTTTTCGGGCTGTCCTGCTTTTGGTACTACAACGATTGGTGATATCCAAGGAGTTGGTCCAGATACGGGTTCGATGATGTCCATGTCCAACATTCTCTGGATTTCTTTTTCTACTTTTTCTCGCAAGTGAAAAGGAATACGTCTGTGCGGTGCTTGAATTGGTTTAACATTGCGGTCGATGATTTTTCCAATTTTTTCGGTGAAAAGGTTTGGGTATTTGATCATTTTGGACTCGACGTTACAGGTTATTTGAACTATGTCCAAGCTTTCGATAGCTTCAAGAACAAGGATACAGCCGGAATTACCATTTGAGATAGCGAATTCCGTGGTAAGTGTTTTATCTCTGTGAGTGAGAATCGTTGTGAATCTTCCTAAGATCTTGATGGCTGTTTGAGATCTATAGCCGTAAACATTAGTTTGATTGTTTTCTATTTTTATGTTTTTCTTGTCGAGTTTGTTAAACGTGACGTGGTCGATTAAAAACTTAACATTTTGGCTTAATATTTTGAGTCTGATAAACTTTCTTTTTGTAGAGACTGAGTCTATCGCGTATGCATGATCTTCTTCTACGTCATTGAATGGTTGATTGTTGAAAGATTCAGTCTCTAGCTCATCTATTTGGTTAATCTTTTGGTGTGTTTAATTTGATCTTGAATTAACTCCTCTGTCATGATTAGGGTTCTTTGATCTGCATACTTTGGCAAAATTATTGAGCTTGTTACATTTAGTGCAAGTTTTGCCGTTTGCTGGGCAAACTCGATTGATATGTGGATATTCGAAACCACATAGGCCGCATTTCCCGGTTTTAGGGTTGGGCCGGTATTGACCTGGTTTTTGATTGCTGGGGACTTGGTCTCTTCTTTTGTTTGGTGTGTATGAATTTGGATACGAGAAGGACTTATTGGGGTGTTGTGTTATTTCATTTATTTGGGAGTCGTCACGCTCTTTGAGAGTTTTCTCTACTGTTTCCATCAGTCTACCAAGTTTGAGAATTGGCAACCTGATGCAGCTTGTCGCGTGTGACAAAGCTGTCCAATGTTTCATCAGGATGTTGTCTGAGCTGTCTGAACATGATCCTGTCGTAGAGTTTATTTTGATTCGGAAGAAAGTGGTTGTCAAGTTTGGTGATAATTTCATCATACGTATCGTCTTCACCTTTGAGGTTGTTGTAGATACCATAGGTTCTTGCGCCGATGCAGTGCAGAAGTCTGGCTTAGATTTTTTTTCGGTTGTTCGTGTATTCGGGTGTGGGTTCTTGGTCTCGGTCTGGTGGATTCATGGGTTCTAAGCTAATTAGTGAGGTAGATTTTAAATCTCTCTTTCCATGCTTTCCAGTTGCAACCAACATTATTTGAATCGAGTTCACGGTCGAAGCTAGCGATTTGTTCCACCATTTTGGTCGTATTTAAAGTTCAGAAAGAAAATTTTTGATTTTGAAAAAAAGATAAGCTTTATAAAATTAAAAAAAAGTTGGTGGGTTTATAAACTGATTAAAAGGAAAATTACAGTTACGACAGATAGGGTATAATCTATACAAACCTAAAGTGATTAAAGGTACTTGTTTTTGATCGGAAGGTTGTTTCCTCTTTTATTTCCTCGTCTCCAATTGTGGTATTCTGGCAAGGGTCTCAGGTTTGAGTTTAAAAGATTAAGCTTTTGTTTTAGTGTTTTATTAAGTTAAATTAAAAGGATGATGTTAGAACGTGGTTTTTAGTTGTTTGTTAAAGAGAGAGAATAAATAGTTCTTTTTTTAGATGTTGTTTTGTAAGCTTTAAGGAATGGTTCCTTAAATCCTTAGATTGCAACATCATGTTTTTACATCAACGATGATATGTTTATGGTGAATTTAACTTTTGAAATTCAACGATGCATCGAAATTTGTAGAAAACTAATTAAAAATCCATTTGATGAACGGGTTTTCAGAAGGATAATTACTTTTGATGAGAAGTATACCTATTTGCGAAATAATGATGACAGAAACCAGTGGTTGGAACCATCTCAACCAGCCCTACCAGTCGTTAAAAAAGGATGATTCGAAAAGAAGTGAATGTTGTGCGTTTGGTGGAATTGCCAAGGGGGAATATATTTTGAATTGGTTCCTGATGGTCGTACGATAAATGCAGACCTTTATTGTGAACAATTAGATCAAAAGTAAGCTTCACTTCAAGCAAAATCCACTTTTTTGATAAACCGAAAGTTTGATTTGTTTCTTCAAGATAACCCAAAACGTGCTATGTGGTCTAGGGACATCTATGTCAAAGATAACAAGGTTCATCGACTCGAAAAGGCTTGTCATGAAACTAAAGATTATGTAAGTCACTCTCAAATTGTTTGATCAAGTCTAATTTTTGTATCTTAAGACGTGTTCTTGTTGTAAAAAAAAAGGAGCTAGTTTGATTTGTAAAATCAACACGTGTGGAAAGATGTATCATTATCCTTGTGCTGTTAAAAATGGTAAAGTTAGAAAAAGTAGAGTCTTAATTTATGTTAATTTTATTTGTTTAGGTGTTGATTTTTATATTGATAGTTTCGATGTAATGTGTAAATCACACTGAGTTTGTGAATAAAATTTTTAGTAAATATTTATCCGAAAAAAAAGATGACTTGAGAAAAATTTTCGTAATCACTATAAAAGGTTTTAAATACTTTTGTTCTAAAAGCTATTTCATTGAGAAATGTCAAATTGTGTACCTGCATATACGGGAGGCCTTTAGGTACAATTTAAGCCATCATTCAGATCCATCCTATTTTTGATGAATTCATACTTGAATGTTGAAAAATGAATCTGCATTTTTTTTTCAAAGGATCCTTTGGATCCTCCAAGTTTTAGACGCTTAGTAAAACAACTAGACTCCAAATAACCCAGAGTTAAGATTTACCAGTTTGTAGCTTAGACTCTGTCGTTGAATCTAACATATTGAAGTATACATAAAGATTAACCATTGGTTAATAATTGACTCCTGAAAATGTATTGTATTTTTTCAATTATTTTGACCTTTTTCGCTGTTTAAACAGACTAGCATTCATAAATGAACATCACAGTCAAGTTATACTATATACTAACATCAAGAGCACACTTTCCGGTAAATTTTAACATACGATATGAATTATTTGTTCATTCTATAAATGTGTCCGTGAATGCTGAAAATGTTGTTTTAATCGTTTTCAAAAATTTCTTTTTGGAGGAATTTGTTTTCATAGACGATTGAATAAGCAAAATTTATAACTAGGATCACCCTATCGAAAGATCAAATATACCACGTTGTAGCACAGGTCTGAGAGTACATTTTTTGATATTAAAGTCTTGAAAAATTTCAATCCTTGAATCGTAACAGATTCCTAAAAAACGTCTTTGAAAAAAATCCGTTTAGTAATTTTGTTCAAATCAATTTTAAACACTCAAGAACTCATCCATACTTAATTTAATGATGACATAGGCTGTACCACTGTCTAGGCCATGGTCTCCGGTGCATTTTAACATATTTTTTTAAAATTTTCGAAATTTCCTGAAGTCGTTTTCGGACGTTAAAATGGATATTAAACCAATTTTCAAACAATAAATTTTTCTTTTTCACGAATTTTATACAGTTAGTTTGCACCGATAGAATCGTTCAACCAAAAAACTAAACATACCAGCCTGTAGCTCATGGCCTGCTGTTACATTTATGATATCCAAGGCGACCACAAGTCAATACCTCGATTTATACTCAAATGTTTTCAGAGAAAAAAACGATTTTTATTAATTATTTTATTCAATACTTTCTAAAAGTATTAAAAAAAAAGAGAAAATTTTTTTTTTATTAATCAACACAAAGTTTTTTCATTATATTTACAAAAATTAATATTTTTTAATCTGACTCTGAACTTGATGAACGTGAACTACTCGATGAACTTGATCGATCTTTACGAGCACGACTTGAAGCTCTACCATTTCTAGGCGATCGTTTCAACGGTGATCTTGATCTCTTTCTACCCGGACTAGCAGCTCTAGCCCCACCCGATCTCTCAGGACTTCTTCGTCTCGGTGGTGATCGTCGTCTAGGCGAATAATTCCTACCACGATCTCTACTTCTATCTCTTCTATACTCGAATCTTGGTTTAACCGGTGGTAGTGGTGGTTGTGTAATACTAACCCGAATCTCTTGTCCATCAACTTGACCTCCATCCATGAACTTACAAGCTTGTTCAGCAAACTCAGGTTTAACGTATTCGACATACGCGTAGCCTTTATTGAATATTTGGTGGACATGGTCGAACGGAATGTCAACGTCTTTAATTTCACCGTAAGTTGAGAATATCTCGATTACATGGTCTTTGGTAACGTTACGGGTTAGTTTACCGATGTAGATACGAGCTGATTTTTGAGGCTCTTTTTTTTCTTCTTTTGGTGGGGTACGTCGGTTTGGACTTTTTGTTTTTTCGACTGATTTTTTAGACTTTGTTTCAGGGGATTTTGAACGGGACCGGCTCGAACGACTTGATGAACTTCGAGATGAACTCGAATCGGATGATCGTGAACGAGAACTACCCGAACTTGATCTTTAAAATGAAAATTTTTTTTTAAGTAGTTGAACGAAGGGTGAAGGAGGTGAACTTACTCTGAACTGCTTCGTTTTGATTTTGGCATTGTTTCTTAATTTTTAATATTTTTTGTTTTTTTTAGTTCGAATGAGAAAATTTAATGTCTCACGGAATTTGTAGTTTATTAAAAGTATGGTTTTTGAAAATGTTAATTTTATTGATTTGACAAAATAAAGTTAACATTATATTTTATTTGTCTTTATTTTAAAGAAAAATAGAAAGCTCATGAGGTTACCAATTGAGCTACTATCCCCATCAAACACATCGAAATGTTCTACAGAAAAGTTAGAGAATTTTCTCTACTGGCGGGGATCGTACTCTCGACCCTCTGCTTACAAGCCTAGCTAGTGAACCACTCGGCGCTATAAGATGCTACAAATAATATTTTTAATTACCGTATTTCTTTGCTGATAAGTGCCCCCAAAATCGACACTTTGATCGATAAAATAATAATGATGCGAATAGATTTTAGGGTTCATTTTGAGTATTTCTGATAGAACTCAATGCGCTTTATATGAATATCACAAAATTGAAAGTGACTGAATGTTCGTTCGTCTAGAAAAAGGGGGGTTTAAGGGGACGCTTATCAGCAAGGAAATACGGTACCGTAAACCCTCTCTATTTGTACCTTATTTTTGACTAAATTTTTTTATATCAATGGGTCGAAAATACCTCATTCTAACCTCCTCAACCTAGTCTATAAACTAAAGGTATGAGATTTTGAAACAATACTTAACATTTCGAAATATTTTTAAAAAACTACTGGATACAAAGAGGGGATTTTTATTAGACTCAAATGACTAAATTCATCAACATTAATTTAAAAAATTTATTTTTTTTGAGACTGTGAAAAAATAAATTCATTTCCAAATACATATCTCGTAATCTGAAGCAGTAACAAAATCACCATTTGGAAGAAATGTCGTTTGATAAACTGAAGATCTATGTGACTTTGAAGTCGTTAAACATGAACCGTCATAAGGATTCCAAACTTTTAAAGTCTTATCCCATGATCCACTCAATAAATTACCATTGTCTAATACATGTAAACAATCATAAGCACAAATATCAGCATTATGTCCAATTAGAACCCGTATTAAATCACCTGTTTCTAAATTACGAATCTCTATTTTACCATCTGCTAAACCACTTGCCAAATACCCATTCTTAAGAATAGCAATTGACCTTACATGAGATGAATGAGTTATACTTTTAAGAGGTTCACTGTTTGAAGTATTCCATATTTTAACTGTTCCATCATGAGAACAACTAACTAAATTGTCATTTGGTAAAATTAGTATTTGATACACTTGGCTTGAATGACCAACTAATCGTCTTTTAACTTGACCATTTTGTGAATCTATAATAACTATATCAGAATTCACGCCTCCTTGTCCGATAACTAAATCATCATTTTTTAGTACTGTCAAATAATAAAATGTTTCATTTGTTTGAATAGTTCGTTTCAATGGCTCTTCTTGTTTCACCTTTAAATCCCAAATTAAAATTGTTTTGTTATCGTAATATCCAGCTACAAGATCACCATTTGACAAAACACTAAAAACATATGGTTGAAAATGAACACTTGTAAGATTTCTTTTGACTCTTGAATTTTGAATATCCCATATTTGAATAGTTGACCCTGTTGATCCTCTAACCAACTCTCCATTTGACAATGGGAACACTCTTTGGTAATTATCTGTTACTGAAATATTCAACTTGAGAGTTCCATTAAAACCATATACCGGACCACTGGTACCTGTTGTAGTTGTTTGCGTTCTGAATAAAAATTCTGACATCATCTGACATGTTTTTGGTTGATTTAATCTTAATCTAAAATAAAATCTTACTGTGTAGTTGTTGTAGGCCTTGTTGTTGTCGTAGTTGAAATTGTGCTTGTTGACCCAGTTGGTATAACTCTTTTTTAAATGAAAAACTTAAGTCTTGATAATACTTAATACCGATATAAATATTCTAAAGACAACTCTTAATAGATAAAGCCGGAATTTTAAATTCTAATTCATTCTCACTACCTTAACCCTCTCTCAAATATGAATCTTTTGGTTCGAGATTCCTTACTGATTATCCATTGAACATTGACAAACAGGAATGTTTTGAACCCGGACACATTGTCCTGATTGAGAGTATTGTCCTCTACAATACAAATGACATGCTTTAACTTGAAAACTATCCGAACTGTCACAAATGAAATATTCATTTCCACCAATTATTTCAAGATCGTTTTTGTTAAAAATATCATCGGCACACATTGAACATTCTGGGTTGATAGCTTTGATACAAGATTTACACCCACGTTCACCGAAACAATTCAAACAAGAGTTAAACGTTAAATAACATTCTGACAATGAACAAGATGTCAACCAATATTTTGATTCAATTGACTCAATTGAATCAGTACAAGACACAATAACGATGATTAAAGCAAATATTTTGAACATTTTTGGAAAAAAAATTAATTTTTTTTATATTTGAGAAGGTCTATTTATAAGTTTTAGACTCTTTTTTATAAACATGTTTGATTTTCTCATGAAAATTTAAATCTTGTAAGAGACTTAAATAAATTTGAAAGACAAATGTCGATTTCAAACTTTTCAAATATCATAGCACCACCACTTAAAAAAATCTGTTTGCCTTCATCATCAAAAATTTATTAAAACAGCACTAAAACTATTTGTTAATATTTTTTTTCTTCAAAATTGGACTTATGTGAAAACCGAAACTGAGGGTCTATCTGAGGGTTAACCTCAATTCCCGCATGGGCAGTATTGCAGAGGATTACGGCAATACAATGTCTATGAAAATTGGATCATTACCGGATCCGGCCATGCATTCAATAAAGGCTAACATTTCGTTACTTGCAATCACGTTTCACCTCTTTATGTGTTTAGATTTAGATGTATACTTTACGTAACTGGTCACAGGATTATGACTTGCTGCTGTATTTGCATCGAGATTAGGAATGAGAGGATTTTTATCCATTTGGAACTCAAGAATAGCTGTCATACTGACAGGTTTAAAGAGAACGTGAAATAGAGGAAGAGACAAGCCTTCTTACGTTGGTAGCAATGCCAAGAATGGAACGAACATAAAGAAGAATTACAATATTGACAAAAAGAGAGAACCTGAACCCGAACACATTGTCCTGATTGAAAGTATTGTCCTTCACAATACAAATTGCTATTGTGCAAGTTAATCGACAAGAAAATTAGCCCTTACATTGTCAGTGGCCAGACAAAACTACTATGATTGTTCTTCGATGTTAGTTTCAAACGGTCAATACTCGAAGCCTTAGGGTCGCTTTACAGACTAAAACAATATGGAATACTTAACAACAGAATGCACCCAAATATGAGAGCGCAGTTATATAATATATTTATCAGGCCAGTGTTATGGTATGGAATTGAAACGTGCAACATGACACTCTCGGACGAGTTGAACTTGAAGAGACTTGAAGGTAACATCATGAAAAGAATCTTGGGCATCTAAACGAGATACAGAACAACCGACCTTATGGGCGCTTTTCTTGAGATTAACACAAAACGATCGTTTTGTATATAAGTACTCGTTCGTTAACTCGAGTTCACTTCCTGTCAAAAAAGGTATCAAGAAGGACAACACAATGTGCTACTCACCCATTCTTTGTTAGCTCTCTACAGTGTTAACCAATTCAGGTTAAATGCCTTTGATTTTATGTTTTTGATTAAATCTCATTCCAGAAGTGGCTAATTGACTGGGGTGAATGGCAGTAGCATAGTCGTAACCATGCCATGACCGGATGAGAAAATGGGAGGACGACTTGTCAATTTTTTGATCGCGTAACTGAGAGTAAATATTCTACTGGAAGGCACGAGTTAAGAAAAAAAATTTTTTTTTTAAAATTTCATTTGTAAAACTTCGCTTGATCGAACAATTTGGATTAAAATCTTCTTTTATACTCTTTAATTTTAACACGTCTATATTCGAGCAAAACGAAACGAGAATATGAACAGTCAAAAGTTCTTACTCGATTCACCATTTCGATAATATTTAGCTTTACAGCTGTCTTGTAACTCAAAAGAAATTCGGACTGTGCTCTCATCACCACCACTCGTTCCATCGTTCTTTCTTCTCTGAACTCTAACTACCTTGTCGTGGTGTTATTCCATTGCAAAATCGATTGAAAATTATGATGTGGATCGATAAATTTCCAGAAGTTTCTAGTGCTATGAGGACACTTTATTACATTATTTTTGTGTCGTATCATGAGTTTCATACTCGTGTAGCTCGTCCACAACTTAAGCTCCTGCCTTTCAAAATCGTAAATTTCTAGCAACTTTCAAAAAATTGTAGGCTGTTTTCATCGAATCAAATAACATAGTTCTTTTGAATTCATTTGGCATGGTTACGACTCTAGTAATAAACAGTGCCACTCATCAGAGTCTTAGACTGCAAACTTGACAACTATTTATACTTAACTTGGAACCACAAACCATACTTAACTTTCTAATCATGTAATTCAAAGTTTAAAATTAGAAATGTTTTTAGTGTGTAAGTATATTGTATGAAATTTTTGAAAAGCTCAAGTGGTATTTGAAAATGTGAGTAATCGAGCGTTTCAAACTCGAATGTTTTCCGAATTGTCAAAAAACTGAATTATATCGCAAATAAATAATTTCCTAATTTAAAAATGCATTTATTCTTTGGTCTCAAAATTATTGATCCAACACCATACCATACCTTGTCCGGTCCCAAGCATGGATGAGAAAATGGGAGGGCGGCAATTTTTATAAAGAATTTGAAATTTTAGATTATAAACCCTAGTTATAAAGAATTTGGTAAAAAGTATTATTAAAAAAAAAGAGATCACATTATGTTAAATAAAAACTCAACAGCTTCAAAATTTAGGTCTTTTTGATCGAGTATTTGGACCTGCAAGTTCTGTTTATGTGAGTAGACATCAAATGTCACATTTGGCATCGGAAATTTACTCAAACCTAGATATTTACGAAGATTATCAAATGTCTGAATCAAAATTTTCTCAAAATTTTATCAAGCAAACATCTGATGTTGTCTTTAAACATGTGAGCATTGTCGAAGCTCTTAACTCTTTGTCCCGTTACAATTTTAAAAATGATTTGTTGATTCTGTGAAATAACTGAGAACTTGACTTCATTTTGACCAGAGGTCGCTCTTTGAGATAAAGGGTTCATGAAGGGTTCTCATGAAGTTGAGGCCCTCTGAACTCGGTGCTTCCAAAGTTATCGGAGTAAAGTGAGTCAAGCTTATAAAAAAAGCCACTAAGACTGTTTTATCAAGGTAGTTAAAACCGGGTTCGACGGCCAATTCAAATATGTCATATATAGTGACGGTCGTTAATACCTGTCTTTTTGAGTTCCAGCTTGAAATCAAGGCTCTCATTGATGATAGCTCTTTAATTTTTATATTAATTTACTTTTATAATTAAAGAATACAAACAACCACAACGAGGACAAGCAATCAAGTTTATGGTTTTAATGGAACTCTTAAGTTAAATATTTCAGTAACAGAATGGTTTTTAAGTGTATTTCGATTGTCAAATGGAGACTTGGTTAGAGGGTCATTTGAGTCAAGAATTCAATTATGAAACCCAAGAGAAACGCTCATGCGCTTTTAAAAACAATTTTTTTGCATGCGCCGCAGCGTCCCACAGTTACCGGAGTGGATGGCAGTAGCATAGTCGTAACCATGCCATTGCCGGTCCCAAGCCAGGATGAGAAAGTGGGAGGGTAACTCTTCGAATGGTTGATTATTGAACAAATCTTTCCTTAGTCTGTTCGACTTTGTGAGCCAGGTTTTTCTATCCAACAACTTTCGATGAAAAGCTGGAAGGTATTAAAAGTCTTTGTTTCCGTCATTTAATACTGAAGTCGTGTTGTCATAAAGCCTTTTAACCAAGTGTTGTATGTAAATAATTGCTTGTGGGTATGTTTTAGGTCTATCTATGAACATTTAAAATACTGTTTATCGCTGTTGTAACCTTTCCAGGTTTTAAATTTGAATAGTTGACCCTAATGCCCCTCTAACCAAGAATCCATTTGACAATGGAAAGACTTTTTGATATTCATTTGTTTCTGAAATATTCATATTATTAAATTTTTTTCTAAAAAAACAATCAGATCATTTTGTTCTAAATTAAATTCTGTACACACCAACATGTTTTGCTTTTTGCTTTCGATATTAGTTTCGGCTGAATATCGCGACAAAGACAACCATACTAAAAAAAGACGTTTTTTCCAGAAAAACTTTTAATTGACAATTAACACAAGGAAATTATTTTCGCGTAGAGGGTGTATAAGTAAGTCAATTCTTACAAAAGATATATCGCTTGATCAAAGAGCTTTTTTAAATGTCCTCTTCAGGGGAATGTTGAGCATTAAAAGTCGGAAGTGATAGACACAAATGAAAAATCTTCGATATATCTCATAAGCTCTAGGTAGTTTGGTTTCGTAAAGCAAAAAGCCTGAGAGAACAAGTGGTCGATGGTTTTTGTTTTCAAATGTGAACATAAAAACGTTAATTTAGCCTTTTGTTTTCACATGATTTTATTTTTCAAGCAAATTTTGAGAGAAAAAGAAAAAAAGTAAAAATTAGAGGTTAAATTAAGTGCGTGGATGAAAATGGGCTAACAGATACTTACAATTGAAAGACTAACGAATTCTAGTAATTTATTTAAACTTTTGAAATGAAAAAATCTTTTTATTCTTATTAGTTTTATAGATTCAAATAAATTAAAAATAAATATAAAATTCATTCCCAAATACATATCTCGTAATCTGAAGCAGTAACCAAATCACCATTTGGAAGAAATGTCGTTTGATAAACCCGATCTTTATGTGACTTTGAAGTCATTAAAACTGAACCATTATTTGGATTCCAAACTTTTAAAGTCTTATCGAATGATCCACTCAATAAATTACCATTGGCCAATACATGTAAACAATCATAAGCACAAATAGCATTACTATGCCCAATTAGAACTAGAATTAAATCACCTGTTTCTAAATTTCGAATCTCTATTTTACCATCTCCTAAACCAATTGCCAAATACCCATTCTTAAGGATGGCTATTGAATAAACCCAAGATGAATGAGTTATACTTTTAAGAGGTTCACTGTTTGAAGTATTCCATATTTTAACTGTGTAATCAGCAGAACAACTAACTAAATTTTCATTTGGTAAAATTAGGATTTGATACACATATCTTGTATGACCAACTAATCGTCTTTTAACTTGACCATTTTGTGAATCTCTAATAACTATATCATAATTACCTCCTTGTTGTCCGATAACTAAATCATCATTTTTTAGTACTGTCAAACATTGAAATGATTCATTTGTTTGAATAATTCGTTTCAATGGGTCTCCTTGAGTCACATTTAAATCCCATATTAAAATTGTTTTGCTATTCCAATATCCAGCAACAAGATCACCATTTGACAAAACACCAAAAACCCATGGATAAGAATAATAACTTGTAAGATTTCTTTTGATGATTCCATTTTGAATATCCCATATTTGAATAGTTGAACCTGATGACCCTCTAACCAGGTCTCCATTTGACAATGGAAACACTCTTTGATAACCATCTGTTACTGAAATATTCAACTTGAGAGTTCCAGTATGTTGAAATTTTTGATTATTACTTAACACTTTAAAAAAGAAAAATATTTTTTAATCTAAGTCAATTACAGTCAAGTTGCACTTGTATCACCCTATTTGTCAAGCCATTTTGCAGTGATAAAAATGAAATGTGACTTAACTGGAATCGATTTGCATTAAAAGTGACCCTTTTGTTTTAATATCTCCACTGATATAAGTGTAATAGTGACTAAAGTGGGTGGTGATATAAGTGGGGCTTGACTGTATATCAAAACCATGTAGACTTAGACTCGTTCATTAGATTTCTTACCATTTCTCTTAAAACAGAGCAGTTCTTTTGCAAACGAGTCCTCAATCAGATCAAAAACAGTGCACAAGACACATTCAAGTGATGTGTTTGAAAATGTTCCGGACAAACAACCTTCATATTTATTGCATTCTGCTGAACATTTGATGTGATTTGTTGTCTTGATGCGTTTGATTACACTTTCGTTCCTGCAAGATTTGTTGAAACTGACAGTTTTTTTGAACACAGTACCTTTAACGACAAACATGATGATTTCTTTTTAAAGAAAGATTCTAACTCTACCTTTGCTTGATAACCATAAATTGATTATCAAAATGACCATTAATAGTAAGCTCAATTTCATTTTTTTTCTCCAAAATTAAAATTTTTGAAGCAAATTTTCAAGTTTTTTATACAAAGACATTGTTGACTTCCCTAAATTTTTGAAAAAAATTTATAGTTATTTTTAATTAAGAAATTGTTGACTTGCCTGTTATTTAAATAAAATTTTCAAAAGGAAGATTTTTATTTGTCAAACAAAATTTAATACTTGCTTTAATAAATTCTTTTCTGTTTTTTAGTATTATTTTTAAAGTACAGCAATGCCTTGTATACTGACGCATCGCATTTATAATTGGAATCCCTGGTTTAAATGCAGCATCTTAAACAAAAAGATTTTACAAAAAAATATTATAAATGCTGCATACCTTTGCAAGGAATCACGTTAATTGAGAAAATCTATGACGACAATTTTTTTTATTAAAAAAAAAACTTTTTCATTTTTTGAACATTTAATGGCTTATGTCAAAGCGGAACAAAAAGCATTGATATAAATTTTTGTTCATAATTTGAGAATTTTATAAAATTCTCAAGGGCCTTCTGGCATTGGTGTCAATCATAGAGGTTCAAACGATACTTTGGTTTTCCAACTTTAGGTTTAGCCACACAACTACTGATCATTCTCTCAAAAATTTTTTCGATCTTTAGATCGAACCGGAGCTTTTGTCTTTACGACACTCTGGTGACAAACCTGGTGACAAGCAAATACCAAACGTAGTCCAATGTAAAAGGCTTTCCCGAACAACAAAGTCTAAAACTTCTCGCAACCCCGAACTGAGGTCTTCCTTCTAACATTTGGTTACCCCCTTTCCGTTTCAATCAAAAGTCGAGTCCTCTCATCACCACCACTTGTTCCATCGTTCTTTCTCCTTTAATCTCCGACTCGGAAACAAATTCCACCCTCACTGTTAATGGAGTTTTTGCTTGATACCAAAAAAATTTAGTCCTACACTCTACTAGCTTAACCTGCATCTTTAACATCTTGAATATCCTTTCGTTGACAATGTTGATAACAATTCCTGTATTAACCAGCAAATCGATCTTGATCCCTTTTAAAACCACCTGGGATCTTTGACCATCATTTTCCAACCTCCCCATTTAATTCGATGTTGTGTTCCAAAGTGACCTTTCGGTTGCTCTTTATTGAATCTCTCCAACCACGTTTCCCATCACAGTGTATCTACAAAGTCCACATGTTATTGTTTTGTCCCATCGTACCAACCTAATTTTTTTTAATTACAAAATTTTGTTCGACCCTCACTTTGTCTAATTCCTCTCAAACTGGATCTATTTTTTTATTCGTCACTTCATCTGATACGCTCATTAAAGTTTTATCCTTGTCGCCAAGTGTTGTGTCGGTAGGGTAAAATAAAAGAAAGCTAATGTTCGATAAAATAACTTAAATATTTGAAAAAAAGTATTCGATTCCTAAGCACTTTTTTGCAAATATATTCGATTATTGCTTATTCCAAGTGAAACCATAGAAAAGGATACACATAGATAGGTAATCTTGTAAAAATTTCATAATTTCAAGTCAAGAGTAGCAGAGTGTGACAAAAAATCAACACGAATGAAACATGAATGATTTGGGACTATATGATATAGAATGTTGCTTGGGAAATCCCTTCTCCATCGTGTTAAAAATGAAGTGGTAAACACCAAAGTTGGTAAAAGGTCGATTGTTGAGACCATGCATTTAAGAGAGAGTTGCGGTAGCTCGGACACTGGTTTCTTAAAAATGACCATGTCAAAACCTCTGATTCTATCAAATCTATAAAACTAAAATGAAGACTAGTTCATTAGATTTCTTACCATTTCTCTTAAAACAGAGCAGTTCGTTTGAAAACGAGTCCTCAATCAGATCAAAGACACTACACAAGACACATTCAAGTGATGTGTTTGAAAATGTTCCGGACAAACAACCTTCATATTTATTGCATTCTGCTGAACATTTGATGTGATTTGTTGTCTTGATGCGTTTGATTACACTTTCGTTCCTGCACGATTTGTTGAAAATGACAGTTTTTTTGAACACAGTACCTTTAACGACAAACATGATGATTTCTTTTTAAAGAAAGAGTCAATCTCTTTTTTTAAAATTGAATTTGAAATTCAATTCTTTTTTTAGCATTATTTTTCAAGTAATTGAGAATATCTTTGACAATAATTTTTTGTGAAAAAAATATCTTTTTCACTTTTTGTATATTCAAGTACTGGCTCATGTCAAAGCAGAGCAAAGAGTTGACTTACATTTTGGTTCATTGAATTTAATTATTTATTTATTTATTTGCGACTTATGCTGAGGCCAATAAAACGACCCTGTCCACCTGTTTTACATAGTCCAAAATTTATAAGATAAAAAAAGAGTCATTTTGTAAAAAAAGAAGAAAATAAAGTTTTTGTTTATGTTTTACGAATGGAAAAAAATCTGTAAATTTTAGATTAGCTTCATAGATTAAGAATACAAAAATAAGATTCAAATTATTCAGATAAAGTTACTCTAAAAAAATGAAATAAATCGAAATTTAAGTTTGTAAAAAACAAAGTATTTGTTGAAGTTTGGACATTGTTTCGAAATTTTTTGTATTCAAGTCTTCGTTTACATTCTTTATTTGATTCTCTATCTTATTCATCTCAACATCTATTTTATCAATATTATCTCGAACTGAACTAATGTCATTCTTTAAACTTGAAATGAATATTTGATTTTCGATGCATCAATTGTTTTATCGGTCGAATGTGAAACTTCTTTCCATTCAATGTTGTCGAGTTGTTGGAGAGTGATTTCGATTCGGTAACGGATTGTTTTCGCCAATTTTACAACTTTTTTTAAAGAGATCATGTCGTTTTGGAGTTTGATTTGAAGGTTCATTTTTAATACTACATTGTTTTCTTGGTTCAACTTATTTGAAATTTCAATAGTTTGTGGTAAAATATGCTATTGCGTTCGTGAAATTAACTTTTCAAAACTACAAGCACGATTTCAAACGGCTGAAAAGTCGGTTTTAACGGTTAATTCAGTTTTTTGAATTTTTCATATGAATTGAATTAAAACAAGTTCTAAGTTTCGAACTCTTTAAATTCAAGTTAAAAATTAATCAACAGACTAGTGCCCTTTTTCAATTAAAGTTTTAAATAAAGTTCATAAAATTTAATCAAAAATTATCATAAATTAGATTAATGTCTAGAATTTAATGTTTTTGGTTCAATAAATTTTATTTATTTTGCTATAATTTAATGAGAATCAACAAGGATAGGGTAGGGAAGAAAAAAGATTTTTACTCGAGACTATTGGGAATCAAGAGCCATCCATCCCGGAACACACTCTAGAATCGATTATTAATAGCTATCGAGGTTATATTATTGGTGAATATCATAATACCATTATAAAATAGCAAATCGATTTGTATTTGTTCTATGGTTAGACCGCACTTGGATTATGCTGTCAGTTCATGGTATTTGGAAAAAGATATAAATGAGCTAGAGAAAGTTCAACGAAGAGCAACCAAGATGATTCCAGAACTTCGTGATTTGGGTTATCAACAACGGATGTCAATGCTAGATTTAACCAATCTAAGAACAAGAAGAAGATTAAGGGGTGACCTTATTCAAATGTACAAAGTGGCAAACAATTATGAACATATTGTATTTAATAAAGGAGTTATAAATTAAGAAGAAAAAGTTATTTTCTAATACGTGAACAAGTAAGAAATAGTCTTCCTGTTTCAAAGCGAAGCTTGATGTTTGGATGTCGAAACAAAAAGAAGCGATTGTTACAGCTCTCTAGACTTATGCTTAGATGACCTCTAAACTGCAATTTAAACTACTACTACTACTACTACTACATTTCTAATTTTTATCATGACAGGATTTTGAGTTTAGGTGGTAATCCAGGACTTGGATAGATTGTCCCTGACTCCTAATAGCCTCGTGTAAAAATCATATTTCTTCTGTACTCCATGGCTAAAGTTAAAAAAATCAATTAATGAAGTCTGACTGGCAGTGGATCAATATCAACTCCGAACTTTTGTCATCAATGGGAGATCTCCGAAACATTCGGTCGAAAATGGGGTGAACTATTCATTCGACAACATGGTTTTCTCGTGTGAATCGGTCTTAATATCAGGAATTTATATCAGACAAAAATCAAGCCCTAAACAACAAGTTGACCTCGTTAGCGTTGTACATAGATTTCAGCAAAGCTTTCGATCTTGTCGACCAAAAAATTCTAAGTTTTAAGCTTCAATGAGTTAGAGGATCGTTAGTTAGTTGTTCTCATGGTGGGACAGTTAAATTATGGAGTACTTTAAACAATACTTCTCTTAAAAGCAAAACTTATTCATCTTTTGAAGGGTCAAAAGCTAATCTAAGTATAACCTAAATAAATAATCCAATGATTGCACTTCCTAGGATTGAAATATCATCTTCAAGGATTAAAACAGAAAATAATTAATGTTTCGGAGATCTCCCATTGATGACAAAAGTTCGGAGTGGATATTGACCCACTGCCAGTCAGACTTAATTAGTTGCAGCTAATCAATTAAGCTGATTAGGCTCCTAAGTCGGGTTGGCCTGAAAAACATATTTAGTTCTTGTTAAATAGAATGTAAAAAATTCAAAACTGACAATTTGTATGTCAACGCTTTGTTTCGCTCTGACATAAGCCAGTCATAAAATTTCCAAAAAATGAAAAAGGTATTTTTAATAAAAAGAATTGTCGTCATAGATTTTCTCAATTACCGTATTTCCTCGCAATGGTATGCATCATCTTTTTCTGTTTAAGATGCTAAATTAAAACCAGGGTTTCAAATTATAAATGAAATGCGTTTCTTAATACTTAAAAAAAAGAAGAATTTCAAGAAATTATTAAATTTTAATTGACAAATAAAAGTCTTCCTTTTGTAAATTTTATTTAAATAACAGGCAAGTCAACAATATCTTAATTAAAAATAACTTTAAAATTTTTTCAAAAATTTATTTAAAAACAAAAGGGAAGTCAACAATGTCTTTGTATAAAAAACTTGAAAATTTGCTTCAAAAATCTTGAAAAAAAAAATGAAATTGAGCTTATTATTAATGGTCATTTTGATAATCAATTTATGGTTATCAAGCAAAGGTAGAGTTTGAATCTTTCTTTAAATAGAAATCATAATGTTTGTCTTTGAAGGCACTTTTTACAAAAAATCTGTCAATTTTAACAAATCTTGCAGTAATGAAAGTGTAATCAAACGCATCAAGACAACAAATCACATTAAATGTGCAGTCGAATGCAGCAATTATGAAAGTTGTTTGTCCGGCACATTTTCAAACACATCATTTGAGTGTGTCTTGTGTAGTGTTTTTGATCTGATAGAGGACTCGTTTTCAAAAGAACTGCTCAGTTTTATGCGATATGGTATGAAATCTAATAAACGAGTCTTCATTTTAGTTTCATAGTTTTCGTGCCCGTGTCACCGCAGCTGTCCTTGCAGCATGGTCTCAACAATCGGCCTTATACCTACTTTGGTGTTTATCTCTTCATTTTTAACACGATCAAGAAGGGATATCCAAAGTCACATTCTATAGAATTTAGTCGCAGATCCTCCACGCTTCAAAACCGTTTAAAAGAACGGAGATTGCTTAGACTATGAATATTTATCTGTTTAGCAATTAATCTGTTTTGCAGGGTTACCGGTGTTGATTTTTAGCCCCACTCTGCTACTCTTGACTTGAAATTAATAATAATTTTTTTTTTTTTTTAAAGAGTTAATCAATAATTCAAAATTTAATCAAACAGTGGATTCAAAAAGGTAAAATTAAAGAAAATTTAAATTTAAAGTGCAGGAAATTCAAAACTTCCGTGCTATCTAAATTTCTAATTTTTGACTTTAAATTCGTAATCTACGACCTTTAAAACCCCAAAAAATGATTTTTTTCATGGAGGTAAAAAGTTAAAAATTTTAAGTCAAACATGGGCGAAAACAGCGGAAAAAGGGTCGATTTTTCAGTCAAATCACATCTAGTCCCAGGGGTCACTTATGACACCCTCTAATTTTTTCCAAAAAATAAACTAGACAAAATTTGGAACAAATCTATGGTTTTACTTTTTTCATTTTTAGCTTTATTTCATTCAAAAAAGCAGACGAAAAGTGACATAAAAACAAAAACCCTAATGATGACGAAATTTTCACTTTTTGACCAAAAAATCGAAATTCTCGTGTATGAAAACCCTAAAAAGCATATATATATATCGATTAAATAGTGTATTTTTGAAAATCGATTTTGGGTGCTGAAAACGGTACAAATATGGCTCTTTTTTAGGAAAACTGAAAGGATCACTTTTAAATGTAATCGTATATGTTTTTTGGGATTTTCATACACGAGAATTTCTATTTTTTGGTCAAAAAGTGAAAATTTCGTCATCATTAGGGTTTTTGTTTTTATGTCACTTTTCGTCTGCTTTTTTAAATGAAATAAAGCTAAAAATGAAAAAAGTAAAACCATAGATTTGTTCCAAATTTTGTCTAGTTTATTTTTTGGAAAAAATTAGAGGGGGTCATAAGTGACCCCTGGGACTAGATGTGATTTGACTGAAAAATCGACCCTTTTTCCGCTGTTTTCGCCCATGTTTGACTTGTAGAATTTTTTTTTCGTTCCGATTTTAATCGGTCCGTAAATCGGAGCTCTTTAGCTATCCGACGATATCTTCAGATTGAAAATAGCTTTTACCAATCATGAGTTCTTGAATGTTTAATAAAGGATGGTTTTCGTAAGGCTGCAAAAAGCCGTGGGGTAGGGGCAAAATTTTTAACTTTTTACCCCCATGAAAAAAATCATTTTTTGGGGTTTTAAAGGTCGTAGATTACGAATTTAAAGTCAAAAATTAGAAATTTAGATAGCACGGAAGTTTTGAATTTCCTGCACTTTAAGAATTGAAGCCCCAAATATTAAATGGAATCCAGGATACCAAGATCTAAATTAAGCAAATCATTTTCTTGAAAGATCAAAAAAATTCAGAATAGGGTTTATTCATCAATGATTTCGATAAATTTATTTTTTTTGATTAAAGGGTTAACAAAGCTATAATCAAATTTTTATTTCAATTTAAAAGTTTTTTGTTTAAAAAATACCACGCTATAAAAAGTTCCTACTAATTAAAACATCTTTTTGAATTTTTAAAAACAAATAAAAATTCATTTATACAAAATGATATTCTGACGACTCGATTTGTTAATTTGATATAAGCATTCATAAGGTTAACAAATTTTTGATAGATATCCATTTTTGTTAAAACTAGTAAATAACAATGTAAGATAGTGAAGCAGAGCTTTTAGTATGCGAGTAACTAGGCGTTAAGTTTAAAAATTTACTACTTTTTAACTGAAGGCATGGTCCTGCTTCTTTGAGTTTTTAATAAAATTAAAATGTGCTTAATATTAAACCAAACCTAATTTGTCAATTAAGTTTTGCTGATTAAAATGTAAATCAATTAACAATCTATTTAATTTTGTCTTTAATTTGTCTTTAATTCAATTAGCAAACAATGTTTAGTTGTGTGTTACGTTATCTAATAAAAATTTCGAGAATTGATTCGATTTTTATCTAATTAAATCATTGGCTTTTCCGTCCAATTAAAATGATTCAGTCCAAAACCGTTCGGTCTTGTGTGGTCAATTAGCTCGTTCCTCGCAACAAAAATACTTCCTCATAATTTTTTGCTCGAATGTTATCTTAAAATATTTTTGATTCTTTTATTTGTTAATATTCCATTTAGGATGCAAACAACTACAACAAGTACAAGTAGTCAAGTGTATACTTTTAACGGAACTCTCAAGTTGAATATTTCAGTATCAGATTACTGGCGAATAGTGTTTGCATTGTCAAATGGAGACTTGGTTAGAGGATCAAGAGGGTCAACTATTCAAATATGGGATATTCAAAATGGAATCATCAAAAGAAATCTTACAAGTGTTTATTCTTGGCCATTTGTTTTTGGTGTTTTGTCAAATGGTGATCTTGTGGCTGGATACTATAAGAACAAAACAATTTTAATATGGGATTTAAAGGTTACTCAAGGAGACCCATTGAAACGAGTTATTCAAACAAATGAATTCTTTATGTGCTTGACAGTACTAAAAAATGATGATTTAGTTATCGGACAAGGTAATCTAAATTATGATTTGGTTATTAGAGATTCACAAAAGGGTCAAGTTAAAAGACGATTAGTTGGTCATTCAAGCCAAGTGTATCAAATACTAATTTTACCAAATGAAAATTTAGTTAGTTGTTCTTGGGATAGAACAGTTAAAATATGGAATAATTCAAACAGTGAACCTCTTAAAAGTATAACTCATTCATTTTATGTAAAGTCAATAGCTATTCTTAAGAATGGGTATTTGGCAAGTGGTTTAGCAGATGGTAAAATAGAGATTCGTAATTTAGAAACAGGTGATTTAATTCGGGTTCTAACTGGACATATAAGTTCTATTTGTCCATTTGATTGTTTACATGTATTAGACAATGGTAATTTATTGAGTGGATCATTTGATAAGACTTTAAAAGTTTGGAATCCTTATGACGGTTCATGTTTAACGACTTCAAAGTCACATAGATCTGATGTTTGGCAAACGGCATTTCTTCCAAATGGTGATTTGGTTAGTGCTACAAGTAGTGAGATATGTATTTGGAAATGAATTTTATAATTTACCCAAATCTATAAAACTAATAAAATTTCAAATGAGATAATAAAAATAAAAAGATTTTTTCATTCCAAAAGTTTAAATAAACTACTAGAATTCGTTAGTCTTTCAATTGTAATCATCTTTTAGGCCATTTTCATCCACGCATAAAATTAAACCTCTAATTTTTACCTCTTTTCTTTTTCTCTCAAAATTAAGAGTCTTTGCTTGAAAAATAAAATCATGTGAAAACAAAAGGGTAAATTAACGTTTTTATGTTCACATTTGAAAACAAAAACCATCGACCACTTGTTCTCTCAGGCTTTTTGCTTTTCGAAACCAAACTACCTAGAGCTTATGAGATATATCGAAGATTTTTCATTTGTGTGTATCACTTCCGACTTTTTATTGTTCAACATTCACCTGAAAAAGCTCTTTGATCAAGCGATAGATCTTTTTTAAGGATTGATTTTAGTCTCATTTTCAAAAGGTTGTCGTGATACACTCGATACGCACGTCAAAAAATCTTCAGATGCATTTTATGTTTAAAATAAAAACATAAAAAATCCAATCATTTTGCTCTCTTTGAGAATCATGTATCATAAAATCATTTATTTTCTAATTTTTGTTGTTCCCGAAGCGAAGCGTACCGTACTAAACTTTCCAAAGCGTACCGTACGGTAAAAAAAATTTTTTTTTGTTTTTAAAATTTTTTAATTTTTTTTTTCAGTACGGTACGGTACGCCATTATGTTGCTACGCTTCGCTTCGCTGCGGTACTGGTACGCTTCGGTTCGCTTGCCACCAAAAGATCGGTAAAAGTGCAGTATTACAAAGTCTCGAAGATTAAAGTCAAATATGATGGTAAAGTCAGTGATTTGATTGACACAACTGAGGCTGTTAAGCAGGGTGGGACACTTTCACCTCACTTGTTTACCTTTTTCTAAATGAGTTGTTGGAAAACTGTACTGTACAAAACATTGGTGCAAGTATAAAGCAACTCAATCTATCAGTCATTGCGTATTGTGATGACATTGTTATACTTTCGCCTTCGTATGGTCAGGCGATTAGACTTTTAGAAATTTGTTTTGTGTTTTCGAACAAATAGAAAATGGACTCCAATCCGAACAAATCAGTATGCCTGACAATGAGTAATTCGAATGAAACAAGCCAAGAAGAAATTTGTTTAAATGGTATTAAAATCACCAATGTAACTTGACACAAGACAAAGTCTTTTGCTTGAATCGGCGCTTTCCTTATGTGTTCTCAAAATCTAGATACTTACAGATGTCTTTGAGATCTAGATAATTAGTTCTCTAAAAGAATAGAATCATCCCAAGACAGTCTGGATAGTTGTCGAGTTCGCAGTCTTAGACTCAGACGAAAGACGCTGTTTATGATGAACGTCCCACAGTAACTATCATTTTTGATGTATTCTACATTTTTTAATTAGGCAATTTTTTTTGCAGACTTTTGCACGTCTAATTCTTAAAGTGTCTTTTTAATGCTTATCACTGTAAAACACCTCTTAAATTTTTTTCCAATACGTTCGAAATATCCAACCACAAGATCACCATTTAACAAAACACCAAAAACTCTTGGTCTAAATTGAAAATTTGTAATATTTCTTTTGATGGTTCCATGTATAGTAACCAATAGTTGAATAGTTGACACTGTAGTCCCTCTAATCAGGTCTCCATTTGACATTGGAAACACTCTTTACAAGTCATCTGTTACTGCTTATTTAAATTGAGAGTTCCACTAAAACATGCGACGTTGTACCTCAACTGGTGCGTGGAGAGGTAGTAGAACGATACACATTAATATTTAACATGATTCAATTTTTATTGCGCGCTAATTTTTTTTATTTAAAACAAGCAAAAAGATTGAATATAAATAATTATAAAAGTTTAAAGAAAGATTATTGATATTGTGACACTTGTTCGGAATCCGGTTTGAAATCAAAACGTGGTAAAAAAGCAAAAAAATAAAAAAAAAAATTGTTAACTTTTGTATTTTTTTCATCAATTAATTTAATAAATATTTTGTTCCATGTATATTCCGTATTTTAGATGTTATTCCGTAAGACATATTCGGTATTTTAGCCTGTTCCGTAAGCCATGTTCCGTATTTTGGCAGGTTCCGTTCCGTGTTCCGTAATTCCGTAGTCGAGTTCAGTGTTTTAGGTATAGCCTAAAATGCCCACCTTATACCTGAAATCCAAAATTTCTGTACAACCCGTATCCTACCCGAATCCAAAACCTGAATTTTTCGGATAACCTATACCCACCTAGGGTTACTCCTCGAATATGTGACAATCGAAGAATTTCATACAATTGGGTTTCGAAAAAAAAAATAGGCTTTCGATTAAAATTTTTTTATTTGTTTTTTAACGATTAAAAAAGATTAGTCTAAAAAAAAATTTATTTAACCGATTTATAGAAATTATTTTTTTTTTAAAAACTTTTTCGTAAAAATTTTGTTTTATAAATTCGGAAATAAAAAAATAAAAACAATGGCGAGTTAAAAAGAGTTTTTAAGTTAAAAAATTTTCGAAATAAAAAATTAAAAAAAAAATCGAATTTAAGAGCTCATGAAGTTTTATTTTCATTCATCATATTATCTTTTAACAATGTGAGATCTTCTAGATATGCAGGTTTTAGCCGGTTTCTTAATGTGTTGGCAAAAACCGTGAAAAAAAATCTTACTCCGATTAACTTGGTAGAAGCTTTTTAGGCACAAAGTTTCTAATCTACAGGTAGATAAATAAAAAATCTTTAAACTTCATTTTGTTCAGAATTTTCTAATAAAATATTTTTTTTTGGGATAATCTTGGGAGGAGATGTAAAAAAAATATGTCCTTTTTTGCTTTGCTTTTGCTTGCTTTTTATTTCTTCGTCGACCTTACTTAAAAAAATATGCATTACCGTGTGGAAAATTTTATGCTCTTTCCGAATCTATATCAAAAATAATACATATGAGGTCATTTGGCATATTAACAAGCTTCTAAAAGTTGGAGCTCCTCTAAAAAATTGCCATTCTTAGAGGTTTCGTCAATGAGAGACAGATTCCTCAGCTCAGACTCTAAAAGATCTGCTGGACATAAAATCATCCTTAAAGGAGGGGGTGTCCCTCTACTTTTGGTATTTTTGAACTTAGACATTTAGCCAGATGGATGGGTGGGACCCCCTCTTTTTGAACCTTTTGCAATCCAAATCCATGCATTAAAGAATCCGTTTGAGATCAGCTAATGACTTTTTGAAATTTAGTCAGTGAGGAGTGAAAAGACTCTAAAACCCCCAGGTTAAAGAGCCACTTCAGACCAACTTAATTTTGATAAATTACGGTAAAATAAAATTAAACAACTGCATCTGCAGCATGGTCTCAACAATCGGCATTAGCACGATCAAGAAGAGATTTCCCAAGCCAGATTCTATAGCATAATTGTTATTAATTTAAAATATTTTTTTATAAAGAGTTTGGCAACAAATCAAAATTTAATCAAACAGTCGATTCAACAAGGTATAATTAAAGAATATTTAAGAATTGAAGTCCTAAATACTACATATTAAATGCTATTTATGTCTCCATTTTTTGTACGTGGATTCTTTAAATAGCTTTGGATTTGCGACAACTTGGGTTTTGTGACGTCGTTAGGGTGATTCAACAGTATCACTTGATAAATTGAAAATGGTCTAGAAATATTTCGATATATCAGCTCTTTGATTATCAATTTAAATTTTTTCGTGATGCCGATTGATTTTTCTTTGTCGACTCGGATCATTTTCTCGGCACTTTCGGTCGGAAATTATAAAAAGTATCGGACCCAATACCGAACCTTCCAGAACACTGATTGTTTGGACTTTCCATTCAATTCAGAATTCCAAATTTCAGGTAGTTACTGAATTTTCGAATGTCCAAACAAATAAGCTCTTAAATTTACTATTAAATTTTAATAGTAAATTTAAATAAAAATTTTATGAAGGTGAATACCCTTCTGTTTGAAAATTTTCAGAGTTATAACCAGCTAACTTTGCCCTCATCTCGTTAATTCTGGATCGTTCTTCTGAGAGGTTTCTTAAAAAATTTTATACGGTCTCGAAAAGGCTTTAATTACGCATTATAAATTCATGAAGTTCACCGTTGTTAATGAGTGTAGAACCTGTTTAAGACATTTTTTAGTAAATTTTTTGAAATTATTTTTGTTTTACAGATGTAGCCATTTATTTAAATAAACTTTTTAACAATCAAGTCAAAAAAAATCATTAATTTTATTAGAAGCGTCTTGTTAAATTGAGCGCATTTTTTAAAAAAGGACAAAAAAAATACTATGATAAAAAACGATGTTTTTGAAATCTAAGCTTAATAGCAAAATTCTCGTATACCCATCTTTGATAAAACTAATTGATCTGTTTAATTAATTAATTTGTCTTTTAATTGATCTAATTTTAAAGACTTTTCATACTTACTTAAGGGTATCCAAAAGTTATGACGTTTTCATCAATAATTCATTTAAAAAAATTAAAAAAAAAAAAATTTTTTGCATAACCATGTTCTCCATTTTATTAGCTTTCTAATGTGTGGTCGCATCAACATATTGAATATGTATTTCAAAAGTTTCGGCTCATAATTTGAAACTCACATTTTTCAAAATTTCAAAAATGAACAAGGAGCAGGTCAGAAGCTATATTTTGATCAGGTATAAGTTAAATATTAGAGCATCAGTAATCCATTCCGAACTTATGGCATCAATGGGAGATAGTGCTCTTTCTAAACGTGCTGTCGAAAGGTGGGTTGAACGTTTCAAGAGTGGCGTGGAGTCAGTCAACGATATTGATCGAATTGGGAGGCCAATTACAGCGACTAATTCTTCAAATGTTGAACGAATTCGACGACTTGTTGAAAAGAACCCGAAGATATCTATACATTATATTGAAGCTGAGACAGGCCTGAGTTATGGAACAATTGGACGGATCTTGCACGACCATTTAAATTTACGTAAATTATCCTCGCGTTGGATCCCCCATGAATTGAATGAGAATCAACAAAAAAAAAGGGTTGAGATTTGTCGCAAAAATTTAGAACTTTTAGAGACCCAAAGATGGCGTTTATGTGATATAGTTACAGGGGATGAGTCATGGATTTACCAGCGTAAAATTGGGAACAAAGCATCTAATTCGAGCTAGGCTCCAAAGGGCCAAAGTCCGCAAACTGTGGTAAAACGCAACCAATTTGAGCCGAAATCAATGGTGTGTGTTTTTATTAAAACAACATGACCTGTTTTAGTGCATGTAGTTCCTAGGGGACAGTCTATAAATAACACCTATTATGTTGAAAATGTCTTAGGTCCTCTTATTGAGACCTTAAAATCGCAAAGACCAACATCAGGTACAAAAAATATGAAAATTTTGCATGACAATGCTCGACCTCATGTTCATGAAAACGTCAAGAACTTTCTCAATACTAATCACATGACCATAATCGATCATCCGGCTTACTCCCCAGACTTAGCTCAATGTGATTTTTGGTTATTTAACGAAATTAAAAAACGCTTACCCGATCGTACAAGTGAAGAACTCTTGGAATCCCAAATTACAGAGAAACTTAATTCGATTCCTAAAGAAGAGTTTCAAAAGACCTTTCAAAAGTGGACTGAGCGGATGAAACTTTGTATAGAAAATCAAGGCAATTACTTTGAACACCTAAAAAAATAAAATCGATAAAAAAAATTTTTTTTCGTCTTTTTTAACCCGAACGTCAAAACTTTTGGATACCCCTAAGTAAATATTAAATTCTAATAAATGAAAGCTCTTTGTTTTGAAGACGTTCCTTATTTCATTGTAATTCTGTGTCCTTTCTGAAATATGCTATAAAATAACCAAGCTTATGCTGATTACAATACGTTTGAGAAAGAACGCCAAAAAGCCTTCAGAACAACCCAATACACCCAAAAAAAAAAGAGTTGTTTTAGAACTTTTACAAAAAGAAGACATAATTAAAAAAATTGGTATGGGATATGGCTACGAGAAAATTGCCCATGAATACAACATTGGAGTATCCACTGTCTATAAAATTGTCAGAACACTTACTGACCCTTTGAAAAACAACGAGAAGAAATCCTAACAGCCCATTGAAAAGTCTTCAAAAACTCAGATTTTCCTGAATTAGATCACACTTAAAAATGTTGGTTTTTTCAAGAACGAGCACGAAGTAGTATAATCAGTTAAGGGTGTGAAATTTACGGACAATTATATTTTTTCATGGACAACTAATTTATTCTGTGGACAATTTGACTTTTTTGTTGTCCAGGTAAATTCGAATTGTCAATTGTCCCGGACAATTGTCCACCGAGGTGACAAGACCCACCGTTTAAAGCTTCAATTGGTTATGTTCAAAAATTTTGTCGAAGAAACAACATCCGTCCAAGCAAAGCACATGGTGAAAGCTTTCAGCTGATTTTCAAGCCAAAGACGATTTTCTAAAACAATTCGTTCAAATAATTGACGGTTATGAATTAAATCAAATTTACAGTGCCGACGAATGTGGATTGAATTACCCCACTGCTTACCAACCAACAGCTTAGCTGACAACGAAGAGTCACAATTACATTTTAAAAGAATTAAAAGAAAGAGTAACTCTACTTGCATGTAGTAACGCGGATGGTGGTCACAAATTACCACTGGTTTTTTTACATAAATACGAAAACCCAAAATGTTTTACGATTGGACATGGAAAACAAAAAAGATCAATAAAGTCATAACTACCTGTCTATTACGCTTCCTCGAAAAATGCATGGATAAATGGATTGATTTTTCGTCTTTTAAACACTTTTCCACACAACTTTGAAAGTTAATAAAAAAAAGGAAAAGCTAATATTTTAAAAATATTGCAATCGCAATGAAAACAATAAAATTTTATATTGAAAAATTAAAAATTAAAATTTTAAAATTAAAGTTAAACGAACGTACCAAATTTTGTATTAGTATTCCAACATGTTTGAACATGTTCCCAGTAAGTTTTGGGGATATGGTCAAATATGCTGGTATACGTAACAGGTTTAAAAAAATTCAAAAAACCAATTTTTAAAATTTTAAAAATTGGTTTTTTGAATTTTTAACGATAAAATCAACGTACCAAATCTTGTATAAGTATACCAACATGTTTGAACATGTCCCCAGTATGTTTTGGGGATATGGTCAAATATGCTGGTATACGTAACAGGTTTAAAAAAATTCAAAAAACCAATTTTAAAAATTTTAAAAATTGGTTTTTTGAATTTTTAACGGTAAAATCAACGTACCAAATCTTGTATAAGTATACCAACATGTTTGAACCTGTCCCCAGTATGTTTTGGGGATATGGTCAAATATGCTGGTATACGTAACAAGTTTAAAAAAATTCAAAAAACCAATTTTAAAAATTTTATAAATTGGTTTTTTGAATTTTTAACTGTAAAAACAACGTACCAAATCTTGTATAAGTATACCAACATGTTTGAACATGTCCCCAGTATGTTTTGGGGATATGGTCAAATATGCTGGTATACGTAACAGGTAAAAAAAAATTCAAAAAACCAATTTTTAAAATTTTAAAAATTGGTTTTTTGAATTTTTAACGATAAAATCAACGTACCAAATCTTGTATAAGTATACCAACATGTTTGAACATGTCCCCAGTATGTTTTGGGGATATGGTCAAATATGCTGGTATACGTAACAAGTTTAAAAAAATTCAAAAAACCAAATTTAAAAATTTTAAAAATTGGCTTTTTGAATTTTTAACGAAAAAAAAACGTACCAAATCTTGTAAAAGTATACCAACATGTTTGAACATGTCCCCAGTATGTTTTGGGGATATGGTCAAATATGCTGGTATACGTAACAAGTTTAAAAAAATTCAAAAAACCAATTTTAAAAATTTTAAAAATTGGTTTTTTGAATTTTTAACTGTAAAAACAACGTACCAAATCTTGTATAAGTATACCAACATGTTTGAACATGTCCCCAGTATGTTTTGGGGATATGGTCAAATATGCTGGTATACGTAACAAGTTTAAAAAAATTCAAAAAACCAATTTTAAAAATTTTAAAAATTGGTTTTTTGAATTTTTAACTGTAAAAACAACGTACCAAATCTTGTATAAGTATACCAACATGTTTGAACATGTCCCCAGTATGTTTTGGGGATATGGTCAAATATGCTGGTATACGTAACAGGTAAAAAAAAATTCAAAAAACCAATTTTTAAAATTTTAAAAATTGGTTTTTTGAATTTTTAACGATAAAATCAACGTACCAAATCTTGTATAAGTATACCAACATGTTTGAACATGTCCCCAGTATGTTTTGGGGATATGGTCAAATATGCTGGTATACGTAACAAATTTAAAAAAATTCAAAAAACCAATTTTAAAAATTTTATAAATTGGTTTTTTGAATTTTTAACGATAAAATCAACGTACCAAATCTTTAAAAAAATTCAAAAAACCAATTTTAAAAATTTTATAAATTGGTTTTTTGAATTTTTAACTGTAAAAACAACGTACCAAATCTTGTATAAGTATACCAACATGTTTGAACATGTCCCCAGTATGTTTTGGGGATATGGTCAAATATGCTGGTATACGTAACAGGTAAAAAAAAATTCAAAAAACCAATTTTTAAAATTTTAAAAATTGGTTTTTTGAATTTTTAACGATAAAATCAACGTACCAAATCTTGTAAAAGTATACCAACATGTTTGAACATGTCCCCAGTATGTTTTGGGGATATGGTCAAATATGCTGCTATACGTAACTGGTTTAAAAAAATTCAAAAAACCAATTTTAAAAATTTTATAAATTGGTTTTTTGAATTTTTAACTGTAAAAACAACGTACCAAATCTTGTATAAGTATACCAACATGTTTGAACATGTCCCCAGTATGTTTTGGGGATATGGTCAAATATGCTGGTATACGTAACAAGTTTAAAAAAATTCAAAAAACCAAATTTAAAAATTTTAAAAATTGGCTTTTTGAATTTTTAACGAAAAAAAAACGTACCAAATCTTGTAAAAGTATACCAACATGTTTGAACATGTCCCCAGTATGTTTTGGGGATATGGTCAAATATGCTGGTATACGTAACAAGTTTAAAAAAATTCAAAAAACCAATTTTAAAAATTTTAAAAATTGGTTTTTTGAATTTTTAACTGTAAAAACAACGTACCAAATCTTGTATAAGTATACCAACATGTTTGAACATGTCCCCAGTATGTTTTGGGGATATGGTCAAATATGCTGGTATACGTAACAAGTTTAAAAAAATTCAAAAAACCAATTTTAAAAATTTTAAAAATTGGTTTTTTGAATTTTTAACTGTAAAAACAACGTACCAAATCTTGTATAAGTATACCAACATGTTTGAACATGTCCCCAGTATGTTTTGGGGATATGGTCAAATATGCTGGTATACGTAACAGGTAAAAAAAAATTCAAAAAACCAATTTTTAAAATTTTAAAAATTGGTTTTTTGAATTTTTAACGATAAAATCAACGTACCAAATCTTGTATAAGTATACCAACATGTTTGAACCTGTCCCCAGTATGTTTTGGGGATATGGTCAAATATGCTGGTATACGTAACAAATTTAAAAAAATTCAAAAAACCAATTTTAAAAATTTTATAAATTGGTTTTTTGAATTTTTAACGATAAAATCAACGTACCAAATCTTTAAAAAAATTCAAAAAACCAATTTTAAAAATTTTATAAATTGGTTTTTTGAATTTTTAACTGTCAAAACAACGTACCAAATCTTGTATAAGTATACCAACATGTTTGAACATGTCCCCAGTATGTTTTGGGGATATGGTCAAATATGCTGGTATACGTAACAGGTAAAAAAAAATTCAAAAAACCAATTTTTAAAATTTTAAAAATTGGTTTTTTGAATTTTTAACGATAAAATCAACGTACCAAATCTTGTAAAAGTATACCAACATGTTTGAACATGTCCCCAGTATGTTTTGGGGATATGGTCAAATATGCTGCTATACGTAACTGGTTTAAAAAAATTCAAAAAACCAATTTTAAAAATTTTATAAATTGGTTTTTTGAATTTTTAACTGTAAAAACAACGTACCAAATCTTGTATAAGTATACCAACATGTTTGAACATGTCCCCAGTATGTTTTGGGGATATGGTCAAATATGCTGGTATACGTAACAAGTTTAAAAAAATTCAAAAAACCAATTTTAAAAATTTTAAAAATTGGTTTTTTGAATTTTTAACTGTAAAAACAACGTACCAAATCTTGTATAAGTATACCAACATGTTTGAACATGTCCCCAGTATGTTTTGGGGATATGGTCAAATATGCTGGTATACGTAACAGGTAAAAAAAAATTCAAAAAACCAATTTTTAAAATTTTAAAAATTGGTTTTTTGAATTTTTAACGATAAAATCAACGTACCAAATCTTGTATAAGTATACCAACATGTTTGAACATGTCCCCAGTATGTTTTGGGGATATGGTCAAATATGCTGGTATACGTAACAAGTTTAAAAAAATTCAAAAAACCAATTTTAAAAATTTTAAAAATTGGTTTTTTGAATTTTTAACTGTAAAAACAACGTACCAAATCTTGTATAAGTATACCAACATGTTTGAACATGTCCCCAGTATGTTTTGGGGATATGGTCAAATATGCTGGTATACGTAACAGGTTTAAAAAAATTCAAAAAACCAATTTTTAAAATTTTAAAAATTGGTTTTTTGAATTTTTAACGATAAAAACAACGTACCAAATCTTGTATAAGTATACCAACATGTATGAACATGTCCCCAGTAAGGTTTGGGGATATGGTCAAATATGCTGCTATACGTAACAGGTTTAAAAAAATTCAAAAAACCAATTTTTAAAATTTTAAAAATTGGTTTTTTGAATTTTTAACTGTAAAAACAACGTACCAAATCTTGTATAAGTATACCAACATGTTTGAACATGTCCCCAGTATGTTTTGGGGATATGGTCAAATATGCTGGTATACGTAACAGGTTTAAAAAAATTCAAAAAACCAATTTTTAAAATTTTAAAAATTGGTTTTTTGAATTTTTAGCTGTAAAATCAACGTACCTAATCTTGTATAAGTATACCAACATGTTTGAACATGTCTCAATAGAGTTTTGGGGATATGGTCAAATATGCTGGTAAACGTAACTGGTTTAAAAAAATTCAAAAAACCAATTTTAAAAATTTTAAAAGTTGGTTTTTTGAATTTTTAACGGTAAAATCAACGTACCAAATCTTGTATAAGTATACCAACATGTTTGAACCTGTCCCCAGTATGTTTTGGGGATATGGTCAAATATGCTGGTATACGTAACATGTTTAAAAAAATTCAAAAAACCAATTTTAAAAATTTTAAAAATTGGTTTTTTGAATTTTTAGCTGTAAAAACAACCTACCAAATCTTGTATAAGTATACCAACATGTTTGAACCTGTCCCCAGTATGTTTTGGGGATATGGTCAAATATGCTGCTATACGTAACAGGTTTAAAAAAATTCAAAAAACCAATTTTAAAAATTTTAAAAATTGGTTTTTTGAATTTTTAGCTGTAAAAACAACCTACCAAATCTTGTATAAGTATACCAACATGTTTGAACCTGTCCCCAGTATGTTTTGGGGATATGGTCAAATATGCTGCTATACGTAACTGGTTTAAAAAAATTCAAAAAACCAATTTTAAAAATTTTAAAAGTTGGTTTTTTGAATTTTTAACGGTAAAATCAACGTACCAAATCTTGTATAAGTATACCAACATGTTTGAACCTGTCCCCAGTATGTTTTGGGGATATGGTCAAATATGCTGGTATACGTAACATGTTTAAAAAAATTCAAAAAACCAATTTTAAAAATTTTAAAAGTTGGTTTTTTTAATTTTTAACGGTAAAATCAACGTACCTAATCTTGTATAAGTATACCAACATGTTTGAACATGTCCCCAGTAAGGTTTGGGGATATGGTCAAATATGCTGCTATACGTAACAGGTTTAAAAAAATTCAAAAAACCAATTTTTAAAATTTTAAAAATTGGTTTTTTGAATTTTTAACTGTAAAAACAACGTACCAAATCTTGTATAAGTATACCAACATGTTTGAACATGTCCCCAGTATGTTTTGGGGATATGGTCAAATATGCTGGTATACGTAACATGTTTAAAAAAATTCAAAAAACCAATTTTAAAAATTTTAAAAGTTGGTTTTTTTAATTTTTAACGGTAAAATCAACGTACCTAATCTTGTATAAGTATACCAACATGTTTGAACATGTCCCCAGTAAGGTTTGGGGATATGGTAAAATATGCTGCTATACGTAAAAGGTTTAAAAAAATTCAAAAAACCAATTTTTAAAATTTTAAAAGTTGGTTTTTTGAATTTTTAACGGTAAAATCAACGTACCAAATCTTGTATAAGTATACCAACATGTTTGAACATGTCCCCATAGAGTTTTGGGGATATGGTCAAATATGCTGGTATACGTAACAGGTTTAAAAAAATTCAAAAAAACAATTTTTAATATTTTAAAAGTTGGTTTTTTGAATTTTTAACGGTAAAATCAACGTACCAAATCTTGTATAAGTATACCAACATGTTTGAACATGTCCCCAGTAAGGTTTGGGGATATGGTCAAATATGCTGCTATACGTAACAGGTTTAAAAAAATTCAAAAAACCAATTTTTAAAATTTTAAAAGTTGGTTTTTTGAATTTTTAACGGTAAAATCAACGTACCAAATCTTGTATAAGTATACCAACATGTTTGAACATGTCCCCATAGAGTTTTGGGGATATGGTCAAATATGCTGGTATACGTAACAGGTTTAAAAAAATTCAAAAAAACAATTTTTAATATTTTAAAAGTTGGTTTTTTGAATTTTTAACTGTAAAAACAACGTACCAAATCTTGTATAAGTATACCAACATGTATGAACATGTCCCCAGTAAGGTTTAGGGATATGGTCAAATATGCTGCTATACGTAACAGGTTTAAAAAAATTCAAAAAAACAATTTTTAATATTTTAAAAGTTGGTTTTTTGAATTTTTAACTGTAAAAACAACGTACCAAATCTTGTATAAGTATACCAACATGTTTGAACATGTCCCCAGTAAGGTTTGGGGAAATGGTCAAATATGCTGGTATACGTAACAGGTTTAAAAAAATTCAAAAAACCTAAAATTCAATTTTTAAATAAATTGGTTTTCCCCGTTATATTTAATTTTTTGAAAATTAATTGCAATTTTTTTTCGAGATGTCTCTTTTTTTTAATTTTGAAAATTTTTTTTCATTTGCAAGATTCAAAATTGTGGGTAAAAATGTATAAAAGACGAAAAATCAAGCCAAATCAAAACTTATTTGAAACATGGTTTCACGATGAGTTTTTTCACAAAGTAAGAACACTTACAAGAACATCTTGAACAATTTCTTGCACGTTTGGGGAATAAAAAGTGTCACAAAACTCGTCAACATTGACATATTCATCAGAATTCATACTTAAATCTTTATCATGAGTTCTAATTTTATCCAGGAGTTGATTCAGTGTCTCGCAATCGTTGGTCAGACACGTTATCTTCCAACCCTAACTTTTGTACCAAAGAACTTGGCAAAATATGCGTATGCCTCAACAGCGTTTAATTGTTTCTTTTTTAAATAAATGCCAAGCATCGTCCAAAAAATCGGTGCAGGACAATTATCGGTTAACAACAATGAATTTTTTTCTAATTTATTATCAAACCATTTGAGATATTCTAGCAATATTTCCCCAGTCATCCAAGACGCTGAATTGCTCCTATAAACTAAAGATATGTTCCTATTTTCGAAATATTGATGACAGAAACCAGTGGTTGGATCCATCTCAACCAGTTCTACCAGATTGAAAAGAGGGTAATGTTGTGCGTTTGGTGAAATTACCAAAGGGTAATATGCTTTGAACTGGTTCCTGATGGTCGTGCGATAAATGCAGACCCTTATTGTGAACAATAAGATCAAATGTAAGCTTCACTTCAAGCAAAATTTCATTCTTTGATCAACCGAAAGTTTGGTTTGTTTCTTCAAGATAGCCCAAAACGTGCTATATGGTCTAAAGACATCTATGTCAAAGATAACAAGGTTCATGGACTCGAAAAGGCATGTCACGACGTGTCTGATCAAGTTTAATTTTCTTGTATCTTAAGACGTGTTCTTGTTGTAAAAAAAAAGGCGCTAGATTGATTTGAAGTCAACACACTTGGAAAGATGTATCATTATCCTTGTGCTGCTAAAAATGGTAAAGTTACGAAAAAAAAGAGTCTAAATTTTTGTTTAATTTTTTTTGTTTAGGTGTTGATTTTTATATTGAAAGTTTCTATGTAATGTGCAAATCTCACTGAGTTTGTGTATAAAATTTTTGTAAATATTTATCCCAAAAAGAAGATGACTTGAGACTTTTTGTTCAAATAAATTTTTTTTATAATCGCTAAAACAGTATCTGCGTCTACGGGAGACCTTTAGGTACATTTTAAGCCATCATTCAGATCCATCCTATTTTAAATGAATTTATACTTGAATGATGAAAAATGAAGCCGCATTTTTTTTCAAAGGGTCCTTTGGAAGTTCCAAGTTTTAGGCGCTTAGTAACACAACTAGACTTCAACTAACCCGGAATTAAGATATACCAGTTTGTAGCTTAGACTATTCCGTTGAATCTAACATATTGAAGTATACATAAAGATTAACCATTGGTTAATAATTCACTCCTGAAAATGTATTTCTATTTTTTCAATTATTTTGATTTTTTTCGTTGTTTGAGGAGACAAGCATTCATAAATAAACAACCCAGTCAAGTTATTCTAATTACCAACATCAAGAGCACACTTTATGGTAAATTTTAACATGCGATATGAGTTCCTTGTTAATTCTATAAATGTGTCCGTGAATGCTGAAAATATTATTTTAGTCGTTTTCAATAATTTCTTTTTGAAGGAATTTGTAGCTAAGGTCTGAGAGTACATTTTTTGATATAAAAGTCTACAAAAATCTCAATCCTTGAATCGTAAATAATCCCTCAAAAAATTCTTTGAAAAAAAATCCGTTTAGTAATTTTGTTAAAATAAATTTTAAACACTCAAGAACTCATTCATACTTTATGTAATCAAGGCATATGCTGTACCACTGTCTAGATCATGGTCTCCGGTACATTTTAACATATTTTTTTCTTTATTTTCGACACAGATCCTCTTCTCTTCGAGGGAAGACCAATAACTCAGACTCCAAAGTTAACAAGTTCAGACTGACACTCAGAGATAGTGACTCAAAAAGTTTGACTCGAGTCAAATGTGACTTGAGTCTGACTTGAGTCATTTTTTTTTTGACTTGAGTCGAGTCTTTTTTTTTTTCGAAAATCGACTTTGACTCGGAGTCTGAGTCAAAAAAATTTAAGTGACTCAGACTCGAGTCGAGTCACTAAAAGCTAAAAATGACTCAAAATTTCATGTGTTTTGTGTTGAACTTTAAAAATTCACAATTTAAATTAAATTTTTTTTGTAAACGTATACCAGGGGGTATCAGTAAGAAAAATTTTCAACACAAGGTCCATTTTAAAAAAAAAAAACAAGGTTATACCCACCCTCCCCATGTAAGAAAATTACATAGGAGCCGAAATTTTGGACCCCCCCTCCACCCCTCCATCAAAGCTATTTTCAACAAAATGTAAAAATTTTAACGTATTTTGTCACAGATAACATAATTCTTTTGTTTTCAAAGATTTAAAAGTTGAATTGCCGCTTCGTTAAAAAAAATATGGGATTAAACAATCGCTTTTATTTTTTTTCAAAAAAAATAATTTCTCATGAGGTCTTGAGGGGTATGTCTTTGATTTATCAAAGTTGAAAAAAAAATTTTGATTTCAATTTTTTTCTCGTCATATATTTTTTATTTTTCTATTAATTGACAATAATCAAAATTTATATACTGAATAAACAAATAAAAGTATTTTTTTAAAAAATATTTTTGATTTTTTGATGAGTCAAATGACTCAAATTTTGACTCACGAGTCATGACTCGGACTCAGACTCGTGAGTCATAATTTAAAAACTGTCTCAGACTCGAGTCGAGTCACTAAAATCAAAATGACTCTGACTCGGACTCAAGTCAGTGCCAAATCTTCGAGTCACTAAGACTGCTGACACTGTAGTGTATGCTGAATATTGCGACAAAGACAACCATACTAAAAAAAGACGTTTTTTCCAGGAAAAAAATCGCAAAATTGTCTGGAGAGAATTCAAAGTTGTAATTGACTTTGAAGTCTTTAAAACTGAACCATCATTTGGATTCCAAACTTTTAAAGTTGTATCCCATGATCCACTCAATAAATTTCCATTGTCTAACACATGTAGACAACCATAAGCACAAATAGCACTACTATGTCCAACTAGAACCCGAATTAAATCACCTGTTTCTAAATTACGAATCTCTATTTTACCATCTGCTAAACCACTTGCCAAATACCCATTCTTAAGAATAGCTATTGACAAAACAGAAGATGAATGAGTTATACTTTTAAGAGGTTCACTGTTTGATGTATTCCATATTTTAACTGTTCCATCATAAGAACAACTAGCTAAATTTCATTTTGTAGAATTAGTATTTGATACACAATGTGAGTATGAATAACTAATCGTCTCTTAACTTGACCATTTTGTGAATCTCTAATGACTATATCATAATTAGTTTCGTGTTGTCCGATAACTAAATCATCATTCTTTAGTACTGTCAAACATCGAAAAAATTCATTTGTTTGAATAATTCTCTTCAATGGGTCTCCTTGAGTCACATTTAAATCCCATATTAAAATTGTTTTGCTTTCGTAATATCCAGCCACAAGATCACCATTTGACAAAACACCAAAAACACGTGGCCAAAAATAAGCACTTGTAAGATTTCTTTTGACTCTTGCATTTTGAATATCCCATATTTGAATAGTTTACCCTGAAGACCCTCTAACCAGGTCTCCATTTGACAATGGAAACACTTTTTGATAACCATCTGTTACTGAAATATTCAACTTGAGAGTTCCATTGAAATTATACACTTGAGTACTTGTACTTGTTGTTGTTTGTATTCTTATTGAGTTTATAATTCAATAAAAATTATTTTAACTAGTTTTCTTAACCTCATCACTAATGACATTAAAAAACATTTTGAATTTAAATGTAAAAATTAGACCTTACTGTGTAGTTGTTGATGACCTTGTTGTTGTTGAAGTGCTTCCAGTCGATTCGGTTGGAAAAATCCTTTTTTCAAGTAATAAAAAAATTGAGATTTCTATTTAAAAATTTAATGAATAAGACATCTAAAAAAGGTAACTACTGATTATCCATTGAACATTGACAAACAGGGAGATTTTGAACACGAACACATTGTCCTGATTGAAAGAATTGTCCTCTACAATACAAATGACATGCTTTAACTTGAAAACTATCCGAACTATCACAAAAAAAATATTCATTTCCACCGATTATTTCAAGATCGTTTTTGTTAAAAATATCATCGGCACATACTGAACATTCTGGTCTGTAATTTACAATACAGGTCTTACAACCGCGCTCACCAAAACAATTCAAACAATAGCTTAATGTTTGATCACATTGAGATAACTTACAAGTTGTCAACCAATATTTAGATTCAATTGACTTGATTGAATCAATACAACACACAAGAACAATGCTTAGAACTTGCGATTTGAAGTTGCGAATCAATTTAATAAAACCAAAAAACTCAATTTTATTTTTAAAATCTTTAGAAAAAGTACCTATAGTTTTCTTCTTATGCAGAGATATACTTACAAGGTCAACATTACATGTAAAACCTTAGTGTAAAATCTGCAAAATATATTTGCAGAGTACAGAATGCAGACAATGTAAATAGATTTAATTTAAATGCGCAATTTTGTTGCAGAAATTTGCAGATCTTACATGAAGGTTTTACATGTAATGTTGACCTTGTAGGTATATCTCTGCATAAGAAGAAAATAATAGGTACTTTTTCTAAAGATTTTAAAAATAAAATTGAGTTTTTTGGTTTTATTAAGTTGATTCGCAACTTCAAATCGCCTTAGAACTAAGATATTAAACATTTTAAACATTTTAGATTTATTTCATAAAACGTGCTCAATTTATTTTAATTTTTAAAACATGTCGACAAGCATCTTCTTATGACTAAGTACATACAACTTTGTTGTTATAACCTTCACGATTATTATTGGTTCGAGGTATCCCATCAGTGTCAAAATGGTTCCGCATCTCAACAACAAATTGACCTTCATTTTTAACGAAGTAGTCTATGAATTTCCTGACTTTATCATTGTCAGACATTGATCCAATAAAACCATCGAGTCAATTCTTCATTCTTCTCATATTCGGCTTTAAGTCCCAAATCGCTTATTTTTTTCACTAAGGACTTATAAAAATGGAACAAACATCGGCAAGTTAAAGTTTTTTACAGATTTTCTTTTTCTCATTTTTAAAACCGGTAAAAAATCAGTGCAAAGGGGGGTTTTGAAAAAAATTAAAATGTCTGCAGTTGAAACAAATTTTGCTGCACCTTTTATTAAAGTCTGCAAAATTCTGCAAACTCGATGCAGATTGCACATCACTCAAAAGGATTCTATTTAAATGCGTAATTGAATTGAACAAATTTTGAAGACTTTAATAAAAGGTGTAGCAAAATTTGTTACAACTGCAGCCATTTTAATTTTTTCCAAAACCCCCCTTTGCACAGATTTTTTACCGGTTTTAAAAATGAGAAAAAGAAAATCTGGAAAAAAACTTTAACTTGCCACAAACAGCCTTTACTCTGAATACCTAGAAATATTTTCTTAAATTAATTAATTGCGGCTAACTCAAAATCAGTCATGTACTTAGGCTTGAGTGTAATGTTTTGAACTTTTACTCTCTTAATAGCACCAAGGGCCATGTCGTATTCTTTCTTGCGCCGTCTATTCATATAAGCCAAGAAACAAGGAATCATATGATTGTTAATGTACGCATGGAATTATTGAAGGAATTATTTAAGGTACTGTGTTCAAAAAAAAACAGTAAGTTTCAACAAATCTTGCAGCATTGAAAGTGTAATCAAGACATCAAGACAACAAATCACATTAAATGTTCAGCCGAATGCAATAAATATGAAGGCTGTTTGTCTGGAACATTTTCAAAAACATCATTTGAGTGTGTCTTGTGCAGTGTTTTTGATCTGATTGAGGACTCTTTTTCAATAGAACTGATCTCTTTTAAGCTAAATGATAAGAAATCTAATGAGAGAGTCTTTTTATTTTCATAGTTTTCGATGATTTGTTAGATTCAGATACTATTACATCGGTTTTGGCATGGTCATTTTCGTTTTAACCTTTTAGAGCCAAGCTTGATGAATGGTTGTTGAAACATGTTGAAGCGACTGACATAGCTCAATAGAGCTCTACTTGAGTTATCTCAAGTTGCAGTTTAAACCACAACTAGTACTGTTACTTATTTGGATTTTGATCTTTAAAAGTCTTATCCCATGATCCACTCAGTAAATTACCATTAACTAATACAATTAGAACCCGAATTAAATCACATGTTTCTAAATTACGAATCTCTATTAAATAAACCCGTTGCCAAATGTCCATTCTTAAGAATAGCTATTGACCAAACATCAGTTGAATAAGTTATTTTTTTAAGAGGCGTCGTGTTTGATATTTTAACTGGACCATCAAGTGAACAACTTACTAAATTTTCATTTGAGGAAATTAGATTTTGAAACACTTGGCTATCTTTGTAATACGTAGCAAGTAATCTAAAACAGTTACAAAAGCTTGATAGATGAGGTTAATTCGATGAAATCAAGTGCAATCTGAATTTGTCATTTTTGATATCGAAATCGTAATCTACGACCTCCGAAACCCTAAAAAATACTTTTTTAAAAATCACCTGAAAGCTCTAAAGCTCCCATTGACGCTGGTACCCAAATCGGCCGAAGAAAAAATTTCTCGGAAGTCGTCCTCGGAAAAAACGGTTTTTTTTGGTTAAGCTAGAGAAAATTCTGAACAATTCTATGGTTCCTAACCCTTTTTTACCGTTTTTGTCCGAGGACGACTTGCGAGAATTTTTTTCTTCGGCCGATTTGGGTACCAGCGTCAAAGGGAGCTTTTGAGCTTTCAGGTGGTACCTCCAGTTCAAAAATATCTTTTTCCAATCGTGAGTTTTTAAATGTTTAAATTAAGCACCTTATTATCAGGCTACAAAAAGCGGAGGGGTAGAACTTAAGACATTGTTGACTTCCCTTTTATTTTTAATTAAATTTTTGTAGAAAATTTAAAGTTTTTTTTAATAAAGAAATTGTCGACTTTCCTGTTATTTAAATAAAATTTACAAAAGGAAGATTTTTATTTGTCAAACAAAATTTAATACTTTCTTTAATAAATTCTTTTCTGTTTTTTAGTATTATTTTTAAAGTTCAATAATGCCTTGTATACGTATGCATTGCATTAATAATTGAAAAGCCTGGTCTAAATGCACCATCTAAAACATAAATCGATAAAGTGTTAGATCAAAAATAACTTTTTTTGAAAATTTAATGACTGTCTTATGTCAAAGCTGAACAAAGCGTTGACATACATTTTTGTTCATAATTTGAGAATTTTATAAAATCTTCTAGGGATATAATCTTATCGTTCATTACTCCAGGCTTAAGAACAAGCACATACTCAAACTCTTCCAATCCTAATGCCAAATGTATTCCAATGTATTAGGCTTTCCCAAACAACTGAGGCCTACACTCTACTAGCTTTATCTTTCTTTGATATTGCTGATAAGCGTTGCTGTATCAACCAGGATATCAATCTCGATCCCTTTTAAAACCCCCTGGGCTCTTGAACCATCATTTTCCAACTCCTCCCGCCGTTGTGTCCTTTCGGTTGCTCTTTTAGCCTATATTATTTTACAGATTAGCGTCTTGTTTTTCACTAAAAATTAAAGTACTGTGCCTTTTTGATAATTTATATTCTTTGTTAAAGGAATAAATCAACTTAAGGTTTAGTCCGAGCAAAACGTCCACACCATTTGAATTTATCATTTTTAACTTTATAACGTTAATCTACGACCTCGAAAACCCCAAAAAATTAATTTTTTCATTGGGGAAAAAAATCGAAAATTTTGACCCTACCCTCTCGCTTTTTGCAGCCAAACGTCAAGGTGCTATATTTAAAGGATTTAGTAAACATGATTGGATGAAGCTAAAGTTGATATAAAGATATGTTCTGTAAGCTTAAAAGCTACAATTTACACTGGGGCCATTTTCGATGGGATAAAAAAATTCCATAAATCAATAACGTTATAAAGTTAAAAATGATGAATTCAGATAGTGTGGACGTTTTGCTCCGACTGGTAAAGCGCATTGAGTTCTGTCATTAAGAGATAAACACCATAGTAGGTCAAAGACCGATTGTTGAGACCATGCATTAGAGAGTGTTGCGGTAGCTCGGACTCGGGTTTCTTAAAAACGAAAACTTTTATTGTTTTCAAGCGGAAAATTCGTTTTATTTCCGCTTTTTTTTGGAACGGACGTCACATTGTGGGCTTGCCTTTTTTTGGAAATTTTTAGACTTGCTTATGACAGAGCGGAACAAAGCGTTGACATACAAATTGTCAATATTGAACTTTTCAAATTCGATATGACAAGAACTGAATATGTTTTTCAGGCCAACCCGACTTAGGAGCCTAATCAGCTTCTGCAACTAATTAAGTCTGTGGGTCAATATCCACTCCGAACTTCTTTCATCAATGAGAGATCTCCGAAACATTCGGTCGAAAGATGGGTTGAACTATTCATTAGTGTATACCATAATTTGCGTTGGTAAAACATCTATTCAGTGCTTTAGCTACACAAGTTGAACAAACTTATTTTTATCTGAATTTGTTAACATATTTACTCTGAAAAAGAAACCTTCTTGAAATTTCAATAAATTGGCTTCGATGTCTGGGGTTCCTAACCCTTATTTTTAAAGAGAAATATTGCAAAAACATTTGAGAGGGTAATTGCTTCACATATTGACGTATATTTTAGAATAAACAAACTTTAATTCTGATAACATGGTTTTCAGCAAAGCTTTCGATCTTGTCGACCAAAAAATTCAAATTTTTAAGCTTCAATGCTACGGTTAAAATGAATCCGCGATTCGATTAACCACAAATTATTTTTATAACTGTAAAAAACAACTACAACAAGTTCTAGTAGTCAAGTGTATAATTTTAATGGAACTCTTAAAATGAATATTTCAGTAACAGATGACTTGCAAAAAGTGTTTCCATTGTCAAATGGAGAATTGGTAAGAGGGTCATCAGGGTCAACTATTCAAATATCGGATATTCAAAATTCAAGAGTCATAAGAAATCTTACAAGTCCTTATTTTCAACACTAGGTTTTTGATGTTTTATAACTTTGTCACCTAAATAAAATAATTTATATTTCGGAGATCTCCCATTGATGATAGAAGTTCGGAGTGGATATTGACCCACAGACTTAATTAGTTGCAGAAGCTGATTAGGCTTAGGGTTGGGTTACGAAAACGACAAAGTACCATCGGATCTCGCTTTTTCGCTTACGAACTTTTTGCTTAAATTACGAAAACCTCAAAAAAGATTCGAGTGTTTATTTCCCGAAAATTTGTTCGTAACATGCCTTTTTTTTTGCATTTTCTTCATTATTAGACAGAAAAAAATTAAAAATTTACGAATTTCAAAAAAACTTTCGTTTTCATTTTAACAAATTGATTTTGATTTTATTGTCGAATTTACGAAATTAAATATTTTTTCGCTTACCCAACCCTAATTAGGCTCCTTAGTCGGGTTGGCCTGAAAAACATATTCAGTTTTTGTTATATCGAATTTAAAAAAATTTAAAACTGACAATTTGTATGTCAACGCTTTGTTCCGCTCTGTCATAAGCCAGTCATATAATTTTCAAAAAATGAAAAAGTTATTTTTAATAATAAAATTTTCGTCACAGATTTTCTCGATTATCGTATTTATTAAACTTCAAACTTTGCTTCAAAAAATCTAAATTTTGGAAAAAAAAATGAAATTGAGCTTGCTATTAATGTTCATTTTGATAATCAATTTATGGTTGTCAAGCAAAGGTAAAATTTAAATGTTCTCTTAAAAGTAATCATAATGTTTCTCTTTAAAGGTACTGTGTTCAAAAAAACTGTCAGTTTCAACAAATCTTGCAGTAATGAAAGCGTAATCAAACGCATCAAGACAACAAACCACATTAAATGTTCAGCCGAATGCAACAAATATGAAGATTGTTTGTCCGCAACATTTTCAAAAACATCATTTGAGTGTGTCTTGTGTAGTGTTTTTGATCTGATTGAGAACTCGTTTTCAAAAGAACTTATCTTTTTTAAGCGAAATGGTAAGAAACCTAATAAAAAAGATTCTTCTTTTGATTTTCATAAATTCCAATGATTTGCGAGAGTCACAATACATTCACATCGTTCTTATTAGGGAATTTTGGCAGGGTCATTTTCGTTATTAGGAAGTCCGTTTCACCGCAGCTGTCTCTGCAGCATGGTCTCATCAATCGGCCTTTGACCGACTTTGGTGTTTATCTCTTCATTTTAAACACGATCAAGAAGGGTCGCAAATCCTCCACGCTTTAAAACCGGCTACCGATGTTGATTTTAATCCCCTCCCTGCTACTCTTGGCTTGAAATTAATAATTAATTTTTTTATTTTTTTTAAAGAGTTAAACAACAATTCAAAATTTAATCAAACAGTGGATTCAACAAGGTAAAATTAAAGAAAATTTAAATTTAAGAATTCAAGTCCCAAATATTAAATTGAACCATGATCTAAATGAAGAAAATCAACTTCCTGAACGATCAAAAAATCTCAGAATAGGGCTTATTTATCAATGATTTCGACAAATTAACTTTTTTTGATTAAACGGTTAACAAAGCTATAATCAAATTTTTATTTCAATTTAAAAGTTATTTGTTTAAAAAATACAATGCTACAGGCGCAAATTAAAACATCACTTTGAATTTTTAAAATAAAAAAAATTCATTTGTACAAAATGATATTGGGAAGACTCGATTTGTTAATTTTGTTATAAGCATTCACAAGGTAAAAAAATTTTTGATAGATATCCATTTTTGTTAAAACTAGTAAATAACAGTGTACAAAAATACTTCCTCATAATTTGTAGTTCTATTGTAATCTTAAAATATTTTTATTTCTTACATTGATTTATACTCTAAGTACAAGTAGTCAAGTGTATAATTTTAATGGAACTCTCAAGTTGAATATTTCAGTAACAGATAATTGGCCAAGAGTGTTTCCATTGGCAAAGGTAGTACTTAAAAATGATGATTTAGTTAGGGGTTGTGGAGATTTAAATTTTGATATAGTTATTAGAGATTCACAAAATGGTCAAGTTAATAGACGATTAGTTGGTCATTCATGGCATGTGTATCAAATACGAATTTTACCAAATGAAAATTTAGTTAGTTGTTCTCGTGATAATACAGTTAAAATATGGAATACTTCAAACAGTGAACCTCTTAAAAGTATAACTCATTCATATTCTGTTCTGTCAATAGCTATTCTTAAGAATGTATTTAGCAATTGCTAAATACCCATTCTTAGTAAACGTATTTCTCAGCATACGTATTCCTCTGCTGAAATTACGTGAACCAATGATTTAGAAAAGTCACAATTGATGTAGTAGTATCATCTGAAAGCTAGTTTTATAAGCTTTAATTAGAGCTTTTTAGATTTCAGTTGATTCTCATGAATCAATGACGGCTTTTCCAAATCATTAGTTAATGAAAGTTCACCAAAGGAACACGTGAATGACCACAACAGTAGGTGTGGCATCAAAATCACCACCGATGTACATTAATGTACAATGGTAATTTATAGAGTGGATCAACGGATATGACTTTAAAGGATTGGAATCCAAATGATGGTTCAGTTTTAATGACTTCAAAGTCACATAAATCTAAGGTTTATCAAACGACATTTCTTCCAAATGGTGATTTGGTTACTGCTACATCGAGCGAGATATGTATTTGGAAATGAATTTTATATTTTTTATTAAATTTACTTGAATCAACAAGGATGAGGACTTGGCCCCCCTCCTCCCAAAAACTTTAAAAGTTAATGGTTGATAAACCTAATACTTTCAATTAAGGATTTTCATCAAATTTTTTTTTTAAAAACCTTAGATCCAACTCAAAAGTTTTAAGGAAAGGTTTTTTTTTTTTAAATATTCTCAATTCTAAACATATAACCATAATCGACCATCCGGCTTTCTCCCCAGACTTAGTTCCATGTTATTTTAGGTTATTTAATTAAAAAAAAAGCTTACCCTATTGTTCAAGTGAAGAACTATGGGAATCCCAAATAATTGAGATGAAGATGACTTAATTTGATATTTCGGCTATTCGAGCTTTGAGGTCCTGTTGTTTTTATAAAGACACACACCATTGATTTCAGACGTTTGTGTTTTACTACAGTTTGCGGACTTTTGAACCCAGCTCGAAATACATGCTTTATTCCCAATTTTAGGGTGATAAATCAATGACTCATATCCTCTACTATATCACATAAACGCCATCTCTGGGTCTCTAAAAGGTCTAAATTAACGCCACTCTTGAAACGTTCAACCCATCTTTGGACCGTACGTTTCCAAGGATCTCCCATTGATGCCAAATGTTCGGAATGGATTAATGCTGCTCTAATTTTTACTTAGGTTGTTGGTCGGCTGCTCTTTTAAGCTTTTTTAAAGAGCCTAATCTTTGTATTTTATCTTTTTTTGTCCGATAAACCTTTTCGGAAAATTAAAAAAAAACACGTAGACTAGTTGATATCTATTAGTCCCTTTTGATCCACACACTTAATTTTACCTCTAATTTTAACCTCCTTTATTTTTTTCTCAAAATTAACAGTCACTCACTCTTTGCTAAAAAAAAGTAAAACTGCGTATGAAATTATTTTTAAATTGGTTTCATCCTGAGGTCAACTGTCCTAGTTCAACTTCTACAGGTCCAGCTGGCAACACAAGAAGACAAAACAGATATTATAGACAGTTTGTCAAGTCATGTACTGTGAGACACAATTTCTTCACCAACAGAGTTATACCAATTTGGAATGATCTAACGGATGAAGTAAAATATGCAAAATCAGCTGACACCTTCAAAAACAATTATGACAATCATATAAGTGGAGTAATCTAATTTTGATGTGATGTTGATGAAAAGCTGGTGTATTTTTATTAATGTACATCGATTTGAATGTACGAATTACATTAATGTACATCGGTGGTGATTTTGATGCCACACCTACTGTTGTGGTCATTCACGTGTTCCTTTGGTGAACTTTCATTAACTAATGATTTGGAAAAGCCGTCATTGATTCATGAGAATCAACTGAAAGCTAAAAAGCTCTAGTGATTATTTAAAAGGTTTTTTGTCACAGAAAAATTCATCAGAAAGAAAAACAGAAAAAAATTGATACTATTGAGGAAAGCTCTTCTCTACCATTCTTTTCTAATTTTCCATATCAAAATTAAAATAGTGATGATTTTTCAAAGATTTTAAATTTTTTTCCCGGCTGTTTACCGTAATCCGGGTTCTCTAGTAATTATTATAACTGATCAATGAACCATCATCAATCAGACGTAATAGAGTCCAATGCGGTTCTAATGCGATCAATTTGAAATAAGACAATCTAATTGTTTCTTGTAAGATTGTTTAAGTTTAAGAATATATAACTACCTATCGACTAAAAAAAATCCAAATGATAAAGGTTATTTTTAAACATTAGTTTTTAATTTAGATTAGACTAGTGCTTCGACAATTAAAATAATAGTTGAATTGAATAAAAGCGAAATGGAGAATATGAACGATTAAAATAATTGTCTCTTTAACGATGAGCAAAAGAAAAGTCTTATTGTTTTAATAAAAATAGAAGAATGATAAAATTATTTATTCCCTTTTTTTGCACGAACAACTAACCTAAGTATCACAATCGTGGTTTTCTTGAATGCACGATACAGAGTTACAACTGGATTCAAAAACTGTCTTCAACAATTACTGGTATTATATCTAGATATCCCAAATACATAGATTTACCGTTTCTTCTAAGTATTCGCTACCCGTTTATGATAATTAAAAAATTAAAATTTCTCTATTTTTAAGATTAAGGATGATTTCAAATTGATGTATCCAGACAGTTAACGTGAAATAACCCAAAGATGATGGATTTTTTTTTCATTAAATTGAAATAGTTTACTGTATTTGTCAAAAGAATTTTAGTGGAATTGGAAAATTGGTTGTCTTTGATCAACTAAAATGTTTTTATTTTATTATTTTTCTAATATTTCTTCCATTTTTTAAATAAAATTTTATTTTATTAGTTAAATCATCTTAATTGTCATTAATGTCCCCAAAAGTAAAAACAAATCCATAAATCAAATCAAAATTTAAAATTAAATCATCCTTTTGCAGAATAAAAATAAAATTTATTAGACATCTTTTGAAATTACACTTTTTATGTAAACAATTGATTTCACACTTTGTGTAAACTCTTAAGTTACACATATATTAATTTAAATTTTACACATAAAAAGTGAGTTCCATTTGATGTGTAGAATTTCAAAAGAAATTGTGTAAAATTTTACACATTTTTTTATCCGTGTGTTGTGGTCCTCAGTCACAACATTCGTCTCCACAAACTTTTTCTTTAGTCCAAACTTTTTCCTTAACATGTTTTAGTTTTATGCTAATACATGTTAAGGACTTAAACATAAATTAAAACATAAACATCTCTTCTTTAAAAACTTGTTACATCTTTTCCAAATCTTTTTTACATCTTTAATCTAAATAACTTGTTTCGAATAACTAGGCTATTACGCCAGCTATTAACCCGAAACCTTTTAATTTATAAGCTTGAGGTAGCCGACCTCAACACGTGTAATACCTTCTTTCTAAAAAAATCTCGCATTTTTTTCAATTTGATTATCATCATTCGTTTATAGCAAAAAATGAATTAGGGAAACTCGTTCCTGAATCTCCTTGACCTTTGTAAATGATCTCATCCATGTGCGTTTGAACGTTGAACAGATTATTTAAGACCAGAATAATCGTATATTAAAAGTTTTACTAAAAAAATAAGTTTTATAAAAGACAAAAAAAAGTTTTATTATGTGTTACTAAGTGTTTCGAAAATAATTTATGTGTTAATGACCGTGAAACATAATAAGTGTTATAAGTGTTACAAGTGTTAGTGTAATAGAACTTTATATTAGTGTTTTTTTTTGATTTAAAGTATGGTTTTTGAAAATGTTAATTTTATTTATTTGACAAAATAAAGTTAACATTATTTTTTATTTGTCTGAATAAAAGAGAAATAACTAAAAGCGATTAGTGCGTAAAATAAATAAGAGTCAAAAAAATGATGTGAATGTTTTGTGGGCGACTTAAAAAAGGGTCTCTATTGACATGAAATGAGGTTCTCTCCAAAGAAAATTAAAAAAATGCTATAACATGGTCTCGATGGGATAAGTAGTAGGCAAAGAGACTCCCAAATTCCTCGTTTATGCGACTCTAGGAACTATTTTTTTTAAGTCGCCGACATAATTAGTTTTGAAGCTGTAAAATAATGAAATTTATTTCCAAATAAATATTTCAGAGGGAGTAGCAGTAACCAAATCACTATTTGGGAGAAATGTCGTTTGAATAATCTTATCTTTATGTGACTTTGAAGCCATTAAAATTGAAGCATCATTTGGATTCCAAACTTTTAAAGATTTATCGTGTGATCCACTCAATAAATTACCATTGTCTAATACATGCAAACAATTTTTCCAGCAAATAGCATCACTATGTCCAATTAGAACCCGAATTAAATTACCAGTTTCTATATTATGAAACTCTATTTTACCATCATACAAACCACTTGCCAAATACCCATTCTTAAGAATAGCTATTGACAAAACCCAATATGAATGAGTTATTCTTTAAAAAGGTGTTGTATTTGAAGTATTCCATTTTTTAACTGTCCCATCCCAAGAACAACTAACTAAATTTTCATTTGGTAAAATTAGTATTTGATACATATAGCTTGTATGACCAACTAATCGTCTCTTAACTTGACCATTTTGTGAATCTCTAATGACTATATCATAATTACCTCCTCCTTGTCCGATAACTAAATCATCATTTTTTAGTACTGTCAAACATAAAAATATTTCATTTGTTTGAATAATTCGTTTCAATGGGTCTCCTTGAGTAACCTTTAAATCCCATATTAAAATTGTTTTGTTATCGAAATATCCAACCACAAGATCACCATTTGACAAAACACCAAAAATCTATAGTTGAAAATGAACACTTGTAAGATTTCTTTTGATGATTCGATTTTGAATATCCCATATTTGAATAGTTGATCCGTATGATCCTCTAACCAAGTTTCCATTTGACAATGGAAACACTTTTTGATAACCATCTGTTACTGAAATATTTAACTTGAGAGTTCCATTAAAATTATACACTTGACTACTTGTTTCTGTTACGGTTGTTTGTGTTCTAAATGGAATAAAAATATTCAACAACCGAACCACTCTTATCCTATATAATGAGGAAGTATTTTTGTGCATAGTTAGTTACTAGAAATACATCAAAAATTTTTTGACGTTATGAATTCATAAAGCTCATGTTCTAAGGTTGTTTCTTTTTTATATAAACAATTTTGTCAATCGATCTTCAATCGATCACTTAAACAATGTGTTTATAAGTGAAATACAGTATGTCTAATAAATTTAAAAATTAAGAAAAAATTAATTAATTCATTCATAAATCTTAAAATAATTAAAAATTATCGGACTTAACTAACCAACCTAACTTGTTGAGATTTGTATCAGATATCTATTGATATGTCGGAAATCCCAAACAAATATTCCAGTCACTCCTAATTTTGTCTCTAAATTCCCTGATAAAAATTAATTAAAAAATTAAACCACTCAGTCTATCCTTGAGATTTTTTTTGTTGGGAATGTCAGAAAATCTCTCAAAATTACCATAAAAAAAGGTATAAAAAGTAACCGAGCCCCAAAGATGGCAAATAATTGGTCTGTTGAAAGTAAAGGCCAAGTCTCAAAAAGAAATAGCGGAGTTAGTTGGTGTTTCTGAGAAATGCGTCTTTACAACCAAACGAAATTATGAAATTACTTCCAGTTGCAAGAATTACCAAGGTCTGGTAGACCACCAAAGCTTACTAGTCGTGATGAATCATACATTTTTAGAAAGGTCAGAGTCAATCCTTCAATCAGCTATACGCTATTAGCTGCTGACTTTAGTTCTACCTTTGTTGAGGCTAGAGTTAACAAAGACACCATTCGAAAAATTCTATTGAAAAAAAAAATTCAATCGTATGTTGCTATGAGAAAGCTCCTTTTGACATTCAAGACAGACTAAAATGGTGTAGAGAACGACATGATTGGACAATTTAAGATTGGTCTAAAGTGATTTTCAGCGACGAGTCAAATTTCGAGCTTCTAAACCGAAAATCAAGAGAACTTGTCAAAAGATTCGCTAATGAGAAGTATCATCCCTTTCAGTATTTTATTGGCAGTGTATCAAAACATAGAAAATGAAAAAACATAGAATTCTATTCAACTCGATAAAACGTAGAAAAAAAATTATCATAGAAAAAAATCATAGAAAACAAAAAACGTAGAATTTTAAAAAACATAGAAAGACTAAAAACATAGAAAATTATAAAACGGTTTTCCGAATTTTAACCAAAAAGGTAAAGTATAATGTTTTATATAAGCTAAGAGGTTTACTTTATTATACATTCTGATGAAGATTTACTATAAAAATCAAGAATTTTAGTTAAAATGAGTTTGAATAAGGTTGTTTTGTTTGGTAAAAAAACATGAAATTTTTTCTACGTTTCGTGGTTTTCTATGTTTCAAATCTTTCTATGTTATTTGGAAAATTCTATGTTTTTTGTATTCTATGTTTTGACATTCTACGTTTTTCGACTTTTCTATGTTTTTTATTTTTCTATGTTTTGATTGTTTCCCATTTTATTTTTATTTAATTTGTTAATCTGTTTCGAGTGTGAGCTCCTTCAGTAGGAATTTTGGGTTGCATTAATTACAATGGTACTGAGTGCTATACTATTTATACTGGCCGAATAAACCAGTTTGTCTGCAAGAATACCCTGAAAAACGAATTGTTGCCATCAGCCGAGCTATTTTTCGAAGAAGGACAAGGTTGGATTTTCCAACAAGACGGGACAAGCGCCCATACCTTACACTCCATTCGAAATTGGTTTGAAGAGAAACAAATAACTATCCTTATTTTTGTATTTATCCGATGTGAAAATTTATGATGAATAAAAATAGAAAAAAAAATTTAACTTTTTTTTTGTTTAACCGCCAGATCACTCAAAAACAAACCAGTCCCAAAATAAAAATATGAATTTCTAAATTTCCTAGACATACTGTACAACTCATTGAATTATAGGCAAGAAAAAATTTTCTATTTAAAAAGGTATTTGGTTTACTACAACTATACTCGATTCAAACTGTTATTCGAAGCTCTAAAAATGTTGTTAAAACTAGACTTTTCTTTAATCATTGGGGCTTCAATTTGTAAATTTTCTTTAATTTTCCCTTGTTGAATTGACTGTTTGATTAAGTTTTGAATAGTTGCGAAAATCTTAAAAAAAATTTTTAATTAATTTCAAGTCAAAGTGAAAAGTAGTACTAAAAATCAACACCGATAAAACTAAAAGTATGTTCTTAAACCCTAAGTTTAAAAATTTTGATTCGAAGTTGAACTTAAACGGATGTCGATAAAAGACTGTCTCTGTACTGCGTTGCAGACTAGAATCTGGAGAAAATTTCGAAAGAAATAAGAGGTGTCTCGGACACGCTTCTGTCTAAGACTTTTTGATTAGGTTTCTTACCATTTCTCTTAAAACAGAGCAGTTTGTTTGAAAACGAGTCCTCAATCATATCAAAGACACTACACAAGACACATTCAAGTGATGACTTTGAAAATGTTCCGGACAAACAATCTTCATATTTGTTGCATTCTGCTGAACATTTAATGTGATTTGTTGTCGTGATGCGTTTGATTACACTTTCAATGCTGCAAGATTTGTTGAAACTGACAGTTTTTTTGAACACAGTACCTTTAACGACAAACATTATGATTTCTTTTAAGAGAACATTTAAACTTTACCTTTGCTTGACAACCATAAATTGATTATCAAAATGACCATTAATAGCAAGCTCAATTTCATTTTTTTTGTCTCCAAAATTAAGATTTTTGAAGTATTTTATACAACGACATTGTTGACTTCGCTTTTTGTTTCAAATTAAATTTGAAAAAGTAAGATTTTTATTTGTCACACAAAATTTACTTTTTTTAGTATTATTTTTCAACTAATTGAGAATATCTGTGACAACAATTTTCAATGGACAAAAATATCTTTTTCACTCTTTTGTACATTTAATGACTGGTATTTCGACTATTTTGTTTTTATTTTTCCATAATCTCAAAGTAAGACTTTTACTAATAACTGAACCAAAATTATCTTGTTCGTAGTCAACTGCCACGGAAGTTGGTCGCCGTGTAACTTAATTTCATATCTCCAGGACACGTTCAGATACGACTAGCCTTTTCTTTAACAGTTCTGGTACCATGAGTCAAAGCCGGGAGTCTTGTTTTTATTTAGACATACTGAAATAATCAGTTTTCATAGCTAGGTCTTTTTCGACCGGTGTTGGTAACTGAGGTCGGTTGTCCTTGGAAGTGTTCGTGTTAAGGAGGTCTTCAAAATACGCTCTCTAGAAGCTCTAGTTTTAACCAAACATTTAAATAAAGATTTTTAAGCTTTGAGGATGGAAAATCTGATATTTATTTTTTTTTGGCGAAAAACGTGAAAATTCGGTTTAAGCCTTTTAAAAAAGCACATCTATTCTACAGGCAAATAAAATGACAAATTTCAAACGGACGTTATTCGAATTGACCGTCGATGCCGGTTTTAACTACCCTGATATATAAAATTGAAGCAGACTTTTTTTCTAAGCTTGACACAATAACCTCTCTTTGACTTTGACTCACAACCACCATATGGATGAAAAATTCTATCTTTGTCAACAAGACTTACTATTCAAGACTAGCTTTTGGCCGTCCGGCTGGATTAGTGGTTAGAGCGTTGGATGGCTAATCTATGGGCGCAAGTTCAATTACCATTTAAAGCTTACTGATTGCTTTTACGCCTGGAAGACACAGTAATGATCAAAATGATTCGGTAATGATCCAATTTTCATAGACATAGAAGTAATGTAATCGTCCGCAAGACTATCAATGTGGAAATCGAGGTTTAAACCCACAGTTTCGGTTTTCAAATAAGTATTTATGCACCAATCCTAATGCCAAAAGTATTACAATGTAAAAGGCCTTCCTGAACAACAGAGTCCAAAACTTCTCGCAACCCCATACTGTACTGAGGCCTTCCTACTCACATTTGAATATCTCATTCCCGTTTCAACCAAAAGTCGAGTCCCCTCATCATTCCATCGTTCTTCTCCTCTGAACTCCAACTCGGAATTAACCCAACACTGGTAATGGAGTTTTTGTTTGATACGTTTGATACCGTTGCCACAGTTGGTTTCTTCAAACTATTAACGTTTATATTTGTCCTCTCGTAACCCCTTGTAAGCTTTATGCATACCACTAACTGGAACCGTTGTTCGAGTCTGACTAGGTCTAATTCGTCGCCAAATGTTGTGTCGGTAGTTAAAAGATAGCTAATGTTCGATTAAAAAACTTTATTAATTAAAAATCTAAATGTCAAGAAACGGTCTTCTAAAGACCGGAAAAAGTTTAACGATCAAAAATAAAAGGGTTACAGTTTAAAACTAAAAACTTTAAGTTTGTTAACTTCAATTAACGTGAAGCAGCTACGTCATACAATGTAAAGTTAGACTTGGATAATCAAAGATCAAAGAGCTTTTTTAAATATCATCTTCAGGTGAACATTAAGAATTACAACGTCGAAAGTAAAGGATACACATAGATGAAGAATCTTCTAAAAATAAGTTCGAGTAAACTATAAAATTAATTTCCAAACAATCTCGTTATGTGAAGAAGTAACCAAATCACCATTTGGAAAAAATGTCGTTTGATAGACCGAAGAAATATGTGACCTTGAAGTCATTAAAATTGAACCATCATTAGGATTCCAAACTTTAAAAGTCATCTAATGATCCACTCAATAAATTACAATTGTCTAATACACCTCAGGTTTCAAATAAGAACTTGTAAGACTTTTTTGATGATTCCATTTTGAACATCCCATATTTGAATAGTTGACTCAGCTGATCCTCTAGCCAAGTCTCCATTTGACAATGGAAACAATTTTTGATATTCATCTGTTACTGAAATATTTAACTTGAGAGTTATATTAAAACCATAAACCGGACTTCTGGGACCTGTTGCCGTTGTTTGTGTTCTAAATGGAATAAAAAAGAAAAATATTTAACGTCTGTCTTTAGCCGGGGTGACTTTTGGGCTTTGCTGGCGCCCATGGAAGTTGCACAATTCCCATGTTAAAGGATTGGGGTGACAAGTTTCAAAATCGCAACATCCAAGTATCAAACGATCAATGGCATGAAAAATGATGACTAACGGTGCGGGTCCCATGTAACTTTCTACTCCACGACCCAAAGTTGAAGAATCGTCTTTTTTTTCGATTTTCTGCATAAATGTGTAACCTCAATTTTCATCCTAAAAATGTACGAGTGGGCTTATTTTGTACACCAAGGTCTGAAATTGATACTCTTATATTTTGCTCCGGGTCGATATATTGACCTTTGTTCGAACTGTATCCCCAAACCCTCAAAAAACGTCGATTTTTCGTGGCTTCTCTAAAAGGTCTAAAATTTTGAAATGATCGTAGAGTATCATTATGAGATAAAATATAAGAGATAAATATATGAATGAGTAGGGCACAACGTCCCCTAGGTCCTTAGAGCAAAATAAAATTTTTGGAAAATGTCAGTTTTTCACACAAAGCCTCTAAAATCTGAGGTAATTTAACAAAAATATGACTGTCCAGCCTGAATAGAGAGTCAATGTCGCGAAGCGGCGCTAATTTTTAAACGCGGCGAAGCCGCAATACATTGACAAGTAGCCGAAGGCTTCAACTCTTTAAGTAAAATGGCAAACATTTGCGAGCCAAAGGCGAGCGCCGTTATCAGCGAAGCTGCATGAATACGTACGAAGCGAGCTAAAGTCACTTGAACTCGAGTTAACCCAGAGGGTAATACTGAGTCAAATCGAATCCTCTCATTTTGTTTAAATGATTTTTGATTTACGTTCGAGAAAATTATAAAAATCGATACGTAAGCGATAATTTTCTTTATAATCCTTAGGGCTTAAATTTGTAAATTTAAATTTTCTTTAATTTCACCTTTTTGAATTGATTGTTTGATTTAATTTTGAATTGTTGCGAAACCCCTACAAACGTACTTCATCACGAGGCACTTGAGAAGTTACAAATTCATTCAGTTGCTAACAGGCTCACCGAACTAACGGATAACTATGTCAGGAGGGGTTTGCAAGTGAATACAGTCGAAGCTTCACTGCTAGAGACATCAAGTATGCAACTCCACTGTGTAACTGTCGTTTAGTTTTTGATTTACTTTTTATTCTAATTTCATTCTTGTCTATAAAGCTTGTTTGTATGAAAATTATGCCTTGTTATTTTTTTATTTTATTTTTATTTTTTTAGACTCATATTTTAAATTTATTTTTTCTGAAGAAGCTCTGCTCGAACAGAACACAAATAAATAAATTAAATAATAAAATAAATGAATACACAGCAAAACACGCAAATCAAATTGGTGTATTTTTTCGTCTTTTATACAGAAATTACATACAATTTTGAAAAAGACATAGAAAAGGATTATAAAATGAAATATATTTTTTTAAAAAAATATTTGGGGGTTAGATTTGCTAAATAAAATATTGCAATTTTATTTTCCTTGATAAGTCTTGATATAAATAATTTTTATCCTTCTGAAGGATTTAGGAAATAAAAAAAAAGGTACTAACTGTAATCCAAAATTATTAAAAAATTAGATAATTCTTTGAAATACAGCTGGTAATTACTGAAAAAAAATTTGGAAGAATAACGATAATAGAAAGTTGGAAAATTGACTTGGAATATTAAGAGATGTGATTCCGAAAATTTTGTTCTTAACTCTTTCAGTGATATGCTTGAACATTGTTCCAAAGCTGAATTTAGTTGAAACATGTCCTAAACAAAATTTTGGGACATGGTCAGGGACGCCCAAAAGTTGCTTTTTTCAACATGAAAGTGTTGAAATAGCTCTTAAGTCTTCTTGAAAAGTGGTTAATATGCTTATTGAAAATGATAATTAGGGTAGTAGATTATGAAAATATTTTTCAAATGGGACTGCTTGGTCGTTTTCGATGGTTTCGCAAGTTGCTCGAGCAACTTTTGGGCGTCCCTGGACATGGTTCAACTAACTCCAGCAATGGAATCATACTTTTTAAGAATGAAAAAAGCTTGATTTTTTAAAGCTTTTTTCATTCTTAAAAATTTTCAGAGATATGCTTGAACATTGTTCCAAAGCTGAATTTAATTGAAACATGTCCTAAACAAAATTTTTGGACATGGTTCAACTAACTCCAGCAATTGAATCATACTTTTTAAGAATGAAAAAAGCTTGATTTTTTAAAGCTTTTTTCATTCTTAAAAATTTTTAGACATATGCTGGACCATGGTTCCAAAGCTTAGTTTAGATGATACATGTCCTAAACAAAATTTTGGGACATAGTTCAACTAACTCCAGCAATTGAATCATACTTTTTAAGAATGAAAAAAGCTTTAAAAAATCAAACTTTTTTTATTCTTAAAAAGTATGATTCAATTGCTGGAGTTAGTTGAACCATGTCCCAAAATTTTGTTTAGGACATGTATCATCTTAACTAAGCTTTGGAACCATGGTACAGCATATGTCTAAAATTTTTTAAGAATTAAAAAAGCTTTAAAAAATCAAACTTTTTTCATTCCTAAAAAGTATAATTCCATTGCTGGAGTTAGTTGAACCATGTCCAAAATTTTGTTTAGGACATGTATCATCTAAACTAAGCTTTGGAACCATGGTCCAGCATATTTCTAAAAATTTTTAAGAATGAAAAAATTTTTAAAAATTAAGCTTTTTTCATTTTTAAAAAGTATGATTCCATTGCTGGAGTTAGTTGAACCATGTCCCAAAATTTTGTTTAGGACATGTTTCAACTAAACTAAGCTAGGAACAATGTTCAAGCATATCTCTGAAAATTTTTAAGAATGAAAAAATTTTTAAAAATCAAACTTTTTTCATTCTTAAAAAGTATGATTCCATTGCTGGAGTTAGTTGAACCATGTCCCAAAATTTTGTTTAGGACATGTATCATCTAAACTAAGCTTTGGAACAATGTTCAAGCATATCTCTGAAAATTTTTAAGAATGAAAAAAGCTTTAAAAAATCAAACTTTTTTCATTCTTAAAAAGTATGATTCCATTGCTGGAGTTAGTTGAACCATGTCCCAAAATTTTGTTTAGGACATGTTTCAACTAAATTCAGCTTTGGAAAAATGTTCAAGCATATCACTGAAAGAGTTAAGAACAAAATTTTCGGAATCACATCTCTTAATATTCCAAGTCAATTTCCCAACTTTCTATTATCGTTTTTCTTCCAAATTTTTTTTCAGTAATTACCAGCTGTATTTCAAAGAATTATCTAATTTTTTAATAATTTTGGATTACAGTTAGTACCTTTTTTTTTATTTCCTAAATCCTTCAGAAGGATAAAAATTATTTATATCAAGACTTATCAAGGAAAATAAAATTGCAATATTTTATTTAGCAAATCTAACCCCCAAATATTTTTTTAAAAAAATATATTTCATTTTATAATCCTTTTCTATGTCTTTTTCAAAATTGTATGTAATTTCTGTATAAAAGACGAAAAAATACACCAATTGAAAAATACAATTATCCAAAAGGATAAAGAAATTCTGTAACAGGTTTCTTACCATTTCTCTTAAAACAGAGCAGTTCTTTTGAAAACAAGTCCTCAATCAGATCAAAGACACTACACAAGACACATTCAAGTGATGACTTTGAAAATGTTCCGGACAAACAATCTTCATATTTGTTGCATTCTGCTGAACATTTAATGTGATTTGTTGTCTTGATGCGTTTGATTACACTTTCATTACTGCAAGATTTGTTGAAACTGACAGTTTTTTTGAACACAGTACCTTTAACGACAAACATTATGATTTTTTTTTTTAAAGAAAGAGTTAAACCCAGTCAGATTTTTTTTAAAGATCTTTAAGAGATTTTTTAGAGATTTTTCTAGAGATTTTTTGGAGAATATTGAACACTTTTCTCTAAAATTCCTTTAAAGAAAATAAGAGATCATTTAAAGATTTTCACTTTTTCTCTATAATTTCATTTTTTTTCTTTAAAATTTATCCAATATACTGTTGTGGTCATTCACGTGTTCCTCTTGTGAACTTTCATGAACTAATGTTTTGGGTAAGCCATCATTGATTTTTGGGAATCAAATGAAAGCTAAAAAGCTCTTGTTGAAGCTTGTAAAATTGTCAATTTGAAGTTGAATATCAGTTCAAAAAGATCAATTCAATCATTTCAAATTATAACTTTAATAGAAATGAAAGTAATATAGAAACTGTGTGACAAAGTCTGTCACATATAATTATTCCTTCTGCAATAAGTCTCCAAAAAATGACGCAGTTAAAAATATATAATTTTAATGGTGTTTGGTGTTTGATCTGCAATGTGCATTTTGATAATTGCAGAAGTAATATTTAGATGTGACATGCTGTGTCACACCGAAAAATCTATCTCTCCAAACCATTTTCTATATTACTTTCATTTTTATTAAAGTTCTAATCTGAAATGATCGAATTGATCTTTTTGAACTGATATTCAACTTCAAATTGCCGTAAAATTATATTTCATTTGATACCCAAAAATCAATGATGGCTTTCCCAAAACATCAGTTCATGAAAGTTGACAAGAGAAACACGTGAATGGCCACCACAATACCAAATCAATTCTATTATTTTATATTCTTAATCAATAAAAATCATGTCAACCGAGTATTTGCCATGAACTTTGTGAGCATCATTGAAAACGTAGCTGATTATTAGTGTGCTGACTTGTAGAGACCTACGAAAGGAATTTAGTATTAACTTTACTTATTAAATTTCGAGCATTACTAACCAGGGAAGAGTCCAGAAAGTTACCTTCAAGAGATTTTGCTACAATAGGCTCACTCCGACAGAGAGTACTAGTAAACCGCCCGCTAAAAGATTGAAAACGTTCCCAAGCATAAAAAAACTAAGATTTATTTTTGGGATGTCGTAAAAGCAAAAGCAAAACGTTTGTTTTCAATTGATCTTTGGAACATAAGTTAGGAATCAATTAGTCAAAAATAAGAAAAAAAAGAATCTCAAAAAACTTACTTTTGAAATTGGTAATTTTTTAGAATATTTCAAATTGTAGGAAAATAGAAATATTTATCAATTAGGGAGGAGTGTTAAAATATTATAATTATAATTTATTTCAAAAAAAAATGAAACATTAAAAATGTACTCAATTACAAAGTTGTTTGTAATTTTATTTCTATTGTATTCAAACAAGTTAATTGATTGAATACACTTATTAAGTTTTGAATAAAAATTGACCATCCTTTCCTATATTTTTTATTTTTTGATCAACCGCCTCAAATTTTTAACTTTATTATCATGCGATATTTTTCTCATACTCGGCTTGAATGATCTTGTAGAAATCTTAAAAAAAGTCTCTTTTAAAATAATTGGGATGGTTAAAAATATTTTTTTCTTCAAAGACTCATAGAAAAATTCTACCCCAGATCTTTAGAATATTGGCTTGAAAAAATTCAAATTCGACAGTAGTATGCCGCATGATTACAAAAAAAATTTTATATCATTTTCCAATGAATCGTTGAATTTTTTCTAAGTAAAGGAATTAATTTGGAATGGGTTAGCTAAAATCAAAATTATGATTCTGAATACTAAGTATTTCTCGGCTTTCGATTTGTTTGATATACCAAGGTGTCCCCAATGACCACTATAGAGTCTCGAATGACATTCTTAATGGGTTTACTATTTCAACACAATCGATGGAAATGGGAATCGATCAAGTCAATTAAGTGTCGAGCTAAAGAAAAAATTAGCATTTCGAAGTTCTTTTAGAGAATATCAATAAATATTTAATTAAAGATTTTTCAAAGAAAAAATAGGGAAAAAAAATATATTTTTTTTGATTTTCTTAAATCTCCATTTAATCTTTAAAATTTCTCTAAAAACATAAAGAAATAATAAAGATTCTTTAAAGGGTCTCTAAAAAATCTTTAGAAAAAATCTGACTGGGAACTCTACCTTTGCTTGACAACCATAAATTGATTATCAAAATGACCATTAATAGTAAGCTCAATTTCATTTTTTTTCTCCAAAATTAAGATTTTTGAAGTATTTTATACAACGACATTGTTGACTTCCCTTTTTTGCTCAAATTAAATTTGAAAAAGTAAGATTTTTATTTGTCACACAAAATTTACTTTTTTTAGTATTATTTTTCAACTAATTGAGAATATCTGTGACAACAATTTTTAATGAACAAAAATATTATTTTAACTTTTCTTACATACAATGACTGGCTTATGTCACATCGGAACAAAGAGTTGACTTACATTTTAGTTGATTGAATTGAATTAAAACAAGATGCACGTCCCAGTCTAAAACCTGCTTGGTTCATTCGCAGTTTGATAAGCAGTCGGACCAGGTTGAGGATCCTATTATTAAAATTTATGCATCAGTTGACATCATAGAGATTCGCCTGTTGCCATAATGGAAAGCTCGCCTTTCTTAACAAATTTTAATTAACAAAAATATCTATTTCACTCTTTTGTTCATTTAATGACTGGTATTTCGACTATTTTGTTTTTATTATTCCATAATCTCAAAGTAAGACTTTTACTAATAACTGAACCAAAACTCTTTGCAAAAATCGACTTAAATGATGAAAAGCAAGCAAGTTAATTTCAAATCTCCATGGCACGTTCATATACCACTGGGCTTCTCTATCAAAAATAATACATATTAATATTAGGTCATATGGCATTGTAACAAGCGAAAACCGAGACGTTGGGTTTACTTTATGGTAAGGTAGGAAAGTTAAGCAGTGAATTTATCCGATTGAAGCTCAATAATTGCATAGTTTACTCATTTACTGACCTTAACTTGACAAAATCATTAGATTTATCGACTCAAACATCAAAAGGAAAGTAAAGAGTAAAGCCCTAACCGAGACAAAGTTCTTCAAATGCATAAATGTTGGGACCCCTCGAATGGTGTTTATTTTAACGGACTCAAATTAACAGTGTTTATTCTGACTTGCTAATTAAGACAAGTTTTAGTTTATCATGTTACAGAATAACAGAGCTTAGTCTGACTAATTCAAAATAACACAAGCCTGACATATTGGGATTCAAACTACAATTAAGTCTCATTCCATTTTTAACGAGTATTAGTGATTGTTGATCAAAAGCCAATTCAGCTCTGTCCAAACTCAAAAAAGCGTTTCCAAACTGGACCGCTCAAACATTCAAAATTCTCTTTACTAGTTTCGTTCATTCATAGATTTACTCCATTTAGAATACAAACAATGACAACAGGTACTAGTAGTCCAGTTCATGATTCTAATGGACTCTTAAGCTGAAAATACTAGTGACAGATGGACATTGAAAATTATTTGCATTGTCAAATTGAGAATTGGTTAGAGGGACAAAAAGGGTCAACTATTCAACAATCCATTTTTAAATATCGTCTCGAGCTAATTTTTATTCCGAAGAAGAACTTTCAATAATTATAACTTTTTTTTAACTATCTTAATCTCTCTCTCTCTTAAGGACAAAAGATTAAATGGGAGGAATAATAAAAGTGCCCAAATTCTTCTAAACGCGATTTGAAAGAAATGTCATTTGACGAACTTCAGAACTATGTGACTTTGAAGTCCTTAAAACTGAACCATTATTTGGATTCCAAACTTTTAAAGTCTTATCGTATGATCCACTCAATAAATTACCATTGTCTAATACATGTAAACAATTGTTCCAGCAAATAGCACTACCATGTCCAATTAGATCTCGAATAAAATCACCTGTCTCTAAATTACGAATCTCTATTTTACCATTTTACAATCCACTTGCCAAATACCCATTCTTAAGGATAGATATTGATCTTACAACAGTTGAATGAGTTATACTTTTAAGAGGTTCACTTTTTGAAGTATTCCATATTTTAACTGTTTCATCAGCAGAACAACTAACTAAATTTTCATTTGGTAAAATTAGTATTTGATTCACCTCGTCTGTATGGCCAACTAATCGTGTTTTAACTTGACCATTTTGTGAATCTCTAATAACTATATCATAATTTGTGCTTCCTCCTTGTCCGATAACTAAATCATCATTTTTTAGTACTGTCAAACATTCAAATATTTCATTTGTTTGAATAATTCGTTTCAATGGGTTTCCTTGAGTAACCTTTAAATCCCATATTAAAATTGTTTTGTCATTTCGATATCCAGCCACAAGATCACCATTTGACAAAACACCAAAAATAAATGGCCAAAAATGATCACTTGTAAGATTTCTTTTGATGATTCCATTTTGAATATCCCATATTTGAATAGTTGACCATGATGACCCTCTAACCAGGTCTCCATTTTACAATGGGAACACTCTTTGCCATCCATCTGTTATTGAAATATTCAACTTGAGAGTTCTGTTATATTGAAAATTTTGATTGTACACTTTAAAAATGAAAATTGTTTTTTAATTTTTTTTTTAAGTTATCCCTAGATCATTTTGCCTTGGACTCGTTTATTTTATTTCTTACCATTTTTCTTAAAACAGAGCAGTTCTTTTGAAAACAAGTCCTCAATCAGATCAAACACACTACACAAGACACACTCAAATGATGTTTTTGAGAATGTTTCTGACAAACAACCTTCATATTTGTTGCATTCGGCCATTAATAGTAAGCTCAATTTCATTTTTTTTCTCCAAAATTAAGATTTATGAAGTTATTTTTAAATTAAGTTTTTGTTCAAAATATAAAGCTATTTTGTTGTCGACTTTCCTGAGTCGTACACTCTACTAGCTTAATCTCGAATATCCTTTCTTTGATATTGTTGATAAGCGTTGCTGTATCAACCAGGATATCGATCTCGATCCCTTTTAAAACCCCTAGGCTCTTGAACCATCATTTTCCAACTCCTCCCGGCGTTGTGTCCTTACGGTAACTCTTTTAGCCTATATTTTTTTACTTGGCCATGACATGACATGTCATAAAACCCGAAAATACCGAAAAAACTAATTTTTTTTCTAGTTTACAGAAAAGAATGTTTATTTAGACACGTTCTTCAAAAACTGGTAGCGGTTAGTGATTTTCATGATTATGAACGATTTTGTACATTTGGATCAGATCATCCCTTAGCCTTCTTTCTTCAAGACTTAATAAGTTCAATTCACTGAGTCTTTCCTCAAATGAGTTTTGTTAGATTGACTTCACCAATTTTGTTGCTCTCCGCTGAACCCTTTCAAGTACACTAATGTCTGTTTTAAAAGAAGGACACCATGGACTTACCGCATGTGGTCTAACTAAAGCCGTTTACAACGGAACAATTGTTTCTTTTTCAAGATACGAAAATGTATTCTTTAATTGGCCAAGAACACTGTTTGCTTTTGCCGCACCCAGCAACATTGCTTATTCCATTTTAGATCATCTGAAATAAAAACACCAAGGTATTTCTCTTGACTAGTTTCACTTAGTGTGTGTAAACCAGCAGAGTCAATCATTACATATCCAACCTTAGGCCTGTTTCCACCAAGATAATCTAAGTATAACTTTGTCACCTAAATAAATAATCCAAAAATTGTCAAAAATAAGTCAACTCTATGTTCCGCTTTGGCATTAGCCAGTAATTGAATATACAAAAAGTGAAAACGATATTTTTTTCATAAAAAAATGTTGTCACAGATATTCTCAATTACTTGAAAAATAATGCTCAATAAAGAATTGAATTTCAATTTTAAAAAAAGGGAAGTCAACAATGTCTTTGTATAAAAAACTTGAAAATTTGCTTCAAAAATCTCAATTTTGGAGAAAAAAAAATGAAATTGAGCTTACTATTAATGGTCATTTTGATAATCAATTTATGGTTGTCAAGCAAAGGTAGAGTTTGACTCTTTCTTTAAAAAGAAATCATAATGTTTGTCGTTAAAGGTACTGCGTTCAAAAAAACTATCAGTTTCAACAAATCTTGCAGTAAAGAAAGTGTAATCAAACGCATCAAGACAACTAATCACATTAAATGTTCAGCCGAATGCAACAAATATGAAAGTTGTTTTTCCGCAACATTTTCAAAAACATCACTTGAGTGTGTCTTGTGCAGTGTTTTTGATCTGATTGAGGACTCTTTTTCAAAAGAACTGCTCTGTTTTAAGAGAAATGGTAAGAAACCTAATGAAAGAGTCTTCTTTTTATTTTCATATTCAGACACAATTACATCGTTCATATAGAGAATTTTGGTGTTTATCTCTTTATTTTTAACACTATCAAGAACCTCCACTTTTGATTTTAATCCCCACTCTGCTACTCTTGGCTTGAAATTAATTATAATTTTTTTTTTTTTAAAGAGTTAAACTCCAATTCAAAACTTAATCAACCAGTGGATTCAACAAGGTAAAATTAAAGAAAATTTATATTTAAGAATTGAAGCCCCAAATAATAAATGGAATCCAGGATACCAAGATCTAAATGAAGAATATCAACTTCCTGAAAGATCAAAAAAATTTTAAAATAGGGGTTATTTATCAATGATTTAGATAAGTTAACTATAATCAAATTTTTATTTCAATTTAAAGTTTTTTGTTTAAATAATACCATGCTAGCATGCATGCAATAGTACCTACTGGCGCTAATTAAAACATCTTAATTTGTATTTCGATTGTAATATTAAAATATTTTTAATTCTTTTATTTATTAATATTCCATTTAGGATGCAAACAACTACAACAAGTACAAGTAGTCAAGTGTATAATTTTAACGGAACTCTCAAGTTGAATATTTCAGTAACAGATGGTTATCAAAGATTGGTTCCATTGTCAAATGGAGACTTGGCTAGAGGATCAAGAGGGTCAACTATTCAAATATGGGATATTCAAAATGGAATCATCAAAAGAAATCTTACAAGTGATCATTTTTGGCCATTTATTTTTGGTGTTTTGTCAAATGGTGATCTTGTGGCTGGATATCGAAATGACAAAACAATTTTAATATGGGATTTAAAGGTTACTCAAGGAAACCCATTGAAACGAATTATTCAAACAAATGAAATATTTGAATGTTTGACAGTACTAAAAAATGATGATTTAGTTATCGGACAAGGTTATCTAAATTATGATTTGGTTATTAGAGATTCACAAAATGGTCAAGTTAAAAAACGATTAGTTGGTCATACTCACAATGTGAATCAAATACTAATTTTACCAAATGAAAATTTAGTTAGTTGTTCTGGTGATCGAACAGTTAAAATATGGAATACTTCAAACACAACACCTCTTAAAAGTATAACTTATTCATTTCCTGTAAATTCAATAGATATTCTTAAGAATGGGTATTTGGCAAGTGGATTGTAAAATGGTAAAATAGAGATTCGTAATTTAGAGACAGGTGATTTTATTCGAGATCTAATTGGACATGGTAGTGCTATTTGCTGGAACAATTGTTTACATGTATTAGACAATGGTAATTTATTGAGTGGATCACACGATAAGACTTTAAAAGTCTGTAATCCTTATGACGGTTCATGTTTAGCGACTTCAAAGTCACATAGATCTGCAGTGGAACAAACAACATTTCTTCCAAATGGTGATTTGGTTACTGCTTCTAGTTACGAGATGTGTATTTGGAAATGAATTTCATATTTTTTATTAAATTAACTCGAATCAATAAAACTAATAAATTTTCAAATGAAATAATAAAAAGATTTTTACATTTCAAAAGTTAAAAAAAAAAAACTTTTATTCTATAGTCTTTCAATCGTAAATATCTGTTAGTCCCTTTTCATCCACACACTTAATTCAACCTCTAATTTATACATTTTTTCTTTTTTTCTCGAAATTATCAGTCACTAACTCTTTGCTTGAAAAATAAAGTCATGTGAAAACAAAAGGGTAAATGAACGTTTTTATGTTCACAATTTAAAGCTAAAACGATCGACCACTTATTGTCTAAGACTGTTTGCTATCCGAAACTAAACTTCCTTAATTGTGTGTGACGTTTTAATTCTCAATATTCACGTGAAAAGATCTGTGATCAAGCGATATCTCTTTTGTAAGGATTGAATTTAGCCTCATTTTCAAATAGTTGACTTGGTGCATTCAATACGCTCGTCAAAATAGCTTCAAATACACTAGATACATTTTATCGTTTAAAAAACAAAAACATCCACTTTGTACTCTTTGAGACATGTATAATAAAATCATTTATTTTCTAATTTTAGTAAACAGTATTAGCAGTTTTAGGATAGAGAAAGGCGTAGAATCAATTCCTCAAAAACGCACTCGCTTTACTCAAGATTCAAGTCGTGTCATCAGTAAAAAGCTGAGAAACTTTGAGACTCAAAATAGTTAGATCATTGATAAAGATGACAAAAATGGATCAACTTTTGGTGAAGATCCAAACGAGTTTACAGTCAATCGCGTTGGAATGAACTATTAAATAATTTCTACACATAATGTGATAAAATATTACATACATTTTTATGAGTGCGATCGAATTGTCGGTCTTGGAAAACCCTTGAAAATTCTTGAAATCGATCTTGAAAAAAAAAAAAATTTTGGACTCTCCAAGAAATTTTCAAGATGAATTGAAATTTTCTTGGAAATTTCTAAGAAAAAATTTACAGATTTTTTTTTGGTTTTTCTTGGAAATTATTTTATTTCAAGAAAAATTTAAGAAAAAAAAGTAATTTAGACTTAATGAGTTACAGAGAAGAAAGAATTCATCGTAGAAGTTGCTGGATCATAGGTCAATCCAGATATGAACCATCCACCAAATCAAGTCTACCATCAACTACAATCAACTGCTCAGGATTTATGCGTGTTTCGAGTTCATTTATTTTATTATTTAAGGTTCGCGCCATGCAAAACTTCAGCGCTATCTGAATTCGCAAAATCTGATTTGTTAACTTTATTATCGGTATATGAAAACATAAGAATGGCAATTTTTTAGGTGTGGTCTTATAATAAAAAATTTTCACCAGAGGGGCTCCAAATTTTTAGCTTTTGAAGGAGTTATTCTCGGTTTTTCGCATGTTTCAGTACATACTAAAACTAACTTGTACGCGATTTATTCCTTTCCACATCCTCAATTCTTCCAAAATTTCGGCTCCTCTGCCATTTCTTTACATACGGAGAGGGTATAACCATGAAATTTTTTTTAGATGGACCTTGTGTTGAAAATTTTTCTTACTGTGAAAGATTAACGATACTTAATATTACAAGCCTAGAGATAAAAATGGTAAGAGGGGACCTAATTAAATTTAGTGTATGTGTTCGTTCTAGTCGGTTTTGTTTTGAAAAAAAATCAACTATATTGTATTTTTCAAGTGCATCAAACCAACGATTCTCAGAATTCGTTTCTGCATAAACGAATTCTTAGAATCGTTGAAGAATCGTCCAAGAAGTTTGAGTTGTTTTATGAGTTGTTCTTTTCGATATGTTCCCACTGCTTACCCCAGTCAAGTCTGTTGTTAATTTATATATCTAGGTATCGATTAGAGATTTTAGCTTAACTAAAATTTTGCTTGCCAGGCAATTCAGTTTAATCTTCTTGTAAATGAAGACTTAATGCTTTAGATAGATCTGTTCAATACTATGTATTTTAATACAATTGAAGAGTGTAGCTGTTCTAGCTAATTTGCTTAACCCGATTGATCTCTTGGTTAGAATGTTCTGTCGAATGTTAAACGTTTGAACGCTCTTCTTGGGAAAAAAAACTAGCGGGAGAAAATTATTTTATTTCATAAAAGGTATGTGTTAACATTTTCTCGGGTTTACTTCATCAATGATGTTAGCTTGATCTCAGTGAAAATAAACAGGGTTTCCAAGTGTAATGCAATTCGTTTCTTAATACTTATTTTAAAAAAAAAAGAATTTCAAGAAATTATTAAATTTTGTTTGACAAATAAAAGTCTTCCTTGTGAAAATTTTATTTAAAGTGAAAAAGATATTTTTTTTCATTAAAAAATGTTGCCACAGATATTCTCAATTACTTGTAAAATAATGTTAAAAAAATAATCGAATTTCAAGAAATAATTATTAAATGTTGTGTGTGACAAATAAAAATCTTACTTTTTCAAATTTAATTTTAAAAAAAAAGTCAAGTCAACAATGTCTTTGTAAAAAAAAACTTTGAAAATTTGCATCAAAAATCTTTATTTTAGAAAACAAAAAATGAAATTGAGCTTACTTTTAATGGTCATTTTGATAATTAATTTATGGTTGTCAAGCAAAGGTAATGTTTAACTGTTGTTTTAAACGAAATCATAATGTTTGTCGTTAAAGGTACTGTGTTCAAAAAAACAGTCAGTTTCAACAAATCTTGCAGTAAAGAAAGTGTAATCAAACGCATCAAGACAACAAATCACATTAAATGTGCGGCCGAATGCAACAAATATGAAGGCTGTTTGTCCGCAACATTTTCAAAAACATCATTTGAGTGTGTCTTGTGCAGTGTTTTTGATCTGATTGAGGACTCGTTTTCAAAAGAACTGCTCAGTTTTATGCGAGATGGTATGAAATCTAATGAACGTGTTTTCTATTGATTTTCATAAATTCTGTTGACTCAGGCACAATTACATGGTTGTTATTAAGGAATTTTGGCAGGGTCATTTTCGTTATTAGGAAGTTCGTGTCCGCTGTCTCTGCAGCATGGTCTCAACAATCGGCCTTTATGCAGTTTTAGTGTTTATGTCTTAATTTTTAACTTGACCAACAGGCGATATCCCAAGCCACATTCTAAAGCATGTTGTCGCTCATTCATGCTTCACAACCGTTTAAAAGAACGGAGATGACTTAGGCTTGTTGGCCATTAATCAGCTGACTTGAAATACATAAAAAAAAAATTTTTTTTAAAGAGTTAAACAACAATTCAAAAATTTATCAAACATTGGATTCAATAAGGTAAAATTAAAGCTAATCGACAAAAGTCAATTTTTTTTAAATTCTAATCGACAATATCGATTATTGTCGACGACGATTATTTTTTTTTAGTTTATGCTTTTAATGGAACTCTCAAGTTGAATATTTCAGTAACAGGTGGCTGGGGAAGAGTGTTTCCATTGTCAAATGGAGACTTAGTAAGAGGATCATACGGGTCAACTATTCAATTATGGGATATTCAAAATGGAATCATCAAAAGAAATCTTACAAGTGTTCATTTTAATCCAGTTGTTTTTGATGTTTTGTCAAATGGTGATCTTGTGGCTGGATATCGAGATAACAAAACAATTTTAATATTGGATTTAAATGTGACTCAAGGAGAGTCTTTAAAACGAACTATTCAAACAAATGAATATTTCTCGTGTCTGGTAGTACTAAAAAATGATGATTTAGTTATCGGACAACAAGGAAATAATCCTGATATAGTTATTAGAGATTCACAAAATGGTCAAGTTAAGATACGATTAATTGGTCATGCAAACACTATGTATCAAATACTAATTTTGCCTAATGATAATTTATTTAGCTGTTCTTGGGATGGAACAGTTAAAATATGGAATACTTCAAACAGTGAACCTCTTAAGAGTATAACTCATTCATCTCTTGTAAGATCAATAGCTATTCTTAAGAATGGGAATTTGGCAAGTGGGTTGTATGATGGTAAAATAGAGATTCGTAATTTAGAGACAGGTGATTTTATTCGAGATCTAATTGGACATAATAATTCTATTTGTGCTAATGGTTGTTTACATGTATTAGACAATGGTAATTTATTGAGTGGATCATACGACAAGACTTTAAAAGTTTGGAATCCAAATGACGGTACGATTTTAATGACTTCAGAGCCAAACAGAGATGCAGTTTTTCAAGTGACATTTTTGCCAAATGGTGAATTAATTACTGCTGCAAGCTCTGAGATATGCATTTGGGAATGAATTTACTTGAATCTATAAAACTAATAAGTTTTCAAAAGAATTAATAGGACACACACATTATATAGACTTGGAAACTACTACAAATGGAGGACATACACACAGTTACCAGGATAGCTACAGTCGATGCTGTCTACGAGGCAAATCTCATAGTCTTTATTTAGATATCATTTCGACACGATTTGAATTGGTGCTAGGTGAATTTGATGCAAAAAATTCTCATTATTTCAATTTCAAAAAAAACTAATCTTTTAATCTCTTGAACAATTTTTTTAAAATAAAATATTATTTTTATTATTTTTTTTAAGCTTCAAATTCAAAATGGTGAAAATATTCTTAATTTTAATTTTATTAATACCAAAGTTCAAATTTTGTAAATCAAAGTGTTTCAAATACGAATCAACTTCGATTTAAATGATCATTTCGAATCTACAACTTATCCTAACCAAACTCTTTTTTATAAACTCTCAAACATAAATTCAATTACCGTAAATATTTGTTTTTTAACGCGGCATTAAAATCCCTAAAACTTGGTTTTTAGTGCGTATAAAATTTGCTTTTTTCCCGAAAATCTCTTCCTTGAATTATTAATTTTTGGCTAAAGAAGCCTCAGAAATAGGAAATGTAAGAATAAAATTTTTTTTCTTGAGAGAAATTAATTTTTTTTGAGGCAGTAAAACCGAGTTTTCGGGATTTTAGTGCCCTGTTAAAAAACAAATATTTACGGTATTAAAAATTCGAATTTTTTAAAAATTTTCAATTTTTTTCATAACGAAGAATTAGTTGATATTCATATATTAAATCTTAAAGGTTTTCATATTGACTCATTCAAAAATTTAAACACTTTTGGACTTCAATTAACACTGCACGACTCAAGTCTAGATGTATACAACTCTTGTTACTCTAATGAGACAAACAATTATTTAACAATTCAAGGCATCACTGTATATCGTTACAAACTCAATAAAAGAGTATGTCCGCTCTTATTTGAAAACATACGAATACAAGGAAGCTTTACATTTTCGTATATGAGTGACACATTTTATCGTAAAAATGTAATATCATTTTATGAATCAAACTTTAAAGCTGATGTATCAATCCTTGTCTTAAAAGATTGTCAAAATATACTACTTGACACGAATCTTGTCAACAAAAATTTGTTCGCGAGTATTCAAACTATTTATACAACAGGTAAAATAAAGAGTATTCAAAATGACTTGTTCATATATTTTCGATACTTAAAAATATTTGGTTTAGGATTCCATTACGCACGGAATTTATTTTTAAATGGAATTGAATGGACTAGATCAATTAATAGTGATTTAAGTGACAATTCTCAAATTAACAGACTTGTATTAATTTACATTGATCTAAATGATGAGTCAAATTCGTTTAATGAAATTTTTCCAGACGAAGACTTTTGTGTTTATAAAGATTTTCCGTTTAATCAAATGATTGGGTTCAATCTTGATACTCGAGGTTATCTTCAATACAACGTTTCTTGTACTGTTAACTTTTTGAGGTTAAATAATGCTAAACTTGGTCCTGGTTTTTACTCTGAATTTTCAACAACTCAAGAAAACGTTTCTTGTAATTTTGAAAAAATGTCAAAAAATTGTGATTTCAAACTCATTCCAAAAAGTGACTGGGATAGACAAAACTTGAAAGAATTAATACTTATTCTTGATTTTATAATCTATATCGTTCTCAATCCATTACTAAGTCTACTCGGTCTAGTTTTTAACACTGTTACGTTTGTTATCCTTACCCGGCACGTTAATACCAATTTTCAGTTCAAAATAATCAAACATTATTCTCTACTAAGCAGTTTATTTTTTGTATTTAATTTATTCAACTTGACAAACGAATGTTCGGTTAATAATCGAATTTTTTGTTCGTTTATCCGTAATTGGATATCAGTTCAGTACTACCAAATAATATTCATAGACTTTTTTTTAACAATCATAAAGTATATGCTCAATTTGATGATTATTGGGTTCAATTTGTACCGCTATTTGTTACTTAAACAAAAACAATATAAAATAAACCCCAAAGTATATTGGCGTGTAGTTTCAGGGGTAATACTATTTGAAATATTTATATGTTGGCCAAATTTGTTTATTCATAGAGTTAGTGAATTTAATCCAGAACTCAATTACCCGATATCGAATATCAATTATGGTATTTTTGTTTACCATAGATCAGTTTTACTTGTAAAATTGACTCAATATTTCAATGCGGTTAATATAATGTTGAATAATGGTATATTTTTGGTGATGAATGTTACGATTGATTTGGTACTTGTTAATGAAATGAAGAAAATGATGAAACAAAAAAAACGTTAAGAATGAGTTTGAATGTGAGAAAAAAAAGTAGAGGAAAGCAATGATATGAGGTTTTTGGAAGCGAACAATTATAAACTCTGTTCTTAATTTATTGTTCAAAATACCGGATATAATGCCAATTTGGTTGACATTTTTTTTATTTTATTATCCGTCCTATGAAAAAACAGCGATAAATATTTTTTTAGCCGAAATATGTTTTAAACTCTGTTTGAGATGGTTGTTTTATCATTTAAGTACTTTTTTACTAACTTTATCAATATTGAATAATTATTTTTTTGACTTAATATCGGCGCTAAGAATCGATCGCGTCGATACAAGAGTTAACAAAACAAAGGTGGACTTTTATTTACGCCTAACGTAAAACGAATTTACAAGGAGAATACTCGACTCCATGGAAACCACAGACGACCCGTCTGATTTCATCAATGAAATATACGAAATAATCGACATAGCCTCGCAAGACGTAGGTGTGAGGACCTTAACCGCGTGCAGTAATTACAAAAATTCATGTGTATTAATGAAAAAGAGGACTGCAATGAGCGAGAGAGCAGTCCAATTAGTAAAAATATTCGATATCAACGATGAGAATGAGAGAATTAAAAAAACATTTGATATCCTAAGGTTTGACGCGAAGGCATCTTGAAGTTCATGCTCATCTGCTCATGCTCAAGACAGTTTCTTCTTAATAACTTTTTAATAAAACATTATAAATCAGTTCTGCAAAATGCTAAATTATTTAACAAACATGCATACATTCACAATTAAAAAATTTCAAGTTTTGAGTGTGAGTGTGAGTGTCGCAGTTAAACCCATACTCACACTCATCACACTCAGTCGAATTGAGTGCCACACTCACACTCACACTCATCACACTCAGTCGGATTGAGTGCCACACTCACACTCACACTCATCACACTCAGTCGAATTGAGTGCCACACTCACACTCATTACACTCAGTCGGATTGAGTGTTAAACTCACACTCACAATTGAAATAATCATTTTTTAAGTTCAAAATTTAATAAACTTAGCCCTTTTTTTGGCTAGTTTTTAAAAGTTAAAAAATTAAATGTATAAAAAATTTATTTTACAAAATTGTTAATTTTAAGTCAATAAAAAAATTAATTTTAAGTCCATTAAAAATTTCAATTTTTATTTTTTAATAAGATCGACGTTGACTCTTAGCATTACCTTGTTTATAAAATTTTCTGGTTTGATGTTTTGAGATCGTTTGCTACTGACAACTCCACATATACTAAAGTACCGCTCGATAAATGCACTTGAAGCTGGGATAGAAAAAACAATTCTAGCGACTTGACTTAAAATTGGAAATAGACCTTCGTTTTCATTCCAGAATGCTTTCGTAGATTTACGAATATTAGTCGGTTCACAGATCTTGTCTAAGAAAAGTTCCTTTTCTCTGTTTATTTTTTCCAAAATCGTGTTTCGTTGAACATCATTTGTTGTTTCATAAGCCCGCGAATTTAGCAGCGACATCAAAACTCTATTTTCGCTACAATCGAAAACAGCAGTTGATTGATTCCGTTGATTGTTTTCTTGGTTATTGTCATCTTCGGGACCTTGTTGTTGCTTGTATAGGAATAAAACTGCTTCCGTAAAACAGCTTAATGCTTTTTGAGTAAAGTCGCTGGCGTATGATTTATTGAACCACAATTCGAGTTTGGACGTGTTTAAGACAGCAGCCAAAAGATAGATTTTTGAGTTTAATTCGAATTCAAATCTTTCCTTCAAAGACTTATTTAGCTCATTGACTAACGTTTTCTTGTCACCAGTAAAATTTGAATCCGAAAGGGCTGTTTTTAAAATTACAATCAAACCAGGAATAAGATCACCAATGTGCCAGTCTGATTTTTGAGCCAATAACGAAAGCGAGTAAAGGGGGTGTAATATTTTTAAATAGGTAACTATTTTTGCTCGACTTACTGGACAAGGTTTTTCCGGCTGAAAAGCGTTTTTCTGATAGGCGTTGAAAAATGACAAAAGCATCAAATATGATGAAGACCATCTTGTTCCATTTTCGCAACGAAGTTTACTTTTGTGATTCGAAAAGTCGAATGATAAAACTGTTGAGTGTCTTACTTCCGATGCGAAATTCGAGAGCTTTTTCAAAATGCTAACTAAACTTTTACAACGTTTAATAGACGACCTTACAGCCAAATTTATTTTGTGAGCCGCACACGAGTATCGCGGTACATCATTTGTACCGATTCGAATATTTAAAATATTAACTTGATCATGTGTTTCTTCATCAAATGATTCGTCTAAACTTTCTGAATCTTCTTCATCTGAAACTTCATCGACTGTTTCGTTTAAAAAAACCAAACTTTCCTCTGTAATCGCATCAATTTCTTGGTCTATTTCATTAAATCCATGTTCAAGATCGTTTTGTTGAACCGGTCCTCTCTGATTTGTTGATGCGGTTTCTTCTGTTTCATCAATTGATTCATTACCACTCTCAATAGAAATATCATCATCATTTTGATCAACACCAGTGAAACCATTTTGACGAGCATCTTCTTCTTCAATTATTGAATCGAATAAAAAATTTTCGTTTTGTTTGAACAGTCGGACAAGTGCAGATGCTGCATCACAAACAATACCGGAAATTTTTGTTTTGTCGAATTCAAATTTGTTAACAATTTCTTCAATAACCAATTTTATGTTTTCAGCATTTGCACGACGCGGCATTCTTTTCATCCCAATAATTCTTAACTCTTTGGCAAAAGTTTTAAAAATCAACGAAGCACCGAGAGCTAAATAGTGCTGCATTCCTTGATCTGTCCAGAGATCAACTATCAAACATATAACCAATGCATCCTTAAGTTTTTTTTGAAGACGTTCATTCACAATTTTTTTGACACGAGGTAAGACTGAATTTGTAAATGTATTCGGATGAGGTAAATCAATATTTAAAAGTTTTCGCAGATACTTATTTTTTAACTGATTAATTGCCGAATTCGACGTCAAAAAATACTTCACTAACAATAAGTCTTTGTCTAATAAATTTTTTTTCTTTTTACCTCTTGTGTTTGTTTTGCTGTAACTGTCCATCCAGTTATCAAGTTCTTCGTGACTGTGTAAATGTTGATTAAGATTTGAGACGGCTCCAAGTTTTTCACGATGAGGACCACCGCATAAACGACACCGAAACAAGATTTTTTCGTCTGGTTGAGCAACAAATTCGTTTTGAAATTCGTAAAAATTGAGGATAGTGGTAAAATAACTTTCTTTGCCGTCAATAATCACTTTTACCCTTTCAAACACATTTTCGAGACTATCTTCAATCATTTGATCGATTATTCTTTGGTCTAACATTAAAAGAAAATTATAAATTTTTAATTAAAAATAACTATCAAGTTTTTAATCAAATTTGGCTCCTAAATTTTTAAACAACAAAATCTAATAATAAAAATTTAATGATCACAAAGTCAAGATGTTATGATGGAGATCTTAAATGTTTAATCTAATTTATCTTATCGCAAAAATATAAAAAAAAATTTAATTTAAACCATTAGTAGCAGACGGTATCGACTATGCAGGCAATGATCGAACAAAGTTAACCCTTATCGGTCAAAAAAAAGGTTGAAGGTAAGTCATAAGTTGAACTAGTTAGTTACTTTTAAACCGATATTGGTTAAAACTGTTCAATTAATGTCGATACAGTTTTTAAGGAGCCCAAAATCATAAATCTTCCTAGCCCTTAAATTCTATTCCTACTCTGTAATACAATAAATCCAAGTTAAAAAGTGTCTCAACATTTTACTATTATAATTGTTTCTGGAGATAGGTGAGGGTTTGTAATAAAACAAATAGATTTCTTAAAAACAAGCGAGTTACTTATGATTTGATAAACTCTCACCTTTTCTTGGAGAGAAAAACTTTAACTACAAAGCTGCAAAGTTTGTGTCTTATCTAGATGTAAAATTGAAGAGTAATTAGCTGCCAAAATCATGAAACACTAGCTAAGATTTATTTGGTGAATCTTATAAATAGTTTTATTAAAAATGGGTACATTCAAAAAAAAGTATTAAACTAACCTTCGAGAGATTTAACGAAGTTTATGGGTCTATTTTGTATATTACCATTTTGTACATTTGGTAAAGTCGGATTTTCATTTTCATTCGAATCGGCATTTGATTCGGTCTCAATACGATTGTTGTTTAGTCCACGTCTTTGACTTCGGGTTAAAACACGATTCGGTTCTGCAGACGTTGAAGGCAGCGATTCGCCTTGGTTGCGATTAGTCGAACGTGTAGTCATTAGAAATATTAATATTAATAATTTCTAAAAAACAAATAAAATCTCAATTAGGTTTATTTGACACTGGCCGGACTTGTGATCCTTCAGCATAAAAATAAAGAATAAAAAAAAATTGAATTAGAATAAATCATAAAAAAAAATGTTAAGAGATTAAAAATTTAAGTTTTTTCAAATCTATTTTAACAAAATGTAATATTTTAATCAAGTATTTCAATTGTGAGTGTGAGTTTGGCACTCAATCCGACTGAGTGTAATGAGTGTGAGTGTGAGTGTAGCACTCAATTCGACTGAGTGTGATGAGTGTGAGTGTGAGTGTGGCACTCAATTCGACTGAGTGTGATGAGTGTGAGTATGGGTTTAACTGCGACACTCACACTCACACTCAAAACTTGAAATTTTTTAATTGTGAATGTATGCAAACATGCTAAACCTTAAATAAGGCTCTGCAAAAACTCTGCAAAAGTATTACGCAGTTATTTAAATCCTTTATAATGGCTTGTTTTTGCATAAATATGCAGAGTTTATGCAGAAGTTTTGCAGAGCCTTATTTAAGGTTTAGCATGTTTGTTACATAATTTAGCATTTTGCAGAACTGATTTATAATGTTTCAATTAAAAGTTATTAAAAAAGAAACTGGATTGAGCATGAGAAGGTTATCATGAACTTCAAGATGCCGATCAATATTCGAATTTTTGTTAATTTATTTTTTTTAAATATTGTTTAGCATCCAATGCTAATTTTATTTCATCAAAAAAAAATTTAATTTAAATGTTTTTTAGATAATAATTTTAACTTTACATTTTGAGCATGTGATAATGAGCATGAACTTCAACATGCCGACGCGAATTAGGTAACCAGTCTGCTGTCAAAGACACCGAGTATATTTGTACATAATATATTCTGCTCAAATAATTGTTTTTTTTTGTTTTTTTTTATTCATATTTTTATTCATATTTTTATTCTTAAATGTTTTTTTGACAGTACGCTTTATTTAAGGGCGTACTGAGTATGTGGCCCAATGGAGGTCTTTGCACAAGAACAAATAAATAAATTATTTTTTTTATTTTGGTTTGGATATGAATTTTAAGAATTTTCTAAGGACAAAATACCAAATGAATAAACTAAAAATAAATTCATTGATAACTGAAATTCCAGTGTTTAATTAAATTTTAACTTATTTTTGTCTAAATAAATTTATTTTCTATCATTCTAGTTTACTTTCAAAAATTTAAGCACTGTAGTCTCACACTTTTTAGCAGACTTGTGTCACCAAAATTGTTCAGAATCGATTGATTAGTTTAACCTCGGATGAGTGACACTGTTTAGAATGAACGTCTTACAGTAGTTAGAAGTCGTAACCATACCCATTGGCTGGTCCGAAGTCTTGTAAAAATGGGAAGATCTAAACATCCTAATCACAATACAACACAGGCGGCTAAGTTTTTTCTTAAAATCCCAAATGGATCAAAAAACATTTTATTAAACAATAAAGGATCATTTTAAATTATTGCAGAGATGGATATTATTCATAAGAAATAATTTCTTGATAGAGGGATCTCTTGTGCAAAATTATTTTCCCTAAATTTTATTTTTTAACTACGCAATTAAAATTGCAGAGTCTCCAATAAGTCTCTTCGGACTCCAATAACTTTCGGTAATTATACAATTCTTATTAACTAACAAGTCTTGGATCACCTTCCGAATTTTGCCAAGTTTATCACTTTTTTCAGTGATGTCTTTCTGGTTTTTTGGCTTGCTTTTTTCAACTTGTCTTCCAAATCTCTGAAACGAGTCTCGTTTGATGATTGTCTAGTTTGAAGATATCTCTAATTGATAATCGTCGCACTTTAGATAATACATAGACAACTCGTCTCTTAAATTTCCTTTACTTTGTAGTGCTCGTTTTAAGTTGGATTGTTTCTCGACTTCTTCTTTCATTTCAGTTATCTTAAAATCAGTCCATAAAGTTGAGATATGATAAGATATGAAGGTTAAGATGTGATACCACATGACTCAATGATTTTTGAATTCTTGCACGCTTTCAATTAAAAGCTTACCAGTCGGCTGGCTCGAGAAATAATCTTATCGTTCATTACTCCAGGCTCATTCGAATGTAAAAGGCTTTCCCGAACAAGTGAGTCGAAAACTTCTCGCAACCCCATACTGTAATAAGGCCTTCCTTCTCACATTTGCTTACCTCTTTTCCGTTTCAATCAAATGTCGAGTCCTCTCATCACCACCACTCGTTCCATCGTTCTTGCTCCTCTAAACTCCAACTCGCAATCAAATTCACCCGACACTGGTAATGGAGTTTTTGCTTGATACCCAAACAACTGAGTCTTAACCTGCAACTTTAACAACTCGAATATCATTTGAGAAGATTTTTCGTCTTTTATAAAATTTTTGGTCTAATTTTGAAAGTTAATAAAAAAAAATCTAAGCTAAAAATTAAAATAGATTTCAATTCAATTATTTTCGTTATTTTAATTAGGATAAAGTTTTTTAATTTATAGTGTCTCATACCTAAGTTAAGTATCCCAAGTTGTTTGAACATGTCCAAAGTATATACTGAGGATATGGTCAAGTTACCTGGCATAATTTATCAAGTTAAAAAAACTAATAAAGTCAAATTTTTAAGTTTAAAATTTTACTTTTTGAATTTTTTAAATAAAGAATATCTCGATAGTTTATTTAATTGCATTCAAAATTATTTCATTTTAAAAATTAGGAGATGTCACTTTAATTTTATTTTTATTTTTTTGTTTGAAATTTTTATATTTAGACTTAGAAGTGTATAAAAGACGAAAAATCCTCTCATTTCGTTGATAATGTTGATCAGCGTTTTTGTATCAACCAGGATATCGATCTTGATCCCTTTTAAAACCACCTGGGCTCTTGAACCATCATTTTCGAACTCCCCCATTTTATTCGATGCTGTGTTCCAAAGTGCCCTTTCGGTTGCTCTTTTAGGTTGGAACGTGTCCTGGTTCTATGACCAGGGCAATTTTGTTCTAAGGTTTTTTTCTTAATTTTCGAAATTAAGCAAAATTTTGTAAAGTGTGCTTAATTTCGAAAAATGAGTTTGTCAAAAAAAATGCACTTTTTTCGAAAAATTTTCAGATTTTTCCCTGTGCTTATTTTCAAGGAAATACGGTACTTGTTTTAACAAAAATGAAAATCTAAAAAAAAAATTAAAACTTATCAATGATGATATCAAATTTAACAAATCGAATATTCCCATTTGGTTTAAATGAATTTTCTCTATCGTTCAAGCAAATTTACTATGTACCGAAAGCGGTACTTTTCTGTAATCTTTGGAGCGTCAATTTTTAAATTTTCTTTAAATTTACCTTGTTGAATTGACTGTTTGATTAAATTTTGATCTTTTTTAAAACCACCTGGGCTCTTGGACCATCATTATCCAACTCCTTCATTTTATTCGATGTTGTGTTCCAAAGTGCCTTTTCGGTTGCTCTTTTACCTGGTTCTATGACAAGGGCACGTTCCAACCAACTAATGATCATAATTTTTTTATAAAAATTTGAAACACGTCCCAATGAGTATTGGTAAGTGTCCTTAGATTCTAACAAATCCAGCATTAGCTTGAACACGTGGCAAGCATCAAGACAATTATTTGGAAGTGATGCTAAAATCCTCAATCTTAACATAATATCTTTCGCTTTAGCAAAGAGCTAAATATTTAGACTTCTAACGTCGAAAGTAAAAGAAAGAAACAGATGGCGAATCTTTTATACATCTCAAAAGCTCAAGGAAATAAATAAAAGAGGTTAGACTTAGAGGTTAATTCGATTTGAAATTTTTGATTTTTTAAAATTTTTAATAATTTATAATTAAAAGATTCGAGGAAATTATAAAATTTATTTCCAAATAAATATATCCTTGCTAGAAACAGTAACCAAATCACCGTTTGGCAAATATGTCATTTGATAAACTCGATCTTTATGTGACTTTGAAAACATTATTACTGAACCATCATCAGGATTCCAAAGTTTAAAAGTCTTATCCATTGACCCACTCAATAAATTGCCATTGTCAAATACATGTAAACAATTATTAGAACAAATAGCATCACTATGTCCATTTATTATCCGAATTAAATCTCCTGTTTCTAAATTACGAATCTCTATTGTACCATCTCTTAAACCACTTGCCAAATACCCATTTTTAAGAATAGCTATTGACCGAACAGACGTTTGAATTATAATTGATTGAGTTATACTTTTAAGAGGTTTTGTGCTTGAAGTATTCCAAACTTTAACTGATCCATCAGCAGAACAACTAACTAAATTTTCATTTGGTAAAATTAGTATTTGATTAACAGCATTTGTATGGCCAACTAATCGTCTCTTAACTTGACCATTTTGTGTATCTCTAATAACTATATCATAATTATTGATTCCTTGTCCGATAACTAAATCATCATTTTTTAGTACTATCAGACACGAGAAATATTCATTTGTTTCAATAATTCGTTTCAATGGGTCTACTTGAGTAACTTTTAAATCCCATATTAAAATTGTTTTGTTATCTCGATATCCAGCCACAAGATCACCATTTGACAAAACACCAAAAACAAATGGATAAAAATGAAAACTTGTAATATTTCTTTTTATCGTTCCATTTTGAGTATCCCATATTTGAATAGTTGACCCTTTTGTTCCTCTAACCAAGTCTTCATTTGACATTGGAAACACTTTTTGATAGCCATCTGTTACTGAAATATTCAACTTGAGAGTTCCATTAAAACCATAAACTGGACTGCTGGTATCTGTTATTGTTGTTTGTGTTCTAAATCGAATATAAATCAATTAAAGAATTAAATATTTTTTAAAGATTACAATCAAACCACACTTAACCTAAATTTTGAGGAAGCATTTTTGTACAAAGTTTATTACCGTATTTACTTGAAAATACGCACTCTCGAAAATAAGCACAGTGTGCTTATTGAGATTTTTTTTTTTATTATTTTTCGTTTCATTTTTCCTATTAATGTAAAAAAATTGCACAAAATTTTTTTCTCGAAATTAAGCACAGTATCTAATTATGTATGATTATTATGAATAAATTATGAGGAAATATTAAAACATTAATTTCTATTCCAAAAGTTTTTCTTATTGTATTTGAATCTTAAGTAATGTCAAATATTTAACCAATTACACAAGTATCTACTGGAAGAGCAACTCATGTTATAGGAAAGAAAAAACAAGCTTTTAAGTAGTTGTTTTATCAATGCCAAAATCAATCCGAAGTTTCCAGGCGATTGAGAATAGACAGGTCTGTGGTTTCAAAATGGATCAAAAACCGATCAAAAATAGAACAACTTAGTAATTTGTTTAAACAATATCTTAGAGATAGAGGCACGTTTAATTGGTGAGAGTGGATTGTATTAAGTAAGATCTGGCTGGTCTCAAGAATTGGATAGAGAGAAGAAGTCAAATTCCTGAAAACGACGACGAACTATTTACAGTTTCAACATGGGAAATAACACCACAAAAAATCGATTTCAAGATATTCTTCACAACAAAGCGATTGATCTCTTTTACAAAAAAAGCAACTATCATTGCATCAGACGCAACTTACAAATTAACTTGGCTTAATTTCCCTTTATTGTTGTGTGGCACAATCGATAAAAACAAACAGTTTCATCCTTTTGGTGTAATGTTGTCTAAACACGAAACTAACGAAGAATTCGCTTACATGTTTCAAACATGTAAAGACTTGGCCAAAGAGATTTATGATCACGATCTTGATGTTCATATACTGTTGGCTGATGCAGCTATGTCTATAACGAACGGTTTTATTAAAGTTTTTGGTTATTTGGAGAAACGAATAGTATGTTGGGCTCATGTAGAACGAAAAGTTAAAGATCACCTTAAAGGCATTCATAAGGATAACAAACGAGACATCAGACAAGACTTAATGGTAATTCAACGAGCAACAAATGATGGTCGACTTACGACAGCTTGGAAACTATTCCATGATAAATGGTACGACTCTTCAAATCCACCAATCGAAAAGGCTTTGATCAATGGTTTCATCGATTACTTCGATTATTGGCTTGGCGAATATACTTCTGGATGGTATGAAGAATATGCAAAGGGTTATCCTAGTACAAACAATTTACTCGAATCGACAAACAATTGGATCAAGAATGAAACTACCTTAAGAGAATTGCTCCCAATGAAAGAGTTTCTCGAAAGTGTAAATGAATTTGTTACATGTTGGTCGAAAGACAGAGATGACAAGTTCATAACTACGACAAAATATTTTGATGTACCACCAATCGACACACATCTATGGACGTTAGGTTTCGAATGGTGCAAAGCAAACAAAAGAATTATAAAGTTGATCGGATGTGTATTTTAAATGTTTACTTCAACCGAGCTAACATACGATGCGACTAAGAGTATGTGCAAAGAATTCTTAGACAAAATACAGTGGATTTCTTTTGATGATTATAAATCAAAAGTAGAGTCAATAAGATACGTAATCCTTAACGATTCAAGATGGGAATCAAGTGTTTGTTCGTGTACATATTGGAACAAAAACTATATCTGCAAACATACAATCGGAGTAGCATACAATTTGAAATTAACAGCGTTTCCTGGCTTAGATCTTGATATAGAAGCGAATGCTCGAAGAGGTCGTCGAAAAAAGGCTGATGAAGCACTGGTACCGAGAAAATCTACTGGGCCTGTAAATCCTCTTATGGTAACACAAGATTTAGTGGACAACGTTGAAAATTTTTCATTCGACGAGCCTCAAGTTATAACTGGACAACAAGTCATATCAACTATTCCAAGTGGATCTTCAATTACAATCGAAAAAATCGTTGCAACTACAACTGGTAAAAAAAGAGGAAGACCTCGTAAAAACCAACAATCTGATGGAGAACCCAATATTGAAACTTCAAACGATCAATCAACAACAACAACAACAATTCCTCTTCCGAAAAAAAGAGGTAGACCGCCAAAAAATAATAACAACTCTGATAATGAGATTTCAGAGAAACCAAATAAACGTATACAAATTATTCAATAAAGTGTCAATTTTTCTTTACTTTTATTCAATGTGTGAACTTTTTTTGATACTAAAATAATTTGATTAGATACTGTTCAATTTATTTAGATATTTTTTCTATTTCTTTTTTTATTTTTATTAGATACTAAAATAAACAAATTAGATACGAAAATAATTTGTAGCCATTTAGAAATTATAATTAATAATTAAGCATAATTTTGTTCTAAGGTTTTTTTCTTAATTTTCGAAATTATGCAAAATTTTGTAAACTGTGCTTAATTTCGAAAAATGAGTTTGTCAAAAAAAATGCACTTTTGTAGAAAAATTTTCGGTACTTTTCTGTAATCTTTGGAGCGTCAATTTTTAAATTTTCTTTAAATTTACCTTGTTGAATTGACTGTTTGATTACATTTTGAATTGCTGCTTAATTCTTTTAAAAAAAAAAAATTTTTTAATTTCAAGCGGAGAGAGTAAGACTTAAAATCAGTTTAATGGCCAGCAAATTCATAGTCTGAGTCATCTCTGTTCTTTTAAACGGTTGTGAAGTATGGATGATTTGCGACTATATGCTAAAGAATGTGCCTGGCAAATTCCTTCTTGATCATGTTAAAAATAAAGAGATAAACGACAAAGTAGGTCAAAAGCCGATTGTTGAAAACAATGCGTCAGAGACAGCTGCGGTTGCTTGGACAAACGAAAAAGACCTTTCCAAAATTTCCTAATAAAAACGAAGTTATGGTATTCAAACCTCGAAAATCATCGGAAACTCTGAAAATCAAAAGAAGACTCATTATATTTCTTACCATTTCGCATAAAACTGAGAATTTCTTTTGAAAACGAGTCCTCAATCAGATCAAAAACACTGCACAAGACACATTCAAGTGATGTTTTTGAAAATGTTCCGGTCAAACAAATCTCATATTTATTGCATTCGGCTAAACATTTTACGTGATTTGTTGTCTTGATGCGTTTGATTACACTTTCATTACTGCAAGATTTGTTGAAATTGACAGTTTTTTTGAAAAAAGTACCTTCAAAGACAAACATTATGATTTCTTTTTATAGAAAGAGTCAAACTCTACCTTTGCTTGATAACCATAAATTGATTACCAAAATGACCATTAATAGTAAGCTCAATTTCATTTTTTTTCCAAAATTAAGATTTTTGAAGCAAATTTTCAAGTTTCTTTATACAAAGATATTGTTGGCTTGGGATGTTTTTTTTTTAATTTAAATTTGAAAACGGAAGATTTTTATTTGTCACACAAAATTTAATAATTTCTTGAAATTAAATTCTTTTTTTAGTATTATTTTTCAAGTAATTGGGAATATCTGTTAAGACAATATTTCTGTAAAATAAAAAAAACATGAACTGATGATTAATTTTGAACTTGAGTAAAACAACTTATTTCAATTCAATTCAATGAACCAAAATGTAAGTCAGCTCCTTGTTCCGCTTTGACATAAGCTAGAAAGTTTAAAAAAAAATAAAAATGATATTTCATTCAGAAATATTGTCTTAACAGATATTCCCAATTACTTGAAAAATAATACTAAAAAAAGAATTGAATTTCAAGAAATTATTAAATTTTGTGTGACAAATAAAAATCTTCCGTTTTCAAATTTAAATTAAAAAAAAACACCCCAAGTCAACAATATCTTTGCATGCATTTTTTTTGACAAACTCATTTTTCGAAATTAAGCACACTTTACAAAATTTTGCTTAATTTCGAAAATAAAGAAAAAAACCTTAGAACAAAATTGCCCTGGTCATAGAACCAGGACACGTTCCAACCTAAAAGAGCAACCGAAAGGGCACTTTGGAACACAGCATCGAATAAAATGGGGGAGTTCGAAAATGATGGTTCAAGAGCCCAGGTGGTTTTAAAAGGGATCAAGATCGATATCCTGGTTGATACAAAAACGCTGATCAACATTATCAACGAAATGATATTCGAGTTGTTAAAGTTGCAGGTTAAGACTAAGTTGTTTGGGTATCAAGCAAAAACTCCATTACCAGTGTCGGGTGAATTTGATTGCGAGTTGGAGTTTAGAGGAGCAAAAACGATGGAACGAGTGGTGGTGATGAGAGGACTCGACATTTGATTGAAACGGAAAAGAGGTAAGCAAATGTGAGAAGGAAGGCCTCATTGCAGTATGGGGTTGCGAGAAGTTTTCGACTCACTTGTTCTGGAAAGCCTTTTACATTCGAATGAGCCTGGAGTAATGAACGATAAGATTATTCTCGAGACAGTCGACTGGTAAGCTTTCAATTGAAAGCGTGCAAGAATTCAAAATTCATTGAGTCACGTGATTTTGTGGGGGTGAAAGAGAAAATTTTGAGAAAAATTTTACACCTAGGGACGCCACTTTTAAAGATCAAGTATCGGCTTACTAGTCTTTAAATCAAGATGGGGTAAAGACCTAAGGGAAGGGACACTAAATAAAGAATAATATTTAATTTATTTAACTTTAATTAATCACTGTGGCAGCTTCTAGCCTTTACAAATCATAAAGAGAAAAGAGCACTAATTATAAAGAAAATAAAAATGAGATCTCGAAACTAAATTATAATAAATTTACACTGTGATTTTATACTTGAAATCTATACAGTCATAAACTGTTAGCTTTCAAGTAAAGACACAGCTAAACATAATACTCATTTGGAAAGTAGTTGAAGTCATAATGAGGACTACAACAACGGATTGAATGTCTCACCCCTAAAATATTTTTCCAATATGGGTGACCAAGTCTAGGTTTAATAAGGCAATTTGTTTCTTAAACCTAAAAGATGAGGGTTAATGGACTTAATGACTTAAAATCACTATCATGGAGCAGTAAAGTAAAGTGCAGAGTTACGAGTTAAGTTAAGAGCTATTTTTCAAAAAGACACTCATAAGAGATGAAAAGAATGCTTAATGACCAGTTAATAATAAACGAAATTGAAAGAATTAAAAGTGAGGGAAGCTGTTTCATATACATTCGAATCCGTCCTTCTAACTTGATTGAAAATGCTGCAATAAAATAATTTCTTTGCAGACATAATCTTATGGGGTAAAATTCTTACCAAAATGTCTCTTTTTAAGGGAATTTAACATAGAATGAAGCATGAATGGGAGTATCATTTTTTTGGAAGACTGAGTAGTCGATAATTATTGTATTCTTAAACTGAGCCTAGCAATAATTTCAAAAGTTAATTGAATTTTGAACGTGAATACTAAACCAACACTTTATAAGTTAGATTTTAAGTCATTAGTGTACAAATTTACCAGTGAAAAAAATTAACTGAGTGTGTTAAGCGAACGTAGTTACTGAAAACGCTGTCATAATCAACATAGAAAAAAAAGCACGGGTCATTCTTCGATAAAATACACGTTTTATTAAGAGGGGGGAGGATTACAAGGAGGGAGCGAAGCCCTCTTCCTTGTCGTATATTAAAATTAATTTTCCGTATAAACAATTTTTTTTTTTGTATTTAAAAAGAAATTTTAATTTTTTTTTTGTATTGAAAAAAAGTTAAACATTGACTTAATAAAATACATGTAATTATTCAGTTTCATTTTATTTTAAAAGTCAACTTTTTCATCATATTACTTCATTTCTTTTATTGTTCCTGAATAAAGTAAAAGAAAGTAAATCTAAAAGTATTTTTCATGAATGATTTGGACTGAATTCCTTTCCGAGTTAAGCTGCGTTCTTTTTTTAGCCCCACCTAAGTGTGAGGTTGTAGAACCAATAATGTCGACTAATGGGCCAACTGGTCCAAAATATGAACGGTAGATTTTCATACCAGGAACATATAAGTCAATTGTAGATCTGTTAGTCGATTTCAAAATACCGTACCTTGATATTCCTTAATGAGAAAAATGGAATTAGTTGCAACTGAAAATCGTTTTTAAATTGAACTAAGTCCATTTTTCACATTAAGGAATGTCTCTATCAAGAAACACAGGGTACCATTTTGTGCGTTAACAATTTTAAATTACTAAAATACCCAGTCTACAGAATTTTTAAGATCTGTTACTCTTAAATTGGGATTACTAACTTAACCGTAATTTTCAGAGGAATATAAAATAAAGATAATTCTAGTTTTTATAAGTTTTATTTAAACAATACAGAACGTTAAATTAGTATTATAAATCTAGACTACAGTTAGTAAAAATTACACAACTATTTATATCCATTCTTTATTACGCAATTCTATTACATAACTCTTGTAATATATTCAAGTTGCGTAATACCATATTGATAATCATAACTCTGATTACTTTGACAGTTGTTAATGGATCCTCTAGATCCCTTATTAATCTGTGGAATGGATTATAACAATTATTATTTGATTTATTAGATTTGGGATTGACAATTATTAATTTTAAAACAAAGTATATTAAAACCACAAAATATATCGTAACAGATCTTTTAAAGGACTTTCAAGATTCTTTAGAATTGTCTTTATTTCCAGTTTGATCATTGTAATTTTATTAGTAAAGACTTATAAGTTATCTATTTATTGATTTCGACAGTTCCATCCAAGCTGAATATCTAACTAAATATCTATTAAATTAAATAAATTAAATTAAATTCGTTAAATCTTCCTTGATAATACAGTAAAGTTTTTTAAAAAATAAGCATACTTTATCAAAACTTCGAAAGCATTGTGAATCCATGGCTAAAAATTTTAGGAAACAAAAAAAATCGTTATGCCGTCTATCTTTAAAATAACAATTAGGTTATTTGATAAAAAATTCAAGTTTTCTTACAACAATTGACTTACAAAAAAATATTAAAAAAAATAATTCATCATTCTTGAACAAAGAAAACCACTGTTAAAAAAAATTAAATATATAAAATTATTGAGTTTTATTTTTTTTTTTGAGTTATTTTTTTAGTCAATCAACTCATTTTTTAATTCAAGTGAAAACATCACCCCAGTAGATATTTTAAGAGAAATTAGAAAAAATATCCTGGGAAACGTTTAATTTTGACTGTTCTTAACTTATTTTAAACTTTTTTAAAAGATAAATGATTAACAGCAGGTAATCGAAGAGATTGCTTTGAAAGAAGATATTTTGAAATAACATTTGATCTCAATAAACTTGTAAAAAGAAAACTAAATAGATGAGTCGAATTTTAAAAAAAAAACAAAAAGATATGCCTTTGAATGATAAAACATTTTTACTTGATTCATTTCAAAGCACACTGCTTATTTTAATTATTTCATGGTTTGTGCGAAAAAACGAGTAACAAGATTTAAGATCGTGCTTTTTTAACTCGTACTCAAGGTCGAAGGAATAGATGATTCGGTCTGTATGATAAATAAGGGAGTAAGTGGGTTAATGTAAAGGTGAGTTCCTAATTGTTCTAGAGAACACGAAATTAGGCAAGCATCGGCCTAGGTTTCAAGTCGAGATCAGAAAATTTCTCTTTAATGGAAGAAAACATCTCAAAAAACCTAATCGATTGAGTTAAGTGGTTGATTGTGCTCGCGTCGAAGGTCAGTCTTCGGTTCTACAACCTCAAACTTTGGTGGGGCTAGTTGTCAAAAAAATTAGTGTTTTCATATGGTAAATTAAATAGTTAAACAGTTAATTTAAAACTTGAGAAAATAATAAAAAAGGCTTGTTATCGCCAAATTTCCTTGTAATTAACTTTTGAATAAAATGGATCCATGAAAAAGAACGCAGCTTAACTCGGAATGGAATTCAGTCCAATTCATTCATGAAAAATACTTTTAGATTTACTTTCTTTTACTTTATTCAGGAACAATAAAAGAAATGAAGTAATATGATGAAAAAGTTGACTTTTAAAATGAAATGAAACTGAATAATTACATGTATTTTATTAAGTCAATTATTTATTTTTTTTCAAAAATATCCAAAAATAGTAACCTCAGTTCTCAGATATTCTCGGTTCTTAGAAACTTCTGAGAACGAAAACTTTTTCTGTTCTCAGTTGTTCTCACATTTTTTCAGTTCTTCTAAGATATTCTTAGAAGATGAACATTTGAGAATGAATGTTCTTTCTAATTTTTAAAACGTTTGCAATCGATTAAATAGTCGATTTAAGTTCATTCTGTCAAAGAATTAAACTAATGAAAAAAAATAAAAAAATATTTTATTTAAATTTGGGAGTAGCCCCTAAAATTATCTTTAAAACATGCTTTTTACCAATAAATTTGGACTATCTTTCGAAAAATCATCGAGGGGAACAGTTAACATGCAAACCCTGTATTTCTCTTTTATTTAATTTTTACCGATTCGATTCCATTGAATTAATATCTCTAACGCACCTCTCACACTTCATTCTATCACTCTAAGAATCTTCAATATCTCATATGCTCTGGAGAGTTTGGTTTTGAAAAGCAAACAGTCTGAGACAAGTCCAGGCATCACCTACCAAACATCCAAAAACAGCTCTTTGTAACTTTTTTTTAAATTTCTGAATACATATGCCTTAATATTTCTGTTAGGATTCTCTCGGTGAATTAGTACTTAGAAATAGAACGGGGTAACAGTTTTCTCAAAAACTTGTCTTCTAAAGCCTGAATTGCTTTGTTTCTATTGAAAAAATTTGAACTACAAGAAGCGTCTTCTCATCAAGTGGTTTGTTTCGTAATTTGGTGAATCTTGTTATCTCAAGTTCGTGTCTTACTCAAAACTTCAAGAAGCCTTTCTCGATGTAAAGTGTTAAAATTAGATTTTTGTTGCTTCATCATAAATTAGATTGATGTTGTTGAATATTGACAGCTTGAATGTAGTGAATTTTAGGACCAGTCTGTTAACAATGAACTTGTTAGCTATTTTTGAATACACATGTCCGAATGTATTCTCACCGCTCCTTGTTTTGGAGATTGGTACCATAAAATCGTTCTTATTCCTCAAGTTGTATTGAATTTTTCTTGATTCATTCGATACTAATTGTTCTTTGAGTTGTGTTGGCGCGTAAATGTTATAATTTTGTAAGAGAAGGACGGCATCCTCTCCAAATCTCGATGTTGAAACGCAAAAGACCATACTTTTCCGATGAATAATTCAACTCATTGAAGTCACTCTTTTAATTTTTAGTAGTTTAAAAATACATAAATAGAAACAATTTGCCAGCCTTTGAATGGCTTCTTTCGAAAAATAACAAATTAAAGTGAACACATAATCAAAATAGGGTAAAATAAAGGTTTTAAAAAATTGAATTTTTACAGAAGTACATAAATAGAAAAGTCTCCTAATCGAAAAGAGTTTACGATTAACTGCTAGACATGTTTCTGTGACTAGCTTCATAAAATTTAATTTTGAATCTATAGTAAAACCTAATAATTTAAATTCTTTTACAACCCTAATTTTTAAATCTCTAATTATAAAAAAAATCGGGAATTTTAATCTTTTTTTTGGTAAAAACCATGAAAAAAGTCTTACTCAAGTTTATATCTACTTTGTTGAAGTTACATCATAGAGTCAATTCTTCAATTACACACTTTGAGCTATTGACAATGACTTAAGATATGTTCTTTCTATACTTTACATTCTTTCTAAAAAATTTATGAATGTTCACAAAATAAAAGAAAAAATACTTAACCCTTAAAATAAACATACTTTTTGTACTTTTTAGAATAAAACTAAGAGTTTCCTCTGTAAAAGTACGTACTTTTACAGAGGAGACTCTGGTTTTTATTCTAAAAAGTACAAAAAGTACGTACTTTTACAGAGGAGACTCTTAGTTTTATTCTAAAATGTACAAAAAGTACGTACTTTTACAGAGGAGACTCTTAGTTTTATTCTAAAAAGTTCAAAAAGTACGTACTTTTACAGAGGAGACTCTGGTTTTTATCATATTATCGAATGTATCTACCCATGTCCTAAATCCTGACCAGGATCTGCACAGATCAAAATATTTCCAAAAATTGATGGAAAAGATTAGTTTTCTTGTAAGAATCCTTTAAAAATATCTTCGATCGGATTGAGTTCAAAATATTTAATTCAAGAAAGTCTTGGAAAGCCAAAGAAAATTTGAATCATTAAGATTCTTGTACAGAACAGGCACATTTAACCTATCAGGATCCTGTTCAGGAATCAAAACCAGGGTAAGCAAAAAACGGATGCATAGCTCAAAGATTCGCTTTGAAAAATTTCTCTAAAACTACCAATCACGTTGCAATTGTAAACACCAAGAAAAAAACCTTCTGTCTTTGTTTTGTTATTGCATTGCTCGATTTTAACCTTCTTAGGTGAATAGTTAGGTCTGTCAAATTGGCCTTCAAAATTCATTAATTTTTCATTCACTTGTCTCTCACTTGCCCAAAATGGTTCATTGTCTTGATAGTCGACTAGATAATAAAATCCCTTGTCTTTTGTCAAGAATCGATCATAGATTATCAACTCATTTAGACTTGCCAATGGTCCGTCTTGTTTGAGTTTAATTTGGCTAAGTCTACATTTATAAGCATTTAATCCAAATGAGAATCGAAGTTGTGGATCTTCTTGATAATGTTTCGCACAATAATAACTTCCTTTTTCTGGATTATTAATACAACCTATTGGGATTGAACCTGTTTACAAATTAGAAATTAGTTTTATTAACAAAACATTAATTTACCTTAACATACCAAATTCAAATGAATTAAGATCGGATTTATTCCATAAACATTTTAACCTTGTAACTTTTTACTTTTCCGTCAATTGTAAAAGTTTTACTACAATTTTCATTTTGGCATTACAATTTAGGAATTGGTCCATTCCATTTTATAATAAAATATTTAAATAATTTCTTATTTAAAACCTCTAAATTTGAATCTAAATCTTTGACATTAAACGCACATAATGTTTTATTTGTTTCGATTTCGAAATAAACATGTATATATCTATAATAAAACCAGGTTTCGATCAGTCTTTTCTCTACCAAACGATACCTAACATTTTGAGAGTCTTTAAATTTTGAAAAAAACAGATAGTTGTAAGCATTAGTAAACGCCTGAAATGAACTTTGCTTAAAAATAATATCAGATGTAAGCCAGTCTAAAAGTTTAATGTCCATCACTGTCTCGTTTGAGAAGGATATGATTCGATTGAATAACACATTTTTGTAAAAAAATTTTTCCCTATTCTTAATATAATAACTTGGATAATGCTTGGTTTGACAAAACGAACATAATTTAACAACAATGTTTCCCAAAGAGGATCCGTTACAAATAGAATAATAACAGCAGTCGTAGCTTTTAAAATATTCCAATTGATTTTGGCAAAGATAGCAAACTCCATCAATATATGAAAACTGTTTTTTTGTTAATTGGCTGTAATTAACTTGTAAAAACTTTTCTATGTCTTTTTTTTTGCAGAAATAATCCGACGGAAATAAATTTCTATAAAAGATTCTCTTTTTTTCGAAAGTCATGATGTCGCTTATTTTAAATTTAACGTTAAGAAAATGATTTAAAACATTTACTTTTGTCGCAAAGTTTTGATCACTTAATCGTTCGAGTACGTCGATGCCGTAAAGCATTGAGTTCATACTTTCAAATGGCTTTATTAGAGCTTTAAATTGTTCCATCTAAATCCCAGCAAATAAAACATACAATTGATATTTTATTTTAAAAAATGAATTAAAATCGGTTTATCATATATCTTACTAGTCTATGACTCAACCTAAAAACCCTAACACTAAAACCGGTATTTCAGTTATTATATACTTTCGCGAGTGATTATATTTACTTGCTCAAAGCTGATATGTTTGCGTCTTATTTGGATTTTGAATAAACTGAACGTCAATTGCAAAAATCCACAAATAACTAATTAAGGTTTGTAGTTTGGTGCATTTTAACAAAGATTTTAAAAGCTTTAAATGTTTTAAAAGTAAAAAATAAGTATTCATCAAATTTCTATTTTATTAATAAAATTTTATTTTTATAAGTCATTAGAATCGATTTTCTCTCTTTCGGTATTGGACTCTTCGTCAGAATCAGTAGCAGTTTCATTTTCAGAGGTTTCGTTATTATCTCTCTTCGATTTTCTGCCACTCTTGCCACCTCGCTTTCCGCCTCGATTCATTTTTCCTTTTCCGGTAGCAGTTTTTTTTCCGGAAGTTTTTTGACCATCACCTTTACCACCTCGGCCAGCTTTACCACCTCGCTTAGATTGAGAATTGAGTCCCCTGTTTTGGGATTGAACGTCGACATTACTGCTATTTGATGGACCATGTTCAATTATATCTTTGTATTTTTCTAGTATGTTGAAGTTGAAAGGTTGTTTAGATAAATTTTCCGTCGATGTCATTTGGGTACTAGACAAGATTGGTTGAACATCAGTTGCAAATATGTCATTTTCGTCAAGGCTTAGATTCATGAAATCATTGTTGATATTTTCGTTATTTACCCGTTTATTGTTTCCAGGGTTACTCGCAGTTGACAAATTTCGTTTTGCAGTTGACTGAGAGTTAAACAATGAATTAATGGGTCCCTCAACAGAATGAGAAGAAATAGGAGGATTAACCACGACTTGGCTTGGCTCAGCAGTTAACAATTCATTTTGGGCAACTACATTTGATTGAGAATTTAATTGTGTGTTGGGAACTACAATTAGATATTTTACTTAAGTTTTCATAAATAAAATGACTAACTTACTATTTACTAACTGGTTTAAGTCATGTTCCATGTCAATTACAGTTCTAATTTGGGTCGCTGAATTGGCTAATTTAAATTTTTTTAATTTTAGAAAATACAAATTTTAATATTTTTACTTTCAAATCGAAAATAGTCATTAATCGAACAATTATGTTTAGCCAACTTGTCAATTAAATTAAAATCCGCGGTGAATTTTGTACGATCCAATTTTGTAAAAATCAAACTCTAAAAAATTAAATTCCCAACTAATATTGAAGCTAAAGTCATATAGAATGACTGACATAAAATTATCAAATATATAAATAAGATACTTTTTTTCCATTTTTCACAATACCAAGTCCAATATCCTGAAGGTAATTAAATACTCTTTTAACGTCCGAAGCTTTTCCAAGGGACGTTTTCTGATTCACGTCGTTTAGTGTGAATGCTTTTTCATTAAATCGAAGTACTTTTTCAATTAATTTTGAATCTAAATCGTCTAGTTTAAGGTAACTTTGTGGCCCTCTGTTTGATTGCATCAATTCGTCTAGAACATCAAAAATGCTTAAATGCCAATCGGTTACGTGGTAATTAGCGAGTATCAGTTTGTGTGCAGCCATTATAACCTTGTCGTCCAAAAATTCGGGATCGGGAGCACAAAGATGGAATCTTTGAATCAACCCATCGTCTTTTGAGTTGACTTCATTTTTCACCAACTCTATAAAAGTCTGAGGATGACCTTATTAGATAAAAATTTATTGTAAAAATAGTTTTATTGTTTGAAAAAGTAAAAAAATTACCTAGAACACATATGTTTAGTCTTGGCTCCTGTAACACCTGCCTTGAATTAGCAGTGTCACGACGGTAAAAATCTGGGGCATTGAACAAGTCGTTATAGATCGATCGATCGTATGACGACGAGTTTTGGCCCTTATATAACCCAAATGAGTTAAGGAATGTTGATGACTCGTCCCATAAACTTAACACAAACTTTAATCGATTTAAATGAAAAAGTAGACTTTCGACTGTTGCCGCTTTAAAAAATTTAATAAGTTTTATTTTAGTTAATTTGAATTTGGGAAAAAAAATTTACCATTACAAAATCTCGACTCTGCTTCTGGTATATTAAAAAATTTCTCAAGTTTTTGCACTGATCTTTTGATCAAACTCAATGCTGAGCTTTTACCAGTTGAAGCATATCCAACGAGTCCAGTGTATAACACACAACCTTCCTCAAGTGTCTTTAATGCTTTTATGCTTGAAGAAGCCATCATGTTAGAGATTGTTGCGATTAAGGGTGGAATAACAAACTCTTTTCCAATTCCATTTTCAGTGCTTAAAAAAAAAAAAAGACCTCACAGGACTACTTAATTAAAAACGAAAGATTTTTACAACATACCTTACAAGCGATAAAAATCGGTCAATTTTAGGGTCAAAAACATTGACGGGCTTTACTAAGTTGCAAATTTCGATCAAGTCCATTGATTTTTCAAAATTCATTTTTCAAAGGTTTTTCAAACGGTTTATCTTAATAAAAAAATTTAAAAGATAAGTTTTTAAATTGATTAAAATGAATAGATGGAAAAAACATGCTATAGAAAAAAAAATTGCTATGAAATGCATGCTATGACATGCTATGACATGAGTCAGTTCTTTAAATTTAATAAAAGATGGAAAAAAAATTTTTGAATTCGATTAGTTTTTGAAGAAAATCTTTCGAATCTCAATGCAGATTTGCAAAATAAATTAAAAAATAAAAATTGAATAAGAAGCTTTTTGTCTTATCAAATAATTAAAGTATTCAATATTTTTAATTTAAGTATAAAAAGTACTTTCAAGGCATGAACAATTTGGAAAACGTTCTTTGAAGAAGGCTAACAAAACAAATTTTTAAAAAGTACAAAAAGTACGTACTTTAACGGGGAGACTAGGATGTTTTATTTTTAAAAAGTACAAAAAGTACGTACTTTAACGGGGAGACTAGGATGTTTTATTTTTTAAAAGTACAAAAAGTACGTACTTTAACGGGGAGACTAGGATGTTTTATTTTTTAAAAGTACAAAAAGTACGTACTTTAACGGGGAGACTAGGATGTTTTATTTTTAAAAAGTACAAAAAGTACGTACTTTAACGGGGAGACTATATATAAAGCATTTAAAAGGATTTTTTTTTTTCATTGTCAATAGATGCCTAATTAAAAAATAAAATAGAAAAAAAAGAAATTTTAGAAGACAAATACGACACAATGCTATTGAAATTTTTGCATTACAATTAGTGTTGGGAACCGGACACGCGGCCAACTGGCCGGCCATTTCTTCAATTTGGCCGTTTGCATGACCGACTAGGAAATTTAAATTTAATGCTAAAAAAAAACACTTAAACTAAGTTTACCATACCGAAGTCTATAAGTTGAGACAGAATTTTATTGAAAAAAAATAGTAAATTATACTTTTCAGAAGTCTTGTTTTTTGACATGTTTTGAAAAAGTTTGGCCGTGCCCAACACTAATTACAATTCAAATTTGTCTTCTGAAATTTGAAAAATTCCTTTTTTTCTATTTTATCTTTTAATTATGTGCTAAAAAATCAAAAATATCCCAAAATATAGGATACTTAATAAAGTTCCGTCTTCAGCTATAAATGGAAAAGAGCTTTATCAACAAGACCTTTATTTTATATTTTGTTTTGGAACTATGTTGTTTCGGCCTTTTAAAGAAACAAAAAGACATAAAAAAAATCTAATTAAAAAAAAATGGTTGCCATTTAGAGTAATTTGTATTAAAGTATCTTTTCTAAAACTCATAAAAAGATAACCAATGTATCTTGAAGATTCAATAGACTGGGTCCTCGCATATAAAAAGCGTTGCTTCTTTATCTTAAAATTAAAATTGGTTAGATTTTTTATTAGAGTTTAGACGATCGAATATTTACTAAATGTCTTGTTACTGTTCTTTAAAAATCTTTAGACACTTGTTCGTTATAAAAAATCGGAGTGTGGAAGGAGAGATTGATGGTGGGTTGTCACTTTTTTTGAAATAACAGGCAAAAGTCAACAATATCTTTATTAAAATTAATTTCAAATTTTCTTAAAAAATTCAATCTAAAAAAAAAGGGAAGTCAACATTGTCTTTGTATAAAAAACTTGAACATTTGCTTCAAAAATCTTAATTTTGGAAAAAAAAAATGAAATTGAGCTTATTATTAATGGTCATTTTGATAATCAATTTATGGTTGTCAAGCAAAGGTAGAGTTTAACTGTTTATTTAAAAAAATCATAATGTTTGTCGTTAAAGGTGCTGTGTTCAAAAAAACTATCAGTTTCAACAAATCTTGCAGTAATGAAAGTGTAATCAAACGCATCAAGACAACAAATCACATTAAATGTGCACCCGAATGCAACAATTATGAAGGTTGTTTGTCCGGAACATTTTCAAAAACATCATTTGAGTGTGTCTTTCGTAGTGTTTTTGATCTGATTGAGGACTCGTTTTCAAAAGAAATTCTCAGTTTTTTGCGAGATGGTATGGAATCTATTGAACGTGTCTTCTTTTGATTTTCTATGTTTCCCATATGAAAATTTTTCACGCATAGGATAAATTTTTTTTATTATATTTAGATTAAGTTAAAAGGTCAATCCCTTATATTTATTGGACATCAAGATCTTCTTTCTAACAAAAAAATTGAAAAGTTTAAAAGTTAAAATTTTATTGGACATTTAGTGATTGCAATCTACTGTTATGAATTTAATTATAATACCCATGACCGAAATCTTAAAATGGATCTTTCAAGATCTTGTAAGACAGTGATTCTTAGCTTGATCTTGCATGATCTTTTTAAAAACATTAAAAAATCCATGTCTCTCAAGATATTTTAAGATCGAATTATGGTTTCATGGATAAGAACTTACAAAAAAATTCAAAGATAAGATCATATGTAGAAATTAAAAGATCTTTCAATTGAATTCTTAAAAAATCTTCGAAAATCAGTATACTAAGTAAATAATAAATATCATAATAAGATCTTACACTTGAATCTTAAAGATTAATCATCTAAGTTTTTTTAAAGAATTAAGCTAAGAAAATCCAAGATCTTAGTATGGATTCTTGATGAATATTTGTTTTAAGAATTATTTAATAGATCTTGAAAGATCTTAATTTAATACTTGGAATCTAGATTCTTTAAGATACCATAAGATTTGGTTAAGATTTTGAAAGAGTCTAGAAATATTTTTTTTTGATTATTTTTATATAAATTTTCAAATATTTTTGTTTCTTGTTTTAATCATGTTCGTTTTCTTTGATATATTCGCATACATAATACAAATTCTCGCTTTTGTGATATTGAATACATTTATTTTGAATGTCTAAGGAACTTACTAATATTAGTTCGTTACTTTTTTGACATGAATAAAACATGTCGTCAAAAAGTCCTTCATTTCTCAATTGGTCCAAGAAATTCGGTAACCTAACTCTAACTTCGTTTAAAATGCAATTCGAGATAATATCAAATAACTTCAAAGCAAAATAATAGTAACCATCAATTTCCAAAAAGTACATGATTTCACCGAATCTTATTTCTTCTAATTGTGTGAAGCTCACTACACAACTACTCTTCTTTTCATTAACTTTTTTGTAGTTAACTGAATGATAAATCGTTCTATTAAAATAAAGCCGGTCGCTTGTACGGATTTCAATTTCGAAATTTTCGATATTGAATGAGTTTAGCTCAAATTTGTTTATAAATCTTGGCCGGATTGGTTCTAATAATTGGTTCTTGTCGCCCAAATCATTTTTACTCAATAAAGAACGCAAATATTCTTTAGCCATACCATTTTCTGATTCAAACTCTTTCAAATCGATCTCATCAACTAATGTTTTGTAATTAAGCGCTTCTTAAAAATTAAAATTTTAAAAAGTAAAAATCAATCGCTTTAAAAATTAAACTAAAATTTACTAAGCAAATATTGAGTACTAAGTTCTTGAGTCCCGTTTAATTTTTTTCTAAAATAGCCTAAACTTCCTTCAACACTGAACATTGAGTGCGATAACAACGATCCAAGAAGCCTTACGTCATTTATTAAATGTTCCCTATCGAAAATTACAATATGATACATCGAGATTGCATTTAAAAATTCAAATGAACTCTTGAATTTTTATTTGGAAAACCAATGAGAAAAATGTCAAACTTGAATTTAAATAAAACTCCTCCTTTTTTTAAACTTTTGAAAATTTTTCTTAGCTTTCTGATTTTAAACTTTAAACTCCTCCTTGAAAAAATAATTTGTCTATTTAAAAAGTTGCAATCGTCTAAAATATTTGTCTGTTAGTCAGTCATAAAAAAATTAAACAAAGAAATTATTGTAATGTTTTTAATCAAGAGGAAAGTAAGAATAAAAATCGTGAATGTTACACTTCGATATGGGCCAGAGTCCTAAGTATAACGTCAGAGGAAAATGAAGAATAATTATTAGTTGAATTGTTTGAACAATTTATTAACTAAATTTAACTAAGAGTTTTTGTATCCTAAAAAGATGCTCCCTTGATCAAAATCACAACCCCTTTTATACTGTGAAATTCTGATCAAAGATCACTCAAATATAAAAGTCAAAATTTGAATAATAAAACAATGAATTAATTAAACGTTGTAGAACAAATATTCATCATTAAAATAATAAAATATTAAATGAATAAATTTAAACTAATCGTAAAACTTATGTTCCATTAAATGTTAATTCTATACCGTAACATTACCCCCCCCTCTGAAAATAAACATTCGTCCTCGAATGGTCTACACAAGGGGTGAGAATAACGTCATACATTTGAGTCGATGAGACGATTGGTAATTGAGTCAAGACTATCTTTTCCATCATCAGCAACTGTCGGAACTAATCTGTTTTCATTCGTAGCATCTTTTTGAGCAATGTCACTTAATACCAAAGTAATCGTTTCATGAGTATTGGCAGAACTTGTTGGTATATGTTCATTTCTTCTATTACATAGTTCATCGTAAAGCTTATTAACTTGATTGTGAAGCCTTCTGTAAGGGCACCATTTCACACAGAAACTACAACTGACATATCCCACTATCACAAGTGCAAATATAATTAAAACACTCGAGATGATTCCGATTGCCTTATTAAAAATAAGGTTCAATCCATTTTCCAATTCAAATTTAGTCTCGATGATTTTTGATTTGATGTTTGAGGCATCCGACATGTGTGTATACCAAGTGCCAGCGGACATCTCGTGATTAACAACCTCCTGAAATGTAGATAAAAGGTCGATCCCGTCTAAGAGAAGAGGGTTGTGGTAAACATCTAATTGTTTAATTTTATTGCCAAGATAGTCGAACTTAACAAATTGTAGCTGCGAATTGTGGACGAGTAACGATTGGAAACTATTTCTGACTATCGTATACTCTTGTTCAAGAATTTGTATATATTGTATAACTCGATTGCATGGTATCAAATCCGAAACATGTTTGACGACATTATCGTAAGTTAAATAACCAGATCTTGTCGTGTTATTCAACGAATATAAAATAGGTTGGTCTGCGAAACATAACGAGTCATTATTTTTTCTGGTATCTACGAGGAGTTCAATGTATCCTACGTTGATACAGTCAGCTTTGTAAACTGTGCCTAAAGTAGTATAGAATGTCACTGTACTACCATCACTTAAATAATGTGTGAGGAATTTGTCTTCTGATTTTGAAAAAACTTTGAGTACCGATTTGAAATTGAAACACTCATTAAATAAGATGTCATTCTTTTGTTCCATATCTATAATACTTCTGTAATCATTTTCAGCTAACATTAATTCCTTCATCTCATCAATTGAGGAACTCTGTGGTATTTTGTTTGAAAACTTACTAGGTGCTCTAAGACTAACATACAATCCCTCAACGGTAGATAACATGCTTATGTTACAGTGGTCTTCTATAGCTTTCACTTGAACGGCTAGATTAGACTCTGAAATAAGGACATCACTATTGTTGTATATCCAAAATGATTCATTGCTTAGTCTATATAACGGGCAATCGTGAAATATCGTCGAGTCCCATACAATTATTGAGTCGTGAAGTAAGCAAAAACGATCTACGGCCTGACACTTTGTTCCAAATAAGTGGTCTTTAGGACTTTTTGCAGTGATTAGCTTAGGTGATAACGAACACGAAAACGATTCAATTGTCTTTTCTTTCAACCAAAGGAAAGTTGGCTTAGGATCAGCTGAATAGCTGCAATATTCGCCATCGCAATCCATTTTGAACCCATTGCACTTTTTACTAAGAATCAATATCCTACAGTCCTCTGGAGACATCTTTACAGGTTCTGTTCGTAGTGAATCGAATTTTTCACCCCAAAACGTCATTGATGTAGTAAGAGTGTGCCTTTTTGTTAAACAATGGTACCCATTTCCATAGACCTGATGTTCCAATTTGCCGTACAAGCTAAACATTTTTTTAAACGGAAAATATGGTTGGAGGACACTGGTCTTGTTAATATAATCTAAAAGAATATGTTGACTCTTTTGAGGTTTTATCAGACAAAGTGAATTAATATCGATCATGTTTGAATGATATGAGTGTGAGCAAACCTTGAATCGGCCTTTTATACTGAGTTGATTTGAACTGTTAGATTTTTGACAAAAATTTGACGGCAACAATCCTATTAAACATAAGATGGTAATTGTTAAAAAGTTTACATTTTTAATCGTGCATTTTCGTTTTTGCCTAGTCGTCGATGTCTGTTCACCAATTTTGGCCTTGTACTCGTTTACCATTTTCAAACTATTAAAATATTTCTCCGGAATCCAAGAACATTCAGTCATCGGTAAATTTACCCATTTGATCAAATAGAAAAACTCATTGTTCACTATCTTGTGTTTGTTAATTTTTTCAACCTCAGCACTTTTCTCCGGGAGGGTTGAGTCATCTTCAACAACTTTTAACTTTTGCCGAGGGAACGAGTCCTTTATAGTTTCGTTAACGGCATTAGCGACTATGTAGTTTCCTCGTTTCGTATATCCTACCACTTTGTAAGGACCTTTATAACGTGCTTCTAGTTTTGTTAACAATCCTTCACACTTTAGAAATACGGTTCGACCGATTTGAATTCTCTCTTCGGTTACATTCTGTGCTTTATTTTGCGTTGATATTTGTCGATTTTGGAATTCTCTCATATTCTTTAAGGCTTCAGGACGCACATTCTCGATCATGTTTTTAATTTCGAGACCACGCTCTACAATAGCATTAGAGTCTGAGTCCTCTGCTGTCCAATCGTTAAATGGTATCATGTTTCGCCCAAACATTAATTCGAATGGTGTAAAACCAGTTGCAGAGTGAACTCGTGACTGATAAGCTATCAAGACGTAAGGCAGAAATAAGTGCCAGTCCTTGACATTAGCTTCAGCATGTTTCCTCAAGCTATTTGCCAAAGTTTGGTTGAATCTTTCGGTAACACCGTTGGTACGTGGGTTGTATGCCGAAGTCGTGATGTGTTTAAACCCAAGACTGTTTTTTAAACTTTCCAAGACTTGATTGCAAAACTCTTTCCCTTGGTCTGATAAAATTTCTTCAAAAGGGCCAAAGATCCCGATGTATTCGATCTAAATTCTAGCTATTTCTACCGCCATTTTCGAGCAGATTGGTCTGGCGAACGCATATCTGGTTACGAATTCAATGATCACCAAGATTCCGATAAAGCCATCAGCCGTTTGCGGGAACCCTAGTATTAAGTCGATCATTACTCGTTTAAACACCTTACTAATTGAACTTGTCTGCGCGGGGTGGTACTTCACAACTGCTCTGTTGTTCCTGCTGCAACTCATACAACTTTTTACGATTCGCTGAACATCTGTAAATATATTCTTCCAGTAGTAGGTGTCTTTGAGTCTTTTATATGTTGCCTCGGCTTGAAAGTGTCCAAAATTGTGAGCCTTTTGTACTAATTCATCTCTCTGATCGGGTTTTGGTACCTCTAGATTTTTTCCATTTTTGTTGATGATCAACTTGTCAAGCTCAAATCTATAATTTTTTGCTACATTTTTAATTTTTGATGAAAGTAGCTTCGATAAACCTGGGACCAGTTTTCCGAACTGGACAAAATGAAGGACATTCGGATCCTCCCAAACGTCGGCCTTCACTTCTCCTTCGGTCAGAACAGTGTTATTGACGGTAACTACGAAATCTATAACGGGTCGACTTAGAGCATCTACATTTCCGTGTTCAACTCCACGTCGATAAACTACATCAAAATCATACTCCTGAAGGAATATTGACCACCTGGTAAGACGTCCAGTCATGTTTTTTATTGACTTTAACCACACTAAAGCTGAGTGATCGGTCACTACAATAAACTTAACTCCATAAACGTATTTACGAAACGATGTGATTCCGAATATCACGGCCAGACACTCTTTCTCAGTGATTCCATACTTGATTTCGGCTGCAGTAAGGGTACGAGATGCGCATGCCACAATATATTCGTTACCTATTTCATCAACTTGAGTAAGGATGGCACCAATAGCGTATCCAGATGCATCCGTGTAAAGTTTGTATGGTGACTCTGGATTAGGAATTCTAAGAATTGGGTATGACGATAACTTGGTTTTTAGAAGTTTGAATGCCGTTTCGGATTCATTTGTCCAATCGAATTTTACATTTTTCGAGCAAAGGCTAAACAGCGGTTGAGCTATTTTTGAATAGTCTTTTATAAACCTTCTGTAGAAGTTACAGAGTCCGAGAAAACTTTGGAGCTGCTTCAAATTCTTTTGACGGACCCTTTCAACAATTGCGCTTATCTTTTTTGGGTCCATTTTTATTTTGTTGTATGAGACTACATGACCAAGAACTTTAATTTCATGTGCAAACCATTTGCATTTCTTCGGGTTAATTTTTAAATTTGCCTCTTTAAGTCTTTTGAAAACTTGTCTTATGTGTGACACGTGTTCATGGAAATTCTTGGAATGAATCGTTATATCATCCATGTAGACGACAAACGGTAAATCTCCGAGGACCATTTGCATAATTCGACAGAAGTCAGTTGGGGCATTTTTTAGACCAAAAGGTAATCTAAGAAATTCGTAATGGCCATCCGGTGTTGTAAAAGCAGTCTTTTCTATTGACTCTTCATTCATTTCGACTTGCCAGTAGCCTGACTTTAAATCCAAAGGAGTGAACCATTTCGAGTCTCTCATACGATCAAGAACATCAACAATTTTTGGAAGGGGCCACCTCTCCGTAACAGTAGCGTCATTTAATTTCCTGTAATCGATGCAGATTCGTTTATTACCATCTTTCTTCGGTACTATAATGACTGCAGATGACCAAGCAGATTTAGAAGGACGTATAATTTTAGCCTTAATCATTTTGTCGATTTCGCTTTTAAGGAACTGTCGTTCCACTTCGCAAATTCTGTATGGTGGTGTATAGATTGGAGCCATCTTCTCATCTTTTAGTCTAGTGCTGTGTTTATAAACATTACAACTACCTAAGTCGTCTAGAGAATGGGCGAATAAACCTTTTGCTTCCTCTGCTATAGTTCTAAATGCTTTCATTTGATTATACGAAAGAGCACTTGCAGGCTCTAATTTTACCGATTCATTATCCCAAAAGTAATCTTCTAGATTATCGGTATCAAGCTCTGAAGTGAAAACATCACAGATCTCTTCTTCAACCTCTTTTATAACCACCTGCGTATCATTTATTGTAAATTCAGAGTCTGGGAATTGTATTAAACCTCTTGCAGGGAAAATTCCTGAGTACGTCTTTCTGAACCAATCCAACCCAAGTAGAACATCATGATCCTCATGGTCAAAAACGATAAACTCAATTACAGATATATTATTCCCTATCCTAACCTCAATTGGGTTTGTCTTGCCAGAAGCGTAAGAAATCTGTCCTGTTGCTGTTTTGATTCTTGTGTTACTTTTTAGTATTTCTAAGTTTTGTCTAACGGCTGTCATATGATTCATAATAGAGTGAGTGGCACCACAATCTATTCCTATTTTCATTGGGATACCATCCACATAACCTGTTGTGACTGGGATACCACTAGAATTTTTGTCACCTGAAGACACCATGTATATCTTTTCTTCCGGTGAAGCGCTATCATTATCCCAAACTTGAATAGTGTTAACCTTCTGGATGCTTACCCTACACTTATTGGCATAATGACCCTTCTTTTTACAACGAGAGCAGATCACCTCTTTTAAGGGTTTAGTTTGGGTGTTCGAAGAATCGGACCGTGAGTTTTTTTCGCCCTGATAATTCTTAATTGGAGTTTTTTCAAATGTTTGTTTAGTGATCTTTTGAAATGTAGGTTTTTGAAATTTTTTCTTAAGGTTTGTTTTGACAAAGTTAATTTTTGAGAGAGAACTTGAAGCTGATTCGAGTTGCACCGCTAGCGGAATGGCATCCACCAACTTTACAATTTTGCGGCAAATAATTTCCTTCCTTGTACCCTCTCTCAGACCTTCCCTGAAATAAAACATACTCTCATCCTCACACATAGACGGAAGTCGATTTGTTAGCTTAAGAAACCTGCTAACGTATGCCTCTATTGACATGTTATCTCTATGTTTAAGGTTGGTTAGTTCAGACCTTATTTTATGCTCCCTATCGGTCTCCTTAAAGGTCTCTCTTAGTTTCTTTTCAAAGTCACACCACTTATTCTTCAGCTCGATGTGTTTCCTAAGTAATCGAAGTGGTAAATCTGAGACAAAGTTAACGATAGCATTTAACCTATCTTCTTCCAAGATTCTAGCTGATATAAATCCCTGTTCTATTTTGAAAAGCCAGTCTTCCACATCTTCCTTACTACTTCCAGCAAACTTAGGAGTGCTAGTATGGAGGTGTCTCGTCTTTATGTTCCTTATAGGGTCCATCAATAATGCTTTGATGCAAGGGTCGTTAAATAAAACTGATTGCTTCAATAGATAGTCATTTATATCTGGAGTAGCCTGATTACGAGCAGAAAAACTAAAAGGCTTACCTTGACCATAATCATGTTTTGGTTGGTAAAATGAGTAGTTATTATTCGAGGTCGAATTGTTTTGACGAGAGTCGAAGGCGACCGGAGTGGTCTCATTATTAGATATTAGTACCGAACGATTTATATTAGACTTGGCTTCCAAATTCGGAATAACATTGTTCGTTACTGTCTTATTACTGGAACTTCGATTATCTTCATCACTTTCTTCCACCAAAGTTACGTTTTGTGACATAGTTGACTGGTTCATCAATGATGTGTAGTCAAGTTTATAAAAATCCTTTACCAAATCGTACTCTTTTTTTTCACTTTCTACACAACTTGAACTCGAGCCATCTTCGAAATGTACAGATTTTTTGATCTGTATTTCCCTTTGATCCAACTTTGTTTTCAGATCAGCAATTAACTCATCTTTTGACGCGACATCAGACAACAGTTGATTATTCTTGGCTAAAAGATTATCGATGTCTCTTCTGAGCTGCTCGATTTCCTCTAAATCACACTGACTATCATCGTCTTTGGTATCAAACTTTAACTGTTTGATTTTTGCAACTTGCTCGTCGAAACCTGTGATACACTGTCCACATTTTTCTTTTCTCGACTCGGTTGACTCATTGCTTTCCGCAATATCTCTTAGTTGAACAACAGTAACCCTGTATGCTGATACAACCTTATCTAAGGAGTAAGCTAATGATTTTGCCTTTATACCGGTTAAGGCCAAAATCTTGTTCCATTTTTTTGGATCAATATCATCGATGATTGAGACTATTTCACTCATTGTATAGACGTCTTTAAATTTTCTTCAGATTCGTTGCTTAATGCTTTATCGCTGCAACCATATATGTTACACTTCGGGAATGGGCCAGAGTCCTAAGTATAACGTCAGAGGAAAATGAAGAATAATTATTAGTTGAATTGTTTGAACAATTTATTAACTAAATTTAACTAAGAGTTTTTGTATCCTAAAAAGATGCTCCCTTGATCAAAATCACAACCCCTTTTATACTGTGAAATTCTGATCAAAGATCACTCAAATATAAAAGTCAAAATTTGAATAATAAAACAATGAATTAATTAAACGTTGTAGAACAAATATTCATCATTAAAATAATAAAATATTAAATGAATAAATTTAAACTAATCGTAAAACTTATGTTCCATTAAATGTTAATTCTATACCGTAACAAATCGTTAATTAATTTATTCTTTTCTTTTAAGTCTAACAACAGTGAAAAGTCGCAATAGAGTTTTAAAGTGAGGCGGCGTTATAAAAAGTTATCTTAAAATTTATATTTTGTCTTTTTTTTAGGTTCTCATAATCGTTGAGATTGACTTAGTAGTTGATCAAACAATAATCGTAGCACAGGCGGTCACAAGCTATCTAGGCTCTTGATGATCTGATACTTTCTCTGTTTCTCACACAACTATTTTTTTTATAATTAAGAATAAATTTGATTAATTAGTTAAATGTTTTTATGTTTACTTGCATCTGTCTGTACTATCTTAATCTTTCAAGCCACAACAATTAAAATATTTACTACTCTTTCATCGTTTAATAAAATTTCGATGAATTTAGTGCTGTTTAGATCTCATGATGAATAAGTGATAGAAATTTTAAGAGAGAGGCTAAAAGATTTTTATAAACGAGTCCGAGATCATTTGAATCGGAAATAGGCTTCTTCGTTCTTAATATGTTTAATGAGTGCATCCTTTGTGATAAGATGACAAAAAACTTGACTTGTTATTCGATTACAAAAAGCTTATAGTTAAGTTTACTTTTCACATAAAGCCTCGCGGTCGAGTAGAAGTTCTTAACTTTACATTATTTTGGTAAAACACAATTTCCTAAATAGCTCACTCAATAGACTTGAGGCTTTCTACTAAAACGCATGATTAAAAATAATCTTGATAGCAATACAAACAATCTCATTACTTTTGTGTGTCGCTAACAAAGATCAATGATAGTGGGATAATGATAATTAAGCATAAAATTAAAAAATATTAAATTATTTAAGTTAATGCAATTTTAATGTGATTTTTGATGTAAGATTCATGCAACTTTAAAAATTTACATGAATGAAGAATTAACTTTTTGGGAACAAAGTCATGGATTCAACATTAATGAAAATTTTTTAATTATGCCACATAAATATATAATGGATAGGGTTGTGAAACACAGTGGAACGTGTACGTCAGATTCGTCTCCCCATAATATTTTACAAACCATATTGAAAAAGCTTCTAAAAGTTTTTCTGCATGTTCAATATTCGCTGGATTGCGTAAAAAATGCAAAATTTTGATCGCTTGAAATAAATTTTATAAATAAAAATCTAAATTTCTTTTAAAAAACTCTTACCAAATACTAAGCAAGCAATATTCCATAAATATTTAGGTTTCAAAAAATCTTTAAGACACGGCAAACAAACATACAAAAAAAATGTTTTTAATTCAGATGCCTTCCAGTTTTTTAGAGACTCTAAGTCGAAGTTAGTTCGGTTAAGTGTATGAGGGTACTTGAACTTGTTTAATTCTTTCTTAATATTTTTCCTAATTGATGGTTTACCTTAGTATAAAAATAATAATAATACATACAATCACAAGTTTAAATATTTCTAAAAATTACCGATATAAAATGCGTTTTGATGAAAAGACGAATCGAACCAACTTGTTATAACACGTTTAAAAATCCCAAGACACACTAAGTGCATGTAATCTAATGGAACCCCATCCGGAAAGTCTACAATTTCAGACAAAAGTGCTCTTCCTTTTATACCGAATTTCGGAACCCCATCAAGCCCAACGTCTGAATTATCGAAATAGTGCTGTTTTGATCGTAGTTCATATTTTTTTTGTGAAAAAATTAATTTTCTATACTTAATACTGTAACTCCCTTTAATTAAAATAAATATTTAAATTTAAGTCAAAATGACTGATAAAAATAAAATTGCCTGGATTGAGACAATAAGGACATCCATAATAACCATTAAAATAAGATGTTTGCATCACAAGCGATTTAGCAGGATTGTCACACAAGATTCCATAGACACTAATAGTAATATTTAATATTTTTCCATCTCTCTGTATTTCTAATCCATCCTTGTTTATTTGATCTAATTAGAGCTTTAAATTTTCAAATAATATATCAGACGCGGGTTTTTTTTTCCGTACCAAACTCCAATGACAATTTTGTTTTTTACCGAGTCGCGAATAGCTCTCGGTAGTTCACATAGTCCGATTATAACTGGCCAAAAATTACTTTGATTCGAATTGGTAAGTTGAATACCGTCAGTGTAGATCATCAGATTTAAATTATTTTCTTTGTAAATACATTTATAATGTTCGCCATCTAACAAATCAATAAATTGCGTATTTTTTTTCGTTGTCGTTATAATTTCGTTATAGTATTTGGTAATATGATTTTTTAACAAGTGTTTAAAATCGATAAAACTGAATTTGGAAAAATTTTTTACATTTATTTGACACATTGAGTACATTTCATGTCATTATCCAATATTGAATAACACTTATTACAGTATAAATTTTCGATAATTTTTGAATTTTGTTTGGAAAAAGTTGAATAGATTTTTTTGATAGATTTTGGAAGCTTGTTACTGGTCGGAATAAGTATCTTTATTAGTTTGTATAAATAAAATTGAGCGTCTTGTGACAGAGAAAATCTTTCAATAAAAGAAATAATTGAGACACATGCTGTTCGAACTTTTATAGATGAGCCTTCATAAAGCCATTCACTTAAATGATTTTAATATAAAATTTAAGTTTAAAATTCAATTATAATTTTAAGTAATACCCATCATTACGTTGAATTTGTAAATCATATAATAAAATATTTTCTAATTCGGTTGAAGCCTCCATAACTTGATCTTGGATATTTAAGTTTTCAAAAAAAAAGGCAGAATCGAATTCTTCGTTACAAGGGTTTATTTGATTAACAATCTCACGACAAGGTAATAGATTTTCTGTGCAAAATTCATGGTAGTTTTCATTTTGAGGATTATCATTATTAATCACAGTTTTAGTGCTTCTAAAATATTTTCTCTTTGCGGCAACCTGAAGTTTTGTACGATTGTTCTGTACGATTCGCGTACTATTCGTGGTAGAATATTTTTTCCTAAAAATGAACCTTATAAACATATTCAGATTTAATTTGTACAACTATTCCATTATGTATTAACTTTATACCTCTTAAAAGATATGAATAGTACAGCAATAAACATCCCAAAATTAGAAAACTTTTACAAGCAACTTCAGATTAACAAATATTAAAAGTACGATTTTATAGGGATGTGTACAACATATTTGTACATCTTGTTCAATTCTTGGGTTTACTTTTTTTCTCAATCTAGACCAAGATTATATTCAATTTTGAATAGTACAAAATTGTACGTTTTAATCAATCGAAAAAGTTTCAAAAATTTTAAGGATTAAAAGCTTTTACCAGTTTTTCGATAGGTGAAACTAATAAAATATTCAAATTTTATGAAGAAAATATAAAGTCTCGCATATGAAATGATTAGCTGAAAAAATTAATTTTTTTAGAGTATATAAAAAAATTTGAATTATTTTTTTCAACGATTTTCTTGATTGATTCTGACTTCTCATCGAGAGAGCTGCATTTTGATACCCATATCAACCTACTAAATTGTTTTATTTTTCTTGTTTTTAATGTCCTTTTAGACAATATTTATACAGACCAAGTTTACTTTAAAGGGAAAAAACTTAGGCTTCTAGAATTGAGTGTACAAGGTGTACATTTTAGCGGAGAATTAGAAAATAATATCAAAATAGCATTTTTTTTAATTACTTTTTGACTCCTCGAGGGTTTTAAGAAAAAGAGTTGGGTTGTTCAATGATTTTTCTTAAGAGTTGGTGTCCAAAATTATCTTGTACACTGTGTACATTAATTTGTACACAAGATGTGGAAAAAAAATTTCAGAAAAGTATTCTTTAAAGCAATAAGACAATCGTACAATAATACAATCGTACAAAACTTCAGGTTGCCTCTCTTTGCTACGAAAGTGCTATCAAATTCTTGAGAATTTGTTAATTTGGTTTTTTTGGAATTCATTTTTAATAGTAGTAACTACTAATTATCAAAATTTTGTTAATGTAAAATGAAACTTATAATTTTAATATTAAGTTTCAAAAAATTTAAATTTCGAAATAATTGAAATTTCATAATTATTATAATTTATATTTTATTCTAGTGAAAGTATAGAACAACTAAACCAAAAAAAAAATTTTTATTATAATTTTTTTGCATTAGTTTGCAAGATTAAATTTGTGATAGATTTTCAAAAAAAAATAATTTTATCAGTTAGATTTTATCAGTTAGGTTTTATTTGTAAGATTAGTTAGATATTTAAGTTCGTTGAGTATTTTTTTAATGTACTGAATTTATATGTAAGAAAAAAACATAAGGATAATAAAACTAATATTAATCCTTATCCTTTTTAATCCGATAAGTTTATTCAAAATTTTTCTTTAAAATTTCGAACTCACTTTCCTAAGAACTAACAAAATAATTAATTAATTAAATATTTTCAGAAAAAAGATTTCTTAAGATGTTTAATAATTCTTAAAACTTAATATGTAAAATGTTAGAAAGCACTTAATGTTAGAAGTTAAAACGTAAAAGCTCGAATTTAAGGACATATCGCAATGGTGAACACGGAAAAGAGTCCTATTTTTAAATGAAAAAAAAACGTCGAAGATAAGATAGTCCTTATTTGCGTCAAGTCTTTTAACTCGAGCTTCTACGTTAGAAGTTTTACAATTAGAAAAGATAGCAGTAAGGCTAGTTGGCATGAGTTAAAGTAGTGATAAAAATCTAAAAATTTGTTCAAGAACTATAATTTATTAAATCATCATTTTTTTTACTTTTAGAATATTAACTAGTCACAAGATGTCCGAGAATCAACAACAAAATAGTTAGTAATTTTCCTTGTTTTTTTTTATTAAGAATTAATTAATTTTTTTTTAAAGCACAACGTCCTAGATCTCAACCCCCAAGGAATCCACTACCACGCCCTCCAGCTTTAAGACAAATCCAAAACGTGCCAAATGAAAGCCGAGTTCCCCAACCCGATCTAAACGACTTGGCAGTTAAATTAGATCGACTTGTACATATAGTCGAAGGTATAAATGTTGCAGTGGGAGTCTTAACGTTAAATTTAGAGAACGTGGCGGAAGGGCAAAGAGCAATCACAACAACTCTCAATAACTTCGAAACAACTTTTCAAGGAATCATTGAGAGACTTGAGAGAGTGGAAAGACGTATAATCCCGGCTTATGGTGAACTCCCTCAACAATTTGTTGATGACGTTAGAAATCAGTTAAACCTTGATCTCAATACAAATCTGGTAAGTTTTGTTTTATTTAAAAATTTTACGAAAATGTTTTAAATTTTCTATTTTTTTAGATTTACAGAGGAAGAAACCTTATGACAACGCCATTCAACAATGCAAATATCAATTTATTTGGAACAAAAATACTGGATATTTTGTTTACTAGAGAAGAGCTTGCTGGAGGCACCATAGAACCAATGAGGCATAATTTACCAGCTTTGGAACAGGACAAGATCAATCTAATTAAAAGTAATTTTAACCTTTAAAGATTTTTCAAAAATTTATTCTTAAAACTTTTTATAGTTTGTTATTTGCGGCGGCTCAGAAACATAGAATCATTTAATGATGTCTGGCCTTCAATCCTTCGATCACTAAGACAGAAGTGTCTTGATTCAAAACGACTTTTACCGAGAAAAAAAAGTTTTTGAATAGTAAAATTTTAAATTTTTGATTTGAAAACATTTTATTTTTAAAAGGACCAATTGACAACGATGAGTATGAAGAGTTGGCCAATGAAACAACAAGACAAACCTTGATAAATGGAGTGGATGGGTCGTGGGATCATGACGATGAAGACGAAGAAGGCTGTGAAATTGAAGAATCAATTTTAGATTTTGATTCGATCATGGCATCACTCAATTGAAACATTTTTTTTTTTTTTTGAAAATTTTATTGAATAAAATAAAAATCAAAAATTAAATTAAACTTTTAAATTTTCGTTTTTTTTTGCAACCAAATCCGAATCGATTCGCGACACTCATTCGATTCTCTTTCTAATCGGCAAGTTGTTTATTTATAATCTTACATATTCGAGTTTGTATGAGAATTTCTAAGGAATTTAAAAAATCTTATATACGCACTGAAATGGAATATTAGATGATTCTTTGACTTTCTTATAAAATCTTGCAAAAAAAAAAAAGGGAAAAGCTAGGATAATTTACGAATCTCAAATCTTATTTTTTCAGAATGGTATCCTTTAAGATCCGATACTGAACTTGAAAAAATCGTGTCCAATAATTAAAAGATCTTAATTAAGATTCTATCATGGAACGGGGTAAGATAGTTGTCAAGATCTTGCCCAAGATCTTAAATAGAATCAAGTCCTGGGTAAATTAAAAAAAGTCTTATGCGACAAATCCTATAGAAAATTTTGATATGCGATAATTTGCGAGGTTCAGACACAATTACTTCGTTCTTATTAGGGAATTTTGGCAGGGTCCGTTATTAGAAAGTTTATTGGCTATCAAAAGCCAAATTCTATAGCATATAGTCGCAAATCCTCCACGCTTCAAAACCGTTTAAAAGAACGAAGATGGCTTAGAATATGAATATTTTGGCCATTAATCGGTTTTGGAGGGTTACCGGTGTTGATTTTTAGTCCCACTCTGCTAGTCTTGACTTGAAATTAATATTTTTTTTTAAAGAGTTAAACAACAATTCAAAATTTAATCAAAAAGTCGATTCAACAAGGTAAAATTTAAGAAAATTTAAATTTAAGAATTGAAGCCCCAAATATAAAATGGAATCCAGGATACCAAAATCTAATTGAAGAAAATTAATTTTCTTTAAAGATCAAAAAATTTTAGAATATCGATGATTTAGATATATCAACTCTTAGTAAGGTTTAATCAAGAGACATATTTTAGACTTTCATTAGAATTATAGACTCAAAAATACGGTCATCTCGCGATATAGTCACACTTCAATTAAAACAATTCGAGATTATGCAACTTGTAATTATAAGAACCGATTATCATTATCTTCTAAAAATGGTCTTAATTAATATTGTGAATTAATGTCATTACATGGTTCTTTAACACAACGATTAGAACTGGCTATATCCATAACACATTTAATCTGTCACTGGTAACACCTATTCCAAAAAAAGGAATCATGAACTCACCCTCTGACTTTAGACCCATTTCGGTTTCAAGTACAATGGCTGCTATCCTAGAAAATATTCTTTTAAATAAGACGGACTATTTGTATAGTAAGTGAAGTTGTGAACTATTATAAACAAAATGGATCAAAGGTCAATCTTGTTAGCTTAGATGCTAGTAAAGCATTTAACAAATTATGGCGAGATTGTTTATTCTACAAGCTTATGGACAAAGTCCCAAGACTAATCTGGAGAGTCCTGTTTAAAAACTACAAAGTTTCAAAGATAATTGTCAAATATGATAATCGAGAAAGTGACTTGATTAACTCTACCGAAGGCGTAAAACAAGGTGGGATTCTTTCTCCTTACTTGTTTAACTTTTTCATTAATGAGTTGCTGGAGAATTGTACGAATCGAAATATTGGAGCTACTTTCAATGGGCTAATGGGCTCAATCTATCAATCATCGCGTATTGTGATGATATCATAATACTTTCGCCTTCTTTTGGTCAGACTATCGAGTTATTGGAGGAATGTTTCAAATTTGCTAAAAAATGGAAAATGGATTTTAATCCGAACAAATCAGTATGTTTAACAATGTCTATTAATAGTGTATGAAGTCAAGAAACGATCTGCTTGGATGGTTCTCAGCCCTCCCCCTCCCCATCTCTAAATTCAAAATTTAGAAAATTTCACTTTGAGTCTATTTTAGTATGATAAATTGAACAATACATGATGAAAGATTCCCAAACCATTATAAATATCTCTTTATGATTCTTTAATTTTAAAACCACTAAAGACTATATGTGATCATTTTTGTTACCTTATCTAATCGAGTTAAAACTGGTTTAGATTAGCACTTACTAAGGTTAACAAGATGCAATTAACAATTCATTATTTTCTTATGATAAAGTTTAAACAAAAAGAATAAAATATTGAAGGAAATTAAGATTCATTCGACCAAATTCTTCGCCACTATGGCTTTCCTTTAAATTAATCGCACATTTCTAAAGACATTTAATCGGGGTGTCATCGGGTGGTTAATTACGATAATAGTTTAGGATTCCGATATTTTAGGGGCTACAGGACGATTAGTACGATTTTACTATTGTACGGTTGTACGATAGCCTTAGGAACATGCTAGGAACCTAATTTATTTTTTATTTAATGTACAAAATTATGTACACTCTGTACAAACTTCAAAAAATTCGTCGGTCTGTTATCAATCGGGTCCACATAACTGCGTAAATGTTAAAGTAATACCTCTTTATATTTAGAAGAAATTTCGAAAAAGTAATAGTACGATTTATTTATTGTGCTTATCTCAACATTGTACAACTTGTACAAGCAAAAGCTCAGGAAAAAAAATGATAATATTGAATAGTAAAAAATTTTTACTATTCGAAAAAACGGAAAATTGCTTAATATTTGTAAGATAACGATTTTAATCAGTTTAAATAGTAAAAAACTTAAAGTAAAATCAGCTTATATTTTTTCAAATTATAAATTAAACGCTACAAAGCTTAATTGACATAAAATTGAAAAAATACCATAATTTTTGTGAAATTTTTTGATTAAACGAAATTCATGACAAAAATAGCTAAAGTGGGTTAATATTCCTCGGGAAATCCAAATTTAACATTATTTTTAACGTATGACTGGAGCCGAAAGCTTGAAAATCTTTTTTAAGACTCTAGGCTCATGATGATACTGGATCCAGAAATTCGACAAAAATAATGGAAAATTTGGATTTCCCGAGGAATATTAACCCACTTTAGCTATTTTTGTCATGAATTTCGTTTAATCAAAAAATTTCCCAAAAATTATGGTATTTTTTCAATTTTATGTCAATTAAGCTTTGTAGCGTTTAATTTATAATTTGAAAAAATATAAGCTGATTTTACTTTAAGTTTTTTACTATTTAAACTGATTAAAATCGTTATCTTACAAATATTAAGCAATTTTCCGTTTTTTCGAATAGTAAAAATTTTTTACTATTCAATATTATCATTTTTTTTCCTGAGCTTTTGCTTGTACAAGTTGTACAATGTTGAGTCTTATGTAAAACATATATCGTACTAAAAATTTTATTTTTTTTTCATAGAAAAATCTTCAGGTTTTCATAAAAATAAAAAACATCTTCTTGGTATATATCAAATTTTTTTCTAGGTCGCCAAATTCATATGGTTAGTGTACAATTTTCTGAGGATTAAGGCAAGCCCTCAACTGTCTCTTTAGCATTATCCTAGGCCAATAGTACTTGAATCGTACCGTAAAATCGTACTAATCGTCCTGTAGCCTATTTTAGGGTATGAATGTTTTTTATATTTTTAGCAAACACCATTACCAATCTGAGGTTTTTCTCTTTTAGAAGAATTTGGAATTTTCATCTTTTTTTGAGACCCCTTGGTTTAGCCTCTGATTAAACAAAGGCATCTCAAATTTTCTAGCTACGCCACTGCTTGGGTGCAAACCATCGGTCTTAAGTCCTAGATTGACTGTTTATTTGTTCAAACAATATTGTCAGTCAATTTTTAGACACATCTAACACAAGATATATTTATTAGAACAATTAATGCGGTGTTCATTATGCACAGAAGTTTTCAATTTTTAAGAACAGAATAAGAAAAATACGTCGTATTGTGAGCAACTTAACCGACTAGAAATACGGCTGTTTATCGATTGTTTGGCTTACGATACAAATCTTATAAAGTCATTTATTACCATTAGTTTCAAAAATGTTAACTCTGGCCTGGTAGACTTACTCAAATTTGTTATTAATAGAATTGCATCCTCTTTGGAATCAAATCATGAATTTTTCACTTGTGTGAAGTTTCAAACCAGTTTTCCAAAAAATCAAAAAAACAGTTTTAAAACTGTCTCAACTAACAAAAAACTGGATTTTTAAACCAGTTTCCAACAAGATGATGACAAATATTTTGACTTGCCAAAAAAAATTTTTTTATTAATAAACTTTGTCTATTCAACAAATTGTTACCTACGATATTTTTTGTTACCTGCAATTCAAAAGTCATCTAATTATTACCTATTTAATCAGCAAGAATAATTTATAACAAAATGGCCTAATTCTTGGACAATCAAATACAGCTTTGGACAATACAATAATCTAACTTAATTGATTATTGTTTTATATAAACAAGTCCTACAATTAGATTACCGATGACGTTCCCTTAAAAAAAACTTTTCATAAAAAATAAGTACTAGAAGCCTAATTCTGAGACGACGAAATTGATTCTTTGATTTACTAAAGATTTACTTTACCCTTTACAAAGTTTTTTATCGAGATTCAAAACGAAATCGAGTTAGAGTTAAAAGCCGACGAACGTGATTCATTCGCTCCTAATAACTACTTTAGACCAGATTTTGTCAAGTTTTTACAAGATAATTACATGGCGTATTGTTTTATATAGGCATCGTTTACTCTTAAGGGTATAAATGGAAAAATTACTCGTCTAACAAATGGTACAATCGAAAAATTTATTTCATCTCGTAAAATAGCGAATCTTTTCATCAAACGATCTTTTCGACGACGAGCTTCCATTAATTGATCTTGGCATCGAAGAGGAAAAAGAGAATGCAATCGAATCGAAACCCGAGTCCATCTGGTCTAAATCAAAAGAAAACTGGTCATCAAAGACCAAAAAACGACCTTTTACAACAGAAGGTTTTTATTAAAGAGCTACCCAAATTGACTTGAAATTGGACCAATTTGATATTGATGGACGAGAGGTAAAGAAACCATTCTCTATACATGGTTCAAAAAAAACAGTTTCAATATCAACTGGAGTCAAAATAGTCATCTAGTTGTATATGGGACAAAGTTAACAAAAGTAATGATAAATAAACTTTTAAACGGTGACTGGATTCATTAAGTTTAATTTTTTATTTGAACTTCTTCATCTTTAATTAAATTTTTTCTTTAAGATTATTGAAACGTTTTTGACATGTGAGATTTTGAAACAGAACGCTGACTTTTTTATGGTCCAATGTAGAGCTGGTACTGAGATTATATTTTCAAATAAGGCCAACTACTTTAAAAGGTAAATTTATTTACGCTGTTTGTAAAATGAAAAATCTAATTATTTATATTTCTTTAGAATGATCTTGGAAAATATTCTAAAATTTTCGGTGCTGTTTCTCTTAACAAAGTGCATTGGGTCTGCTTTGTTGCATCAAATATTACGCATACCTTTTGTTAGTTGGATCCGAGAGGAGCTAGTTCTTTTCAAAAGAATAAGGCTTTAAACAACTGGATTAGCTTTTGTCAAACAAGAGATGACAGACAGAATGGAACTTGTTAGATGTTCAACATCCAATTAAAACTGAAGGTCACAACTGTGGTATATTTGTTTGTTTGTTTTTAGAACAACTACTTAGTGGGACAGACGTGATATTTTACTTTAAATTTTATTTTAATCAATAAAAGTTTTGTCTACTAATATTTTTTTTAACTTCTCTTTAATCTCTTTTTCGAAAAAAAGTCGGATTGTTAAGATAATAATGAATACGAATCACTAAAATAAAAAACTGGAAAAAATCTGTTTTTAAAAACCAAATTTTTTGAATAATTTGGCGCTGTGAAGTTTTTTTCAATTCACTCATTTCAATTCAGCTAAACTTGAATAACTTTTCGTCTAGATTAGATAATTTCATTCTGAAAATTGCTACAAGTAGTAACAATTTTGCTACACCTGGGGTACCTTTTTTGTAAAACTCTGCAAACTAATTGAATAATTTTATAAAAGTTTTTGAATGGCGGGCAAAATGCATAAACATGCACAGTTTTACAAAAAAGGTACCCCAGGTGTAGCAAAATTGTTAAAACTTGTAGCAATTTTCAGAATGAAATTATCTAATCTAGACGAAAAGTGATTCAAGTTAAACTGAATTGAAATGAGTGAATTGAAAAAAACTTCACAGCGCCGAATAATTTTGAGACAGTTTAAAAACTGTTTTTTTTTTTCTACTTTTATAAAATTTTAAACGATCTCTTAAAAGTTGACTTTAGTCTAAAATGAAGCGCTTAAACTTTTTTTATTTTTCTTGAAAATCTAATTTAGAATGTTAGAAAACGTTTAACTTTATATTGTCTTTTTTTATTCATTTTTTTAATTTTCTTTTTTAATTCAATTGGCAATGTTACTTTAAAATCAATAAAATAATAATAAAGATAGGGAAGTAAGGCTTTATATGCGAGTAACGAGACGTTAGCTTGTATCAAGTTAGGGAAGTAATAACTAAGAAAATGTTAAGTAAGAAGTGAACTTTTTCATACATGAATTAATTGATTTATTTTTAAAAAAAAAACATGGAGATTTTTGGTGTATAGAAGAAAAATCAGAATTAAAAAAATCAGAAGAAGAATAGTCAGAAAAAAAAAAATCAGAAAAAAAATTGTCAGATCTGACAAATTTTCGAAAAGAACCGATTGCGTTTTTATTGGTTAATTTTATTTTCGAAAAAAAAACCTTGAAACAAGATAATTAATATCAACAAAAAAACATTATTTATTCAATAAAAAAGATACCACGCCTCATAGGTGATTTCCAAAAAAACAATAACAATAACATAAATCAATTCAATTCAAATCAATACAAAAATTAGTGAATTTAGGAAGAACAGATTTGGACTCGTTTTGAAGGTATTATCGAAATGCCAACGTTGACTATTTGCGAGAATTTTTGATCCGATTGGTGAGAAAAATATCAATATTCTATTTGAATTGTCACTATTATCAAATTGAAGGAATTGATCTTTGTGAATTTTTGCAAAAGTATCGTTGATGATAATATCGCATGTTTCTTTTGGTACTGGAGGTTTTGTTTTGTTTCGATGATATCGTAAACCATCCTTAATTTTGGCATATGTCTTCCATTCTCCGCATTTGATTACTTCTTTGTGTGACCAATTCTTGACCAATTCCGAATACTTCATATCGTACGCTTCTTCGAGTGGAATGTTAACGTTTGTTTGGACTAGGTTTGCGAGATCACGATATGTCAAAATACAAGCAATTTGACATTCAGTCAACATCGAACACGTATGTTTTACATTGTTACGCTGATCAGTTTCAATGTTGTAAGATGCGCCACATGTTCGATTTATACAACGATAAGCTTTCGATTTGCTTTCGTTTTTTTGGTACCTGTAATTATCGAGGATTATTTGTTTGGGCTTTGGGTCTACCAAAATTATTCTTGGATTAATTTTTTACGGTTTTAAGATTATAAGTGTAAGTAAGGTAAGTCATTGTGTTTTTTTTAAGATATTTAATATCAACAGATAAGTAAAATTTCGTCATTTTGAAGTTCTCTTTAATAATTAAGATGAATTTTGTTTAATTATTCCGACTTAGCTTAATTGAGTATTTTAAATAAATTTTTATTTTTTTATTGAATATTACAAAATTATCTGATTGGCTAAATGTTCTGGATTTTTTTCGTCTGTCAATTTTTGTTTTTTGACATTTCTGATATTTTATTTTTCTGACAATTCTTCTTCTGATTTTTTTATTCTGATATTTTACCCCCTAATCAGATTTTTTTTGTGTTTGTATAGTCTATTGACGATTTACGTCCAGAATTTTTTTTAAAACAGTTCAGTATTTGTTTTTTAACCTACGTGAATTATTTTCTTAAATTCTCAAATTCTCAAAATAATTTGTATATAAATAACAAAATAATTCTCAACTTTTTTCTCGAGTCTAAGCTGGACTGGGACTTTTCAGGAATAGATGAGATAAAATTTTGAAAAAATTAAACGTCGGTTTAAGAATTTATTAATACAGTCTGAGCAGGGGCGTAGCCAGGGGAGGGCTGAAGTGGGCTTTAGCCCCCCAATCCAAAAAGTTTTGGGGGCTCAGCCCCCCTATTATTTTTAAAATTTTTATGATCACGCATTACAAATTTAACTTTCTCGCAATCAGGGATAGTTTTTCAATACAACTTGCAATAAGTTCATAAAACATATGTGTTCCATATCTGAATTTAATTGGACAGTTTTAATTTTTTGATGTTTTGACTCCTCCTACACAATAATTTTATTTAATGAACTTTTCAACTAACCCCAACTTTTATGTTTTAGAACAAGGTTTGTCTTTCAATTATCTTCAGTTTCATGTGAAAATTTTCAAAAATTAAATGGAATATATTTACATATGTTGCATTTTATCCCGCCTTTTTCCTCAAAAAGTGTTGCATATTAATGCACATATACCGTCCTCTGATGCTGCATTGAAATACAAACCCTGCTAGCAATCCACTAGGACATTTTTTTGATAATTTGAAGTGTTTCAATCAAAACTAAAATTTTCAGATGGGTGACTTGAAAGAAAAATTCTTAACCATATTCACTAGACCTATTTTGACCCCCTTCCTCTGTGAAAAAACCTTTTTCTAGTTCGTGAACCCCCTTGTAAAACTTCACATTCAATTTTTTTCCCCGGTTAATAAAAAACTGAAACAAAATAGCCTTTAATTTTCCAAATCAGGAGCTCACCTGGTCTTTATAAAAAGATAGGAAAAAGTTTTTTTAATTTGTTGAAATAAAAAATCGATAATTGAGACTAAACTAGCAAATTTGCCGCCAAACCTTTACCAAACACTGGAGTTTAGCTTTTAAATCGTAAACAAAAATAAAATTTAAAAACAAATAAAAAAAGCTCAAGTTTTGGATAATGTGGCTAAGTTGTGAATGGTGGGGAGAAGACGTGGGACCCTCTTCTTTATTCCTCTCATAAAACTACTTAAATTTACACACTTCCCAATTAATCTTCGAAGACCACTCATCCCGTATTCACTTACAGACTAGTGTAATCAAAAACTTAATTCTGTGTAAGTTACAGTAAGTAAGGTAAATTTTTGTAATTATTTTTTTCAACTTGAGCCCCCCTATTCGAAAATGTCTGGCTACGCCCTTGAGTCTGAGAAACTTTACAGACTCACTTTTAATTGCATGATTTTATCGACCCATTGATTAATTAACCATAATTAATTGATCAATTTTGTTAAAAGAATCTATCACTGTCTCTCTCTTAATAAATGTCTGAGATTAAACTCTTCTCAACTCGTTGACTAGTTGACTGTATTAAATAAAAAAGAAATGAATTTCTTGTTACGAAAAATCGGAACCAAAAATTATAGAATATGATCTAAATTCTAATACAATGAAAAATACGTTAGAAAATTTTTTTATTGGTTATCGATTGACAAATCAAGTGCTAAGTTATTGATAAATAGCTATTGATGAAAATTGTATAAAAGAAAATGCCTGCAACAATTGATCTTACTTTTTAATTTACTTGACTAAAAAAATGACAGAAAATCTTGAAACTGAATTCCAAATTAGCGTTAAAGATTATAGACATCTAATTGAAACAGCTATTTTAGACCCCAAGTCTAATTACAAGCACTTTTCGGGTGACTTTATAACTATATTTGAGCGAAAAGTCAATGAAATTGAGACCGACAGTGTGAAAATCCAATCCAAAAATAAAATTTTAAACGAATCTGCACTACAACGAAGAGGAGCTAATTTTATTCGAATTGATGGTTATTGTAAACTGTGTGACTCTTGTTCAAAATGCAAATATCTCTTTACAATTGCTGGCCCACCTAATGACAAAGATTTTTACGTTAAGGTGTATCTTACACGCAAAGGTACTCATCAACCTCAAGACAAAAAAATACAACTTCGTGGTATTGAAAGAACAAAGATGGTTGAAAAAATGAAGCTTCAATCAAACGATTCAGCAAAAACTCATCATCTCAACTTACTATCACAAGCTGCCGACGATGGTTCAAATTTGGAAAATTTGGAACTGGTATTAAGAAAAGCCAAGAGTGAGGTAAATAATGAAAAAGACAAAAAAATGCTGATTTCAAATGGTAATAGTGGCTCTACAAATTGGAACGATTTGATTGTGGCATATCAAAAGGCTTACAATAGCGCAATTGGGAATAAAATCACCGGATATATTCAGAAGTCTAATTGTGTTAACTTTGTTTCTATTATTAATTTTATGGAAATGCAATTAGAATGCGTGCATATGACTTCTTATGAACGGTGCATTTTACACGTAGATGCTAATGGTGGCCTAGTTGAAATTCCGGTCAGACAATCGATAAATCAATCTCAACGATTTAATAGAATTTTGAACTATATTTGTTTATTAAAAGACCAAAATGACCTCAATAGCGAATCATCTACAAAATATTCGGTCCCGATCGGTGAAATGATAACAAGTCGACATTCAACTATTCAAATCGAAGAATTTTTTAATGAGCTAAAGTATGCATACAATCGAACGTACATGAACGATCAATTTATTTTTCGATTAATTGTACTCGACTATAGCTTTGCCAGCATACACGGTGTTCTCAGTGCATTAACAAAAGAGAACATACTTAATTATGCAACAAGAGTTTATAAACTATCAATGGGCCGTCAAGATCCAATAATATGACATGGTTAGCATCTTGTGCATCTCATAAAATGCACCGAGTGTCGCGGGCATTAAAGCTTAAAAAATTTAAAAAAGAAACAAAGTGTAAAATTATGTTTTTTTTTCATTGCTTCTCAACTTAACTGACTACGATTCAATTACCGAGTACTTCCGAGACATCTGTTTTTATTTTTTATCACCGACACAATCATCTCAATATGTACAAAGTAAAGAAAAACTCTTTAATGCTGTTGAACAACGTCCAGACTATTATAAAAAACAATATAAAAAGTTTGATTCGGAATTCACTAAGCCTGTAACGAATAGAGCTACTGATTCTGTTGAGGATTATGGTGATTCAAGTGAAGATGATGATAAAAGTGTCGATGATGGACTTTCGATTGGTGATAATGGTCATGATTCCATTGGCGTTAATGATGATAATGATGTTGATGATGAAAAATCATATGATGAGTTTGTTTTTAACAATGAACATGTTTCGTTAAAAGAGTCGTCGCCATTTACTAAAGTTTTCAAGACAATAATCAAAGAAGTAAAATCTAATATTAGTTTAGACGAAAGTGAACTCGATGAAAATAATGATATGGATTCGGATGCTATTGATTTTTATATGGATTACATGCCATACTGTTTTATTTGGGCCCGGTTCATACTCAAAGATTTAGACGACAGTAATCTTACAAGAATTACTAATGGAGTGATAGAAAAGTATAATGTTTTATTAATAGCAATCGAAAAACAAGATTACCACACAATTACATTGACGACAACTTACCTTTAACGAAAGGACAATGTGTAAGCTATTGCCAAAAGTTTTCCAAAGAACAATCTAAAAGAACCAAAAAAAAAAAAGCAATCGATGATAAGTCAGAAGAAGCAAAAAAATCCGGTGACGACTTGAGATTCTGCGAAGAGAATTATGCCAAAAAACTTAAAATAAAAGAGCCAGTGATTGAAAATCATCAAGGATATCAAAAACCAACAAGCTTGATCAAGATTTTATCCAAAACAAAAAATAAAGGTATCAAACAATCGTCTGAAAAAATGTCGAAAAAAAAATCGTGAATCATTTTTAGATGTTGATGAAAATAATAATATTGTTGTTCCTGAAGCCGTATCAGTCGTCCAACAATCAATTCCGAAAATCAAACCGATCAAATTAGATAAAAGCTTATCCGAATTGACAAACATTAGCTCGTTAAAAACAATTAGAACTCCTGTCGTTTTACGATCATACTCAAATAAAATAACAGCTGACATACAGCTAGATATGAGTGTAAAAAAAAACAATTTAACGGAAGAAATGATATCAAATTTGAAGAATAACGACTGGTTCCATGAATCGATTATTGAAAGCTTTTTCAACTGTCATGATTTTATTGGTACAACATACATAATGCCGAGTTTAACAGCTAAAAAAATATTATCGATGGCAAAACTGAAACTTTGGGTAAAAAATCAAAAGTGAATTTGTGTTCATACAAAAACGTCATACCAGCTGTCAATGTTAATGGAAATCATTGTGTTTTGTTGTTTGTGTCATTGGCAGAAAAAGAATTTATTTTCATCGATCCGCTTGGACATCTTGACAAAAACACAAGTAACTACTTAAAAAACTGGATGAATTTTTTTCACATTGCAACGGGTATAAAGGCGAGATTTGACATTAAAGCACTAAAACATTCTATTTCAAATTGTTTTAATTAAACTTTTGATCTAATTTTTTTTAAATTGTTAATGATATGTGATCGTTTTAGGAACCAAAAATAATTACTAAACGCTTGAATCTAAAATTTTAACATGTGCTGTCATAATAATTAGCTCATTCTAATGAAAATATTCAATAATTTTATTGTCAAAAAATATGTTTTAAGGTTCAGCTATCAAATTCTTTAGAAATTTCGGAATTTTACGAAATATTCCTTAAAAACAATGAATTTGTGTTCATACGAAAACATCATATCAGCTGTCAATGTTAATGGAAATCATTGTGTTTTGTTGTTTGTGTCATTGGCAGAAAAAGAATTTATTTTCATCGATCCGCTTGGACATCTTGAGAAAAACACAAGTAACTACTTAAAAAACTGGATGAATTTTTTTCACATTGCAACGGGTATAAAGGCGAGATTTGACATTAAAGCACTAAAACATTCTATTCAAAATGACAATGTAAATTGTGGTGTGTACGTTTGTGCCTTTGGTTCAATTTTATTAAATGGTGACAAAGAGTTGGACATAAAATTAGATGAAGAGTCGATCCAAAATTACAGAAACAAAATATTTGAAAAACTTAAGAACAATGCCGAAAACTAATTTGCTCCCTTAATTTTATTTTTATATGATTTCAAATTTTTTTTTACTTTTTCTTCATTCGTCATTTTTACCTTAAATTATTCCGCAGACTCAAATTTGTTAAATAGTTTTAGAAAGTTTTATCTTGTTTTATTATGCAGGGCACGTCAGTGCCCTGCATAATATGTTTTAAATCAAAAGTGCGAAATTAAGAAATTTATGACTCGGGATTGCCACTAGGATTTTCACATAATAAAAACTTGTGCTAACTAACCTCAAAAAATGCCAAAAAAACGTTTTTAAGCATCAGATTTTGTGTATTTTTTTTAAATTGTCGACTAACTTTAATACGAACCACGTTAATCCGAATTATTTTATCAGAACTCAATTTTCTGCCTCCTAAAATGTTCGGATTAAAGCGAGTCCACTGTACATTTGAACAATCATAATTCATTTTAGAACAATTATTTCTTCGAAAAAAGAGACTGACGATTTTCAATTTCGAGATAATTTAGATACAAATAAATTCAATCGCTCAATCTTTCTCACATTTTAAATTAAAAAGAATGTAAATTAAATTTTTTTGACTAGAAAATTGTTCCGACGAAATTCTTATAGATATAGATTTATAGATATCAATTATATAGATATAGATTATTTCGATTGTAAAACTTTCCCATTATATTGACTTTTAAAAGTGGATTTTCACTTTACCCGTAAAAGCCCACGAAAACAGATTCCTCATGTTTTTCTACCCTTGATTTGTTTGATTAGATCTACTGACTAAATTCTAGTAAAAATTGATAAGTTTTAGTTTAAGACTTTCCTCAAATCTTAGTAAATTTTAGCAGAAGCTTATAAACACGTGAACTGGCCAGCCGACTGGCGGATAAGGTTTAAAGGGTGACTTTAAAAAAAAAAAGATTTAAATGGATTTTATTATGGTCAAATTGCGATAACACCAAACTAATAAAACAAAATAAATATGCCATGTATAAATGACATGGGATGATCGGCTAATATGTTTTATTTTTCTGGTTCTTTTATTTTTGATCCTCTTAAAACATATTATGGTTTGTCTAATAATTTAGACACTTTTCTTTATTTTTTAACTTTTGACCTAAAATATGAAAATATGATTCATTTTAAGTTTTGGAAAGTTAAACATGGTTAATATAATTTATTTATTTATTCGTTTAGATAAATCCTAACTAGTTCCATTTTAAGATTTTCAAGTAAGCATATTAGGATTTACAACTCCTGTATTTCACAATGATCATTTCTGAAAGCTCCTGAATTTTAATTTCCAAATGAAGATAAAAATTTTGTCAATTGTCGACTCAATTAATGTAATCAACGTCCTGGAAAATACAAGATTACCATGTTTTAGTTGGTGAAAAAAATGTTGTTTCAAAATTACGGAACCGGAATTTCAGGTATCTAAAATACAGAATCAGTCCATCGGAACAAGAGATACGATTTCAAAAACAACTAGGGATGCACTCGGTTAAACTTTAACCGCGTTAACTTGTTGGTTAACCACTAAATTAGTTATGGTTAACCTTAAATTATTCCGCAGACTCAAATTTGTTAAATAGTTTTAGAAAGTTTTATCTTGTTTTGTTATGCAGGGCACGTCAGTGCCCTGCCATAATATGTTTTAAATCAAAAGTGCGAAATTAAGAAATTTTTGACTCGGGATTGCCACTAGGATTTTCACATAATAAAAACTTGTGCTAACTAACCTCAAAAAATGCCAAAAAAACGTTTTTAAGCATCAGATTTTGTGTATATATACTTATTAATCAATAAATATTGGAATAAATTGATAAATTCTTCAATTTTATTGAAACCCTCCATGATATTTCAAAAAGGATTTTCACGTATTAAAAAATTGAGCTAACTTACCTCCAAAAATATCAAAAAAACGTTATTGAGCGCTTACTAAAAATATTTTAATAAAAAACTAGTCATTTTATCATACTTTTAGTCGTATATGTGGCACACTCAAAACCGATCTTTCAAAATGCTCATTTCTAAAATTCAGTGGCGGCGCTACATTGTAGCGAACTGTGGCGTCGCCACAGTAAAAAACTGAAAAATAAATTTTCTTAAAAAATAATTTTTACAAATGGCGCTGACCTTTCTCACGAATTAAGATTTTTTTTATTTTTAAAAAAAATTATTTTAAAGATGAATAGCCGATAATTAAGAAAGTATTATGAGAAAGAATAGTTGATTATTTAAAATAAGTTTTAAAACAAGGAATATCAAAAATGAGCCGCCGCAATTTTTGAAATAATTCTTTCATTACGCTGCTTTTTTAAACTAACTAATAAAAGTAAAAATTTTTTAGGATAGAATCTACTGAAGTTGCGCTTTTCTTAGTCTAACGACACAACTGTTAATTTTTATTATTTCTATTCTAGACTCGACTTGTTCGTTAAAGATATATGAACCTTTCCCTAAAAACATCTAACCAGAGGTCTAGTTTAGGTTCTGTTTAGTGTAAGGATTGATTAATGCCTAGATTTAGATGATTGCTAAACTTAATGTTTGGATGACCGCTGTTATTGAAATAGATAAGGTCTCAAAAGCTACCCTAGCTTTGTAAAAGACAACGACACCATCTTTGTTCCTAAGTGGGATCCCTGATAAGCGAACACAATTAAGCGTTAAATCATGTGAGTGGCGTTGCAAAATAATGTCGAAGCGGTCGTACATTCGCCACCCATATTTTCTGAAAATTTTTAGTGTCCACTCCACTTTTTCCACTCGTTCTCTCAAAACTTGTTAACTTACTTAGTAATATACTACCGCCGGCTTATTGACACTCTATGCAGTTAGGGTTAGTTTGTGATTAATTTAAACCATAAAAGTATTTGGTGCCTCATGTTCATCCTATATAAACACTTACTAGTTCTTGACTAGAATTAACGAGAAATTAACAGAGTACAATCAAGGGTCCCATAACCCCTCCCCCATACACAGCAACCGAAATACACAGACTCTTGCCACACCATTTTTAGATTCCTGGCGCCGCCACTGCTAAAATTTCATGAATTTTAAAAACCGAGGGGAATTTTGTTTGTTTCCAAAATTACGGAATCGGAATTTACAAATATTCGAAATAGGCATTTCAGTAACAGTTTCTGTGAGCTCGCAGTTTCTACCAACTTATATTACTAGATTTTGCATGCCTCCTAAAATACGGATACGGATTGAAAATAAATTCTAACTTAAGATTAAATTTTCATAACAAATTTTACAAATAATTTTACGCTTGTTAGGCCCGAAACTGACCCACAAGATGGATACAACTTCTTCTTAAATTATAAAATTCTTATGTTTATTTTTTTAATTTCATGCTTGAAGCCGCTTAAGCGGTTTTAAGCTAACCAAAGTAACCACATGATAACAAATGTTTTTGTTATTAATGCAAATTTCTTTAGAATACATTAAGCCAGTTCAGGTGAAAAATCCGTAAATAAAATCAGTTGTTGCGCAGTTGCACCTGCATTGTGAACCAAAAATGTTTAAGTACTGCCACAGCTCTTTAGAGTTTAAACCTAATGGGTCGCAGTAAAACTTACTACTACTACTATTAGATCCTAAAAAAACCCAAAAACGATCAAAATAATCAACAATAATTACAGCTATTTTAACTAAGCTTCATAATTTATTCAGTCTAAGAAACCAGGCAAAGTTTGGTTACTATTTAAACCAACAACGTTACATTTTAGTTAATTCGACTGTACTACGGTCAATAAAAATTCGTTAAATTAGAATATTTTGATACTTAGCTTATTTTTAGAAGCGCAAACTTTTTTTAAATTTTTGTTCTTTTTAGTGAGGTTGAAGCTTAGAAAGTTTGAAGGAAAAACTTCTATTTTTTAACTATGGTTGTTTTTAGGGTTGCTAACCGTTAACTTTTTCGGTTAACGGTTATTAACGGTTAACCATTTTTTTAAATTTTGGTTAACCGTTAACCAACATTCCTAAAAATGGTTAACTTCAGTTAACTAGGTTAACCAAAATTAGTTTGCTTAATTTAAGATATATTATTATTAAAATCACACAATTTATTCTAGCTAAATATACTAAATGTGCCCTCCCTGCCTGCTCAAGCTTTGAAAAAGCCCGGATCATTCCTTCCATGACTGTTCAAGCTTCATTAATACAAAGAGTTACCGTATTTCCTTGCTGATAAGTACCCCAAAAATAATAATGCTGCGAATAGATTTTTCGGAGCATTAGATGTTGATCTAATTGGGAGGCCGATTACAGAGACTACTTCTTCAAATATTGATCGAAATCGCTATTGACTATCTTGGAGCTGTTCCAACTTCTGTTCAGAGTGAAAGGTATTTTTCTCTAGGAGGTTTAACGGTCAAAAAACTAAAAAACAAGCTTTTACCGGATAAAGTTAACAAACTTATGATCTTATGGTCTTGGGGTAGATTTTTAGAAAACAGTAAGGGTATTGTTGTAAATTGCTAAACTAAATTTTAAGTCGTTTATTAATTAAAGTTTTTTGAGTATTGTTAAATATATCTGTAAATAATAGGTGAATCGATAAATGTAAATATTCAGTCGTTTCATTTTTTGCGTTTGAAAAACATGTTTTTTTTTACGTTTGCTAATAAATTTTTATAAAAAATAACTTGATTTAAATTGTTCTATTTGGTTAACCAAAGTTAACCGGCTAAAATAACTAGTTAACCGGAATAACCTAGTTATTTTAGCCGGTTAACTTTGGTTAACCAAATAGAACAATTTAAATCAATTTATTTTTTATAAAAATTTATTAGCAAACGTAAAAAAAAACATGTTTTTCAAACGCAAAAAATGATTCCGTAATTTTGGAAACAAACAAAATTCCCCTCGGTTTTTAAAATTCATGAAATTTTAGCAGTGGCGGCGCCAGGAATCTAAAAATGGTGTGGCAAGAGTCTGTGTATTTCGGTTGCTGTGTATGGGGGAGGGGTTATGGGACCCTTGATTGTACTCTGTTAATTTCTCGTTAATTCTAGTCAAGAACTAGTAAGTGTTTATATAGGATGAACATGAGGCACCAAATACTTTTATGGTTTAAATTAATCACAAACTAACCCTAACTGCATAGAGTGTCAATAAGCCGGCGGTAGTATCCCTTGTCAGGCTCTCATTAAGATCCCCTAAGAGATCTCATGGGAATTTCAATGAGATCACGACGAGATCTTTATAGGGATCTCATTAAATTCCCATGAGAATCTCTGTTACCTTTTTCTCATTTAATCTCATGATATTAAAGCGATTCTCAGCTTCAACTATTCGCTGAATTTAGTGAGATAAAATGAGTTTTCATGAGATTCGATGACTTTTTCTGGTTCGACTGCTCAATGAAGCTTTTTTGAATATTTTTGAGCTTTAATGGTGTTTTCGGATATAATGAATAGTACTAAATAAGGAAAATATATATTAGGCCGTGTTTTTAAATTCTTGAAATTAAGAAAAGCTGAGTCGATTTGTTCTAGTTTATTAATATTTATTTATTTTTTACTTTTAAAAGAATGAGGGAAAAAAATTAAAAATATTGAGGTTGATCAGGATATTAAATTTTTAATTGATGTATTTTTGACTTGTTAGGCTTCAAATAAACTTAAATTGTTTTTGGGTTACTTGAAATTACGTTTTTAAACTTAATGATGAAAAACTGTCAATTAAAGGTTTTTTTTTTATATAAAAATTAAGTTACTTGTCGTTTTCACAACAGCCCGATGGGATAGAAACAAACATAATTTTTGCTCTTGAAAAAGATGAAATTTAGGCTATCTTAAGTATTATCAATACTAATAATTACTTGTTAACAACGATGACCGAATGAAATGAATTTTTTTTGAAAAAAAGAACTTAAAAAAGATTTTATGTTTTGTACTTTTATGAAAATAAGAAATTTAAATTGACTGTTGATTTATAGATATTTCAATATGTTAATTTTTTCGTAAAATTATGAATTGAATTCAAAAGACAATTATCAATATAACAGATTGGAACTTAAAATTCAAAATATCTCTCAAGACCCGAAAAAATTAATTTTTTTTGAATGATTTTATTGAGGAATATTTTCATTCCTGAAAGGTTTACAATTTTAATCTCTCTTTAACAAGCACCATTGGCATAAATTCTGATCCGACTTAACTAAATTTGTAGCTAAAAAACATTGAAAAATTTCTTGGCATGAAACATCACGGAAAGTCGGTTCTTTTTTTGACCACTTTCCAAAAATGTTGACTGATAAAGTCAAAATTTACTTGCGCTAAAATTTAAAACTCAAAATTTCTCATTTAGATATCATGAGATTCTCATCATATTCTATTGAGTCGATTTCAAAAAAAAAATATGATATTCTCTCTGAGATCTCATTAGATTCTTGTGAGAATTTTTTAAGATTACCTGAGAAAGTTTTCTAATTTAAACTCAGTGAGATCTGAGGAGAAACTGATTGGGATCTCAATTCGATAAAGTGAGATTCTCGTCTCTTAGTTTCTCAAGAGAATCTCGAATAAGATTCTGACAAGGGATATTACTAAGTAAGTTAACAAGTTTTGAGAGAACGAGTGGAAAAAGTGGAGTGGACACTAAAAATTTTCAGAAAATATGGGTGGCGAATGTACGACCGCTTCGACATTATTTTGCAACGCCACTCACATGATTTAACGCTTAATTGTGTTCGCTTATCAGGGATCCCACTTAGGAACAAAGATGGTGTCGTTGTCTTTTACAAAGCTAGGGTAGCTTTTGAGACCTTATCTATTTCAATAACAGCGGTCATCCAAACATTAAGTTTAGCAATCATCTAAATCTAGGCATTAATCAATCCTTACACTAAACAGAACCTAAACTAGACCTCTGGTTAGATGTTTTTAGGGAAAGGTTCATATATCTTTAACGAACAAGTCGAGTCTAGAATAGAAATAATAAAAATTAACAGTTGTGTCGTTAGACTAAGAAAAGCGCAACTTCAGTAGATTCTATCCTAAAAAATTTTTACTTTTATTAGTTAGTTTAAAAAAGCAGCGTAATGAAAGAATTATTTCAAAAATTGCGGCGGCTCATTTTTGATATTCCTTGTTTTAAAACTTATTTTAAATAATCAACTATTCTTTCTCATAATACTTTCTTAATTATCGGCTATTCATCTTTAAAATAATTTTTTTTAAAAATAAAAAAAATCTTAATTCGTGAGAAAGGTCAGCGCCATTTGTAAAAATTATTTTTTAAGAAAATTTATTTTTCAGTTTTTTACTGTGGCGACGCCACAGTTCGCTACAATGTAGCGCCGCCACTGAATTTTAGAAATGAGCATTTTGAAAGATCGGTTTTGAGTGTGCCACATATACGACTAAAAGTATGATAAAATGACTAGTTTTTTATTAAAATATTTTTAGTAAGCGCTCAATAACGTTTTTTTGATATTTTTGGAGGTAAGTTAGCTCAATTTTTTAATACGTGAAAATCCTTTTTGAAATATCATGGAGGGTTTCAATAAAATTGAAGAATTTATCAATTTATTCCAATATTTATTGATTAATAAGTATATATACACAAAATCTGATGCTTAAAAACGTTTTTTTGGCATTTTTTGAGGTTAGTTAGCACAAGTTTTTATTATGTGAAAATCCTAGTGGCAATCCCGAGTCAAAAATTTCTTAATTTCGCACTTTTGATTTAAAACATATTATGGCAGGGCACTGACGTGCCCTGCATAACAAAACAAGATAAAACTTTCTAAAACTATTTAACAAATTTGAGTCTGCGGAATAATTTAAGGTTAACCATAACTAATTTAGTGGTTAACCAACAAGTTAACGCGGTTAAAGTTTAACCGAGTGCATCCCTAGTTGTTTTTGAAATCGTATCTCTTGTTCCGATGGACTGATTCTGTATTTTAGATACCTGAAATTCCGGTTCCGTAATTTTGAAACAACATTTTTTTCACCAACTAAAACATGGTAATCTTGTATTTTCCAGGACGTTGATTACATTAATTGAGTCGACAATTGACAAAATTTTTATCTTCATTTGGAAATTAAAATTCAGGAGCTTTCAGAAATGATCATTGTGAAATACAAGAGTTGTAAATCCTAATATGCTTACTTGAAAATCTTAAAATGGAACTAGTTAGGATTTATCTAAACGAATAAATAAATAAATTATATTAACCATGTTTAACTTTCCAAAACTTAAAATGAATCATATTTTCATATTTTAGGTCAAAAGTTAAAAAATAAAGAAAAGTGTCTAAATTATTAGACAAACCATAATATGTTTTAAGAGGATCAAAAATAAAAGAACCAGAAAAATAAAACATATTAGCCGATCATCCCATGTCATTTATACATGGCATATTTATTTTGTTTTATTAGTTTGGTGTTATCGCAATTTGACCATAATAAAATCCATTTAAATCTTTTTTTTTTTAAAGTCACCCTTTAAACCTTATCCGCCAGTCGGCTGGCCAGTTCACGTGTTTATAAGCTTCTGCTAAAATTTACTAAGATTTGAGGAAAGTCTTAAACTAAAACTTATCAATTTTTACTAGAATTTAGTCAGTAGATCTAATCAAACAAATCAAGGGTAGAAAAACATGAGGAATCTGTTTTCGTGGGCTTTTACGGGTAAAGTGAAAATCCACTTTTAAAAGTCAATATAATGGGAAAGTTTTACAATCGAAATAATCTATATCTATATAATTGATATCTATAAATCTATATCTATAAGAATTTCGTCGGAACAATTTTCTAGTCAAAAAAATTTAATTTACATTCTTTTTAATTTAAAATGTGAGAAAGATTGAGCGATTGAATTTATTTGTATCTAAATTATCTCGAAATTGAAAATCGTCAGTCTCTTTTTTCGAAGAAATAATTGTTCTAAAATGAATTATGATTGTTCAAATGTACAGTGGACTCGCTTTAATCCGAACATTTTAGGAGGCAGAAAATTGAGTTCTGATAAAATAATTCGGATTAACGTGGTTCGTATTAAAGTTAGTCGACAATTTAAAAAAAATACAAGGGTTTTTTAAATTAAAAATTTAATTTTAATTTAAAATATTGAGAGAATAAAGCCCATAATTTATAATCTATAAAGCTTAAGCATTTTCAGCTTGATTATTTGATTTTAGGTCTTCAAAAAAAATTGAATATTACATTTTTATCGGCTAATATGTTTTATTTTTCTGGTTCTTTTATTTTTGATCCTCTTAAAACATATTATGGTTTGTCTTGCGCCCCCCTGTTTGAAAAGTTAGAGGGGCTCAGCCCCCCCCCCCCCCCAAATGAAAAAAATTTCCTTTCGTTTATTTAAAAAATCTCTATCAAAGTTGCATCTCAAGTAAAGGTTTGTTAATATTAAAATAAAACATCAATATAATTGATATTTTAATCATTAAAATAACCTTTGACAGTCAATTTTTACGTAAATTTTTCAAAAAAGTTGAGCCTTTAAAAAAATTAAAGAAATGGAGTGCCTTAAATCAATACAAAATATAAGAATATTTTTTAAGCAATAATTCCTCTAGGAATTCTTAAAGGACTAATATAGCTGGCTTTGGGTATAGTCAAATCCAGAGACTTGGGCTTCTACAACATGAAAGTCAAAGTTTGACAGCACCTCTTTTATCCTAAAAATTCTGACTTAGAGTCTTAGAACGTATAAAAAAGATCAATATGATAGCGATATAACGAAATTAAGAATCGTCAAATACTTAACGCTTAAACTATTATAGAATTAGTGTACAAAAGGTTCGAGAATGAAAAAATCAATTTTATACACTGTAATATTTTCCGACCATTTTTGATCAGAGCCCCCCCATTTTGAAAATCCTGGCTACGCCGCTGAGTACAAGTAGTCAAGTGTATAATTTTAACGGAACTCTCAAGTTGAATATTCCAGTAACAGGTACCCTTAGCTTAAAGGTACACTTTGATCATAAGAAATACTTAACCTTGTACAAAAATGTGTTCTCTTTCAGAATATGTATAAATATATGTTTGAAAATTTTAGTAAAAAACCTTAAAAACTGGAACAACGTATTTTAAAGGAACCCTAAATTCAAGACCTTCCAGGCCAAAAATTTTTTTTTTGACCCCACCTAATGAAAGCAGTTTTCCTAGGTTTTCATATACGTAGATTACGAATATGATATCGGAAATTGGCGATTAAGATAGTGCTGTCATTTTGCATGACGCGAACCTTAAGGTTCAGGAAATTCAAAACTTTAGTGCTTTCTGAATTTGTCATCGGATCCGTAATCTACGACCCCGGAAATGTGGGTAAAAAATCAATTTGACATTAATCAGATTATTAAATGAACTATTAAAACCAAAACTAGTCTTTGTGATATTGCACCAGTCTATATTTAGATATCATTTCGACACGGTTTCAATTGGTGCTAGGTGAATTTGATACAAAAAAAAACTAACCGATGTTTGATAAATCCCGTTCTCATTAATTGAATTTCAAAAACACTAATCTTTTAATCTCTTAAACATTTTTTTAAAATAAAATATTTTTTTTTCCTTCAAATTCAAAATGGCGAAAATATTCTTAATTTTAATTTTATTAATAAAGTTCAAATTTTGTAAATCAAAGTGTTCCAAATACGAATCGACTTCGATATGCACTGATTTAAACGATCAATTCGAATCTACAACTTATCCCAATCAAACTCTTTTTTATAAACTCCCAAACACTAATTCAATTATTAACAATTCTAATTTTTTAAAATGGCTTAAATTTTTTCATAACGAGGAATTCGTTGATATTCAAATACTAAATCTTAAAGGATTTCGTATTGACTCATTCAAAAACTTGAACAACTTTAGACTCCAATTAACACTGTACGACTCAAGTCTAGATGTATACAACTCTTGTAACTCAAATGACCAAAACACTAATAATTATTCAACCATTCAAGGCATCCTTGTGTACCATTACAAACACAACAAAAGAGTATGTCCGCTTTTATTTGAAAACTTACGAATAACAGGAATCTTTTCATTTTTTTATATGAGTGACACATTTTATCGTAAAAATGTTATTTCATTTTATGAGTCAAACTTTAAAGCTGATGTATCAATCCTTGTCTTAGATGGCTGTCAAAATATAGTACTTGACACGAATCTTGTCAACAAAAATTTGTTCGCGAGTCTTCAAACCATTTATACAACCGGTAAAATAAAGAGTATTCAAAAAGATTTGTTCAAATATTTTCGACACTTAAAAGTATTTGCTTTAGGATTTTATAACACTCGAAATTTATTTTTGAATGGCATTGAATGGACTAGATCAATTAATAGTGATTTAAACATAAATCTAAGTGATCATTCTCAAATTAAAGAGGGCATTAAAAGACTTGTATTAATATTCATTGATCTAAATGATGAGTCCAATTCGTTTAATGATGTTTTTCCAGACGAAGACTTTTGTGTTTATAAAGACTTTCCGTTCAATCAAATGATCGGTTTCAATCTTGATACTCGAGGTAATACTCAATATAACGTTTCTTGTACTGTTAACTTTTTGAGGTTAAGCAACGCTAAACTTGGACCTGTTTTTTTCCCTAAATTTTCAACAACTCAAGAAAACGTTTCTTGTAATTTTGACCAAATGTCAAAAAATTGTGATTTTAAACTCAATCCAAAACCTGTCTGGGATAGACAAAACTTGAGCGAATTAATCGTCTTCTTTGATTTTATAATCTTTGTAGTTCTAAATCCATTACTAAATTTACTCGGTCTATTTCTTAATATTGTCACGTTTATTATCCTTACCCGGCAAGTTAAGACCAACTTTCAATTCAAGATAATCAAACATTATTCGCTACTAAGCAGTTTATTTTTTGTATTGAATTTATTAAACTTGACAAACGAATGTTCGATTAAAAATGGATTTTTTTGCTCGTTTATTCGTAATTGGATATCAGTTCAATATTATCAAATAATATTCATAGACTTTTTATCAACAGTCATAAAGTATATGCTCAATTTGATGATTATTGGGTTCAATTTTTATCGTTATTTGTTACTTAAACATAAACAAGATAAAATAACCCCAAAGGTCTATTGGCGTGTGATTTCAGGAGTCATACTTTTTGAAATATTTATATGTTGGCCAAATTTGTTTATTCATAGAGTTGGTGAATTTAATCCAGAACTCAATTATCCGATATCGAATATTAATTATGGTATTTTTGTTTACCAAGGATCAGTTTTTCTTGTAAAATTGACTCAGTATTTCAATGCGGTCAACCAAATATTGAATAATGGTTTATTTTTGGTGATGAATGTATCAATTGATTTAGCACTTGTTAATGAAATGAAGAAAATGATGAAACAAAAAAAACGGTTAAGAATGAGTTTGAATATGAGAAAAAAAGTCGAGGATAACAATGAAATGAGGTTTTTGAAGCGAACAATTATAAACTCGGTTCTTAATTTATTGTTCAAAATACCGGATATAATGCCGATTTGGTTAACATTTTTTATGTTTTATTATCCGTCGTATGAAAAAACAGCTATAAATATTTTTTTAGCAGAAATATGTTTTAAACTCGGTTTGAGATGGTTGTTGTATCACTTATGTACTTTTTTTCTAACTTTGTCAATATTGAATAATTATTTTTTTTATTTTGGTTTGGATATGAATTTTAAGAATTTTCTAAAGGCAAAATACCAAATGAATAAACTCAAAAAAAATTCATTGCTAACTGAGAACTTCAGTATTTAATTAAATTTTAACTTATTTTTGTCTAAATAAATTTATTTTCTATCATTCTAGTTTACTTAAATTTAATTACTGTAGTCTCACACTTTTAAACAGTTTTGTGTCACCAAAATTGTTCAGAATCGATTGATTAGTATTCAAACTTGTAAAGTTAAGTTAGTTATGTCATCAAAGCAAATTCCCAAATCCAGTTATTTTACTGGTTGCACTGAGATCGAGTAAATATTAAGCCTTATCGCTAAAAATTGTATGAAAAAATTTTCAAACTCGGAAGAGTGTTTAGGATGAACGTCCAACAATAGCTAGAAGTCTTAACCATACCTTTTGGCTGGTCCCAAGTCTTGATGTAAATATGGGATGAATTTATTTTTTGATAATTATTTAAATCAAACAAAGAGTCACTACCATTTCGAAGCTAACTCCAGCCAAAGCTTTCCGCTTCATTCAAGCCGCAGTCATCATTTCAAAACGAGTCTCAACAAACCCAATCAACACAATTTCAATCACCGACAAACAGGTCAACACGAAACCAGTCAAAGGATGAGTGGCGCTATTTTCATAGTCGTGGCTAGTCCCAAGCCTGGATGCGAAAATGGGAGGGGCGGTAATGTTGCTGTCATTCTAAAACCGTTCTAAATGTGCTGTATTACGGGTACGTGGATCTACGGAACGCGTCCATTTCTTGTAGTATTGGGGTGCCGCTGGCTTTGACCATCGCTCCGTATAGTAGCCTGGGAACGGGTGCAAGAACTTGTTTTACAGCAGACCAATTTAGCAATAGGCTCTGGTAACAAAGTTAAGTATTCTACTAGATGTAGAATACGCTTGGTTTGTGGTTCCAAGCTAGTCAGGATAGTTGTCGAGTTCACAGCTTCGGCTCGGATGAGTGGCGCTGTTTATGATGAACGTCCCACAGTTACTGGAGTGGATGGCAGTCGAAACCATGACGTGGCCAGTCCCAAGCCTGGATGTGAAAATGGGAGGGCGACTAGTCGTTTTGATGTAAAGGTAATTTTGAAGTCGACCGGAAGAATCCAACTCTTATTTTATTAAAAAACTTTTTTTGCATTTCCTTTTAAGCCATGAGTTGAATGATTTTTCTATTGATTGATTATGCCCTTTGTAGTGTCTTACATTAGTACCTTTTGGCCCGTCTATCCGATGCTCTCGTTAGACATCTTGAGCATGCTTTTATGCTCAAACTAACTCAACTTTCTAAAGTTAAGTTAATTAACTAAACCAGTGTTATCAGCGAGATGTCGCTATATCACACCCTTACCGTTTGATATCTTCTTTTGATCTTCACATTTGAGATCATTCCTTTAATGATTCCAGGTATGGTCCTGAGGGAACTAACTAAAAAATAGTATCTTTCTCGGTGAATATTTGGGTTGCATATTTTCATTGTATTGCATTCATCGAAAATTGAATCCGATTCTCAAGTTTGACTCTTTTTGTCGACGTTGCTGTTATTGTTGGCGTTGATACTAACTTTTTTTCTTGTTGACTTTCACGTGTTGCTTGCTCCTTTAATAAAAATATTTTTAAAATTTTTGATTCAGACCTCAGATCAGATATCTGAAGTTCCATTTCGTAGAGTTCTAAGGTATTTTTGGACAAAGCTGTTCTCGTAGTCTTTTGTTCTTATTTTAGTGCAACTGATGCGACATATGGCTTTACTTTTTTCCGAGACTTTATTAAGCTTACTCGTCAGTGGGTGATTATCTTAATCAATTATTCTCTTGAGGCGCATTTTGTTCTTAATACACCATCTGGAAATTGAGTCGACTATTTCTTGTGGTAGGCCCACTGGGATTGATCTACCCATAATATAAGCCAGGATGCCATCGGCATATTTTTGTAGATTGGTATTTGGGGGGATCTCATCATTTATGTCGGCTAAAAATCGTTATAAAACATCGTCTTCAGTTGAATATCGAGAATTAAAACGTAGATACACACAAATGAGGAATCTTCGATATATCTCATAGGCTCTGGGAAGTTTGGTTTTAAAAAGCAAATAGTCTGAGACAAGACGAAGTCAATCGTTTTAGCTTACACTGTTTTAACATAATTTTATTTTCTAAGCAAAGAATCTAAATTTTGAAAAATAAAAAAAGAGCTATTAACTAGAATATTAATTAAGTTTGCGAATGAAATTTAGGGAAATTATAAAATTTATTTCCAAATACATATCTCAGAGCGAGTAGCATTAACCAAATCACCATTTGGAAGAAACGTTGTTTGATAAACTCCAGATATATGCGACTTTGTCGACTAACTAAATTTTCATTTGGTAAAATTAGTATTTGCCACACAGTGGTTGTATGTCCAACTAATCGTCTTTTAACTTGACCATTTTGTGAATCTCTAATAACTATATCATAATTGGTATCATATTGTCCGATAACTAAATCATCATTTTTTAGTACTGTCAAACATTGAAAAAATTCATTTGTTTGAATAATTCGTTTCAATGACTCTCCTTGAGTAACCTTTAAATCCCATACTAAAATTGTTTTGTTATCGAAATGTCCAACCACAAAATCATCATTTGACAAAACACCAAAAAGTCTTGGTCTAAAATGAAAATTTGTAATATTTCTTTTGATGGTTCCATTTTGAGTATCCCATATTTGAATAGTTGACTCTGTAGTGCCTCTTACCAAGTCTCCATTTGACAATGGATACAATCTTTGATAGCCATCGGTTACTGAAATATTCAACTTGAGAGTTCCATGAAGACCATAAACCGGACTTCTGGTACCTGTTGCTGTTGTTTGTGTTCTAAATGGAATATAAATTATTTTTTTTGTTCGAGAAACTTTAATTATTTTTAGGGCCTAAATTTGTAAATTTTAAATTTTCTTTAATTTTACCTTGTTGAATCGACTGTTTGATTAAATTTTGAATTGTTGATAAACTCTTAAAAAAAGTTAATTTTAACTCGAGACTTGTTCTTTTAAGCGGTTGAGAAGCATGAATGATTTGCTACTAAATTCTATATACTTAATGTGGCTTGGGAAATCCCTTCTTTATCGTGATAAACCAAAGTAGGTTAAGGACAGCGACAGCTGAAGTAGCTCGGACACGCGTTTCTTAGAAACGAACAAGACCCTATCGAAATTCCACAATAAGAACACGTAATGGTATCTTAACCTAGCAAATCATCGAAAACTCTGAAAATCAAAAGAAGACTCTTTCATTAGATTTCTTACCATTTCGCATAAACCTGAGTAGTTCTTTTGCAAACGAGTTCTCAATCAGTTCAAAAACACTACACAAGACACACTCAAATGATGTTTTTGAAAATGTTCCGGACAAACAATCTTCATATTTATTGCATTCGGCCGCACATTGAATGTGATTTGTTGTCTTGATACGTTTGATTACACTTTCTTTACTGCAAGATTTATTGAAAATGACAGTTTTTTTGAACACAGTACCTTTAGAGACAAAAATTATGATTTCTTTTTAAAGAAAGAGTCAAACTCTACCTTTGCTTGATAACCATAAATTGATTATCAAAATGACCATTAATAGTAAGCCCAATTTCATTTTTTTTCTCCAAAATTGAGATTTTTGAAGCAAATTTTCAAGTTTTTTATACAAAGACATTGTTGACTTCCCTTTTTTTTAATAAAAATTTTTATTTGTCACACAAAATTTTCTTTGTTTAGTATTATATTTCAAGTTTTCACTTTTTGTACATATTTAAGGACTGGCTTATGTCAAAGCGGAACAAAGAGTTGACTCACATTTTGGTTCATTGAATTGTATTTTAAAAGTAAAAGAGAGCAAGAGCTCGGAAGACTCTAATCGGGTGTAATATCATCAAAAGAACAATTTTGTTGAATTAGTTTATTTAAAAAGGACCTGTTAAGTTATATAATAATGAGTCATATTTATAGTCAGTAAGACTGGCTTAAGACTTGTTTAAACAATGGATGATCATGCGTTCGCGATGTGGTATCGTCTGTCAAAAGTCTAATTAATGTCTATGAATGTTCTCGAATGTTCTTGAATGTTCAAGAAGACTAAGTGTCAAAACTAACTTTACATCAGGATACCACAATCGGGCAAGTGGGATACATGGTGACTCAACTTATACACAAAGAGGTAGTATAACGATACAGAATACAGTTTGCCTCTTAAACGCTTTGTCTTGAAGGTGTGTCTTATCTTGAAAAACAAAAATTGAATATGTATTTCAGATTGACTGTCATTTAGGTATGCATTGCAGACCGACCAAGCTCAGAGTCCTAATCATCTTCTGAATTTAATGAAGTCTTACTGGCAGCATTGATCCATTCCCAACTTTCATCATCAATCGGATATCTTTGAAACAAACGGTCAAAGGATGAGTTGGACTTTTCATTTTTTGGGTACGAATCGGTCTAAAATTAGGATAGATAACTTAGATTTTTAATAATAAATTTTTAATAATAACTTAGATTTTTATAAATACGAGATATATTTTTTATTCTTTATTGAAACAATGAATTCAAAAATGAGATATACTTTAATGTTTTTGTTGTCTGTTTTAACTCAATACAATGTTGAGTTGACGAAGCGTCTGGTAAAGACATTAGTTTTGGGACAACTGATTTGGTTGGTGATTACAAGACCGAAAACCGAATGATTCATTTAGAAGCATTTTTATCGACCAGTTCAAAATCAATATTAGAAAACGAAAACACAACAAAATACCATCAATTAAAATGGCTTTTATTGGGTCAGCCTCAACACGTATTCACAGACAACGAAACAAACTTTTTGAAATTTCATCAAGAAGGTTTCTATTTTAGTGTAAATATGTTAACAGATTTTCACAAAAATAAGTTTGTTCAACTTGTGAAGCAAAAGCACCGAATTGATGTTTTACCCACTCTAATTATCAGCCTGGTACCTTCAAAATTCGATTGTTTCATTCAATTTTTTGACGATGAAGGCAAACAGATTATTTTAGGTGGAAGTGAGTTAATAATAGTAAGTTAATAGCGATGATAGTAAGTTAATAAACGTTATTAGAAATCCAAAAGATCAAGAAGAATTCCAATCAAGTATCAACAAGTTAATCGATTGGACTACCGATTGGAAATTAGATTTAAATCTTAGTAAATGTAAAGTAATGCATTTTGGTAATAATAAAATTCACCAAGACAGTTTCTATTCAATAGAAACAGACGACTTTTCGTACATCATCGAAAATAGTAGATCTGAACGAGACCTAGGAGTAATCCTCCAGGATAATCTAAAATGGGAAGAGCACATCTCAAACACTGTCCTCAAGGCAAATATTATACTCGGTAAAATTAGAAACTCTTTTAAGAATTTAGATATCAGAACATTTAAAGTGCTTTACACATCGTTCGTAAGACCTGTTCTAGAATATGGATCAGTTGCTTGGTGCCCTTTTCGTAAGCACGACATTGGCCGTATTGAGAAAGTACAAAGAAGAGCGACGAAGTTGGTACCTTGTCTTAAAAACAAAAAATATGAAGAGAGACTAAAACTTCTAGACTTGACAAGCCTAGAAGAACGTAGAATCAGAGGTGATCTAATCCAATATTTCAAATTTCTTAAAGGTTTCAATAAAATTCAATGGTATCACCCTGTTGAAAACTGTCCAAATTCAAGTTTGCCAGGCCCAGCTGGTAATACAAGAAGTCATAACACATTATACAGACAATTTGTTAAGTCATGTCCAGTAAGACACAACTTCTTCTCAAATCGAGTTACACCATATTGGAATGAACTCCCAGAAGACATCAAGAATGCTGTGTCAATCAACAATTTTAAAAACAAGTTCGATAACTACATGTCAGAGTCAAACAACATCTGCCATAGCTAAGTACGTTGGTACTTAGCTCCGTGGGGAAACCCATTGCAGATTATTTATAATAATAATAATAATAATAATAAGTGCAATGATGCTTGAAGAGTTTCCTATTCGTGTTGATTTTATGGAAGCTTCCGGGAGTGATAATCGTTTAAAGGTTGAACAAAAATTGAAAGATCTAGGTAGAGCATGGGAGCCAATTATTGAATGTTATTTTATGGTCAACGCAAAAAAAAACAAAAATAAATAAACTTGAAATAAAAGCTCAACAGTTTCAAAATTTAGGTCTTGTTTATCAAGTGTTTGGACCTGCAAGTTCTGTTTATGTGAGTAGAGATCAAATGTCACATTTATCATCGGAAATTTACTCAAAACTAGATATTAACGAAGATTATCAAATGTCTGAATCACAATTTTGAAAATTTTATCGACGATTTTATCAAGCAAACATCTGATGTTGTCTTTAAACATGTGAGCATTGACGAAGCTCTTAGCTCTTTGTCCAGTTACAATTTTAACAATGATTTGCAACCGGATATTATTAAAAAAGAGCTTTCAGACATATTTAAAGTTAGGTCAGAAGGCTCAAAAAAACACATTATTTTAAACAAAGAAAATAACAGTGGAGGAAACAATCAAACAGAATCAGGTAACGATAAAAGCTTTACCGTCGGAATGGGTTTGGGTTCATTTAGCGCTGATTACGGTCAATCAAGTAGTGAATTTAAGAGAAAAGCAGAAAGCTGGTCAAAACAAGACAAGTCCTTAAATGATCAACTAAACGAATTAAATAAATTAACAGATGATAAAGTTAGTTGGGAGTTTCAAGGTGAAAAAATAGTACTTAAAACAATTAGAGTATCACGTCTTATAAAATCAAAATTTTCAAAGGATATCACGCTAAACAGAGTTAAAAGAATAGTATACGACGTTCTATTTAAAAAAACATTCAGATTGTACACTTCAAATGTAGAATCAGAATTAATTAGCCATTTAAATTGGTATTCTGGTGAAATTGAAAGTATCAAGGATTCGATTTTAAAATTAAATAAGGTAATGGATAAAAAATTTAATTCAAATCGTGGGTTTAGAAAGGGTATGATTGCAGCTATAGCTATGTAAACTGCACTTGAATCGTTTAGTTCAAACGGTATTGGCCATGGTGACTACTTAGGATGGTATTTGTGCAATGGTCTTAATAATACACCGGATTTGAGGGGTCGATTCACTGTCGGAATCGATCCTAACAATAATGACTTTTCTAAAATTGGAAATACTGGCGGTTTAAATAAAGTTCAACTCACTGTTTCTCAGTTACCGAGTCATAACCACATTGATGTAGGACACATTCATTATATAAACTTGGAGACTACTACAAATGGAAAACATACACACAATTACGAGGATAGCTACAGTCGATGCTGTCGACCAGGCAGAGCACATAGTGGTAGTACCTATGAGTCGTGGGATAATGATCATACACGCACAACTAACTATAATGGTGAGCATAAACACAATGTCCGTGGTTATTCTAGCCAAAGTCAAGCGAGTATTTCATCCACTGGATCTAACCAAGAGCATGAAAATCGACCACCGTACTTTGTAGTCGCCTATATTATTTATTTAGGATAATTATTTTTTTTCTTTAAAGTCTATTTTAAAATAAAAATCTAATAATGTTCAAATTAGACATTTTTCTTTTGGTCCAATCACATTTCCATAGGTTTAAATTGACTTTACAACCAAATTTTTACATTTAAAACTTGTCTTTATAGACGAGAAAAAATTATAAAATTTTGTTTTCGGCAAAGTTTTGTTAATTGATCTTATTTTTGAGTCAAATGTCTTAATAAACAAACGATATGCTGAAATCATTTTTTTATTTTCAAATAGAAAATATATAAGAACGTAATTGCATGACTTTTTATAATCAAGACAAAATGCAACTTTATTTTTTTTTTGTTATTGTTAACCATAGGGAAGATATTACTTTCGAGACACATGTGCTCAGCAAGATCAACAACAAAACAAAAACTATTAAATTATTTTTATTAATACATTAATAATGTAAAGGTTTCAATTTTCTTCTAAGAAATAATTAACTTGTTTAAATATTATTCAAGTAAAGAAACAAATTAAATCAATGTTCAATTAACAAGTTTGAAAAGATTTTTGACCACCATGAAAAAAATGATTTTTTGGGGTTTCCGGGGTTACGATTCGGATGTCAAAAATGACAAATTCAAATAGCATTTAAGTTTTGAATTTCGTGAACTTTAAATTAAATTGACAAAATATTATATGAATATGTTGGGGCATAACACAGTCTTTACCAGGTTACTGGTCTAATTCAAAAGCAATGTCTTTGAACGATAAAGAATTTCAAAATATACAGCACGGCTAGTGAAACAAAGGCGTACCGTACCGCACCGCAACCGTACCGCACCGTACCTTCCTAGCGTACCGTACCGTACCTTCCTAGCGTATCGTAATGTACATTCTGAAATATTTTTTGGGTTTAAATTTTTATGAGAAAAAGTCTTGCAACATTTATTCAAATAAATTGTTAAATTACTTTTTACCATATTAAATATTATTTCAAAATATTTTTCTTTGTATAGGAACCCTTCAATGGTAAATTTTTTTCTCATAAAAATTTAAATCCAAAAAAAATTTCAGAATTTACGTTACGATACGCGTTGAGGTTACGGTTCGGTACGCTGGGAAGGTACGGTACGGTACGCTAGGAAGGTACGGTACGGTACGCTGGGAAGGTACGGTACGGTACGCTGGGAAGGTTAAAAAGGTTTCAAGATTGATCAACAGGCTAGTGCCCCTTATCTAATTATTAGACTGATCAACACTTCATTTATTAAAATAAAATATAATATATATATAAATAGTTAAGAATTTTTTTTTTTTTTAAACAATGTTCGTTAAGTGACTTGTTCAGGATCACAATGCAGCAAAATGTCTATGACTCCACCAGGATTTGAACCAGGATCTCCAGATTGCAAAGTCGTGGTGTAAACCACTGAACCACCACACCGGTACGGTACGCTGGGAAGGTACGGTACGGTACGCTGGGAAGGTACTGTACGGTACGCTAGGAGGGTACGGTACGGTAAAGTACCCTGCCCAAAAATGGAACGGTACGGTATGGTAGGGTACGGTACGGTACGCTGGACGGTACGCCTTTTTTTCACTAGCCGTGCTGTAAAATTAATTTATTAAAAATTTTAATTGCTCCATTATAAATTAGTTTAATGTTATTGAAAGTTTTAAAGCTAGCTATTATTGAATACACATCCTTGTTTTTGGTATAATTTTCTCAACTTGAAACTCCCATGTAATTTTATCATCAGTAAATTATAGGATCATTTAGTGTATTTGAAAGAAAATCAGACTTTTATTTAACAACTTAATGCTTTTCTTTCAAATTTACTCATTGTATTACCATAATTAGCGCCAAAGCAAAAAAACCAATATTTTTTCAGAAATTACTGTTACCTGGTTCGTTTTCAGAGTTACCTCCTCTGTAATGAGTTAAAAAAGAAATTAAAAACAATAAAAAATATCAATTTTTTGTAGGGTTGGGCACGGCCAAACTTTTTCAAAAAACAAGACTTATGAAAATTATAAATTACTAACTTTTTTCAATAAAATTCGGTCTCAACTTATAGGTTACGGTATGGTAAACTTAGTAGAGACCATATCGCAACATAGAAAAAATCATCATCGAAAATTAACATAGAAAAAAAAATTAATTAGCATAGAAAAATCTTTATTGAAAATTAGCATAGAAAAATCTTTATTGAAAATTAGCATAGAAAAATCGAATCGAAAATTAATCATAGAAAAAAAAAGAAAAGTTACACATTACATAAATTGTCAATTTACTATCAGTCAATTACTCATTAATTATTTGAGAAGTTTAATTAATTTATTGAAATAATCTAAATAATTAGTCATATTGAAAGTCTTTGATAGACTATTAATGGCTACATCTTTCTTCACTTCACGCGGATCACGGGGAAAAACGACACCACATTTAATTTGTTCCCAGCATATTTCCATCAGATGTTGTTCCTTTAGCAAATGATTTATTAGTCTATTTGTCTCGGGGTGACTATGAATATCTTGCGACAACGCTTTGTGCCAAGCCTCGATACTATTATTTGATCTTGGCAAATTTTCCGAAACTCGTTTGAGAACGTGCCAAGTAATTATTGGGAAGGACGGTTTAGAACGAAGCTTTGAACCCGGAGACTTGGGTAGACCGATATAATATGTTTCAAAATACTTATAAATAGGTTTGATGGACATTGGACAATTAGTCTGAAGCTCACTAAATACGCCGATAAGGTCTTTTTGTGGCACAAAAGGCATGAGTTTTAGATACTTATAATATTTTTTGAATTCAATGTCTTTGTTGTATACAGTTCTAAGACCATTTGACACGTGTTTCCAAATATTGGCACAAAGATGAAAATAACAGCCTCCGATGTTTACCCCAGGAAAACAGTTTTTAACTGAATTAATCACAGCTAACTCGTAATCGCAAAGAACGTGATCAGGAACAATTTTGACACCATGTGATTTTAAAATGTTGAATAAACGAGTATATGTAGCTTCTTGCTTGTTAGGTAAAAAACTATAAACTAATGCTAAGTTTCGATTGTTCTAGATTATATTTATTGTAAACACCTGTTTAAAAATATCTGGACTAACATTGAATGTCCCATCTATGTACCAAACAGACTCGGTATTTAGTAATGCCAGACTATCAAGTGTACTTAAAACAACTATACGTTCTGGATCATTTGAACCAGTATCACATAGAATAAACTCCTTACCAGATTTTGTGGATTTGTATTTATCTTTAATCACAAGTTCATTTTTTGTTTTAGCTTCTGCACCAAAGTCGTAAACTTTTTTTCTTTTCCTATCAACTTGTTGTTTCAAGTTGTGAATCGGTGGTATAGCTGACGCAGAGCTTACTGGAACGTTGTATAAAACATCCTTTATAATAGTTCTAGGCTTTTCTAAAGTTGTTTTGGCTCTTTCTTTAAGTTCCGTTGAAACTTTGGATTTTGTAATTTTATCATCTTTGTTTTCATACTCATCATCTTCGTGGTAATGATAATCATTTGCTATTTTAACTATATTATAACTAAAGTCGGTATGTATTCGAGCCTTACATTGCGGATTAGTAACAGCACACCTCCAATAAATAGTTTCGTTATAGTCTTTTTCATATAGGTATTCAAAATCACCAAAAATCATTTTAGGCTTTTCATTCTTTGTTGAAATAAACACTGGTTCAATCGACTTTTGTTCCAACTTTTCGTCTTCGATTAGATCGTCTTCGTTGTAAAATTCGTCATCAGCCATACTAAATTCGTCTTGGATGCAGTATTCGTTAAATTCATAGTTGTTAAGGTACTCGATGTCATCAATATCATCTTCGTTTGAGTTACCACTTTTTAAAGTATAGGTTGATTCGGTATCGCTATAATCAACTAGGGCTGAAGACAATGTTTTTGATGTAATGTCAAATGATGTCAATAATGAACTAGATGCAACGGGTTCGCTGAACGATTCAACTTGTGAACTAGATGCAACGGGTTCGTTGAACGATTCAACTAGTGAACTAGATGTGACGGGTTGGCTAGATGTATTTGTTTCAGGAGCACTTGATTTTTTATGTTTAGATGTCTTGCTCTTGGACTTTAGATCGTTCCTGGGAACAATTCTGTTCCTTAGCCTTATTGGTGATGGGACATTGTCATTCAAATTAAGAAGTCTTAATTTATCTTCCATAACGAATTATTTTTATAGTAATAAATCTTTTTTCTATGGTATGATTATTTTTCTATATTAAATTTCTATGTGCTTTTTTTCTTTTTTTTTTTCTATGAATATATTTTCTATGACACATTTCGACAAAAAAATTGTCTTTTTTCTATTAAATATTTTTCTATATTGCGATATACAGCCACTTAGTAAAAGTGTTTATTTAAGCATTCAATTTAAATTTTCCAGTCGGCCATGCAAACGGCCAAATTGAAAAAAATGTAACTTAAAAGACACTCTCACTTTCCTCCCATCAATACCACTTATTCAATCGTCCTTTCTAATCAAAATTTTTAATAGCTGATAAAATTTTTGTATCATCGGCATAAGCCTCACAACCATTTGAAATAATCTTAAGCATTTAGTTTGAGTTTGAGATTATTTATTATCGCCTAAGTCAGAAGCAGTTCAGCTATCTCTACAAATGAAGCGACTTATCCGAGTTGTGTGACTAATACTCGAAACGCATCATCACACTGCAGATGCAACTGCGGGATCGAAAACTAGACGTTTTGAATAAGAGTCGAACACGCTTTCCACTACACCACACCACCACTAAAAAGGTTTATATATATAACGAATAGTAACAGTCCAAAGACTGAACCTTTTGGAACACCACTATCAACATCTACCCATTAATAATCTGAAACCAGACAGAAAACCAGAAAAAAAGAAAAAAACAAAAAAAATTTATTTTTTACACAATTAAGTGTAGCTTAAAGGTACCCATTGATCATAAAAATACTTAATCTTGTACAAAAGTACAAAACCTTAAAAACTGGAACAACGTATTTTAAAGGAACCTTAAATTCAAGACCCGCCAGTCCAAAATTATTTTTGTTGACCCGACCTAATGAAAGCAGTTTTCCTAGGTTTTCATATACGTAGATTACAAATATGATATCGGAAATAGTCGACTAAGATAGTGCTCTCGTTTTGCATGACGCGAACCAAATTCAAAACTTTAGTGCTATCTGAATTTGTCATTTTTGACATCTGATCCGTAATCTACGACTCCGGAAATGGGGATAAAAAATCAAAAATTTTACCCCTAACTACTGATAAGGTGCTTAATTTAAACATTTAGGAACTCACGATTGGAAAAAGATTTTTTTGATCTGGAGGTACCACCTAAAAGCTCAAAAGCTCCCATTGACGCCAGTACCTAAATCGGTCCAAAAAAAATTTCTCGGAAGTCCTCTCGGACAAAAACGGTTAAAGAAAAAAGTTTTTTTTTAGTCAAATTTTATAAAGTCTCAGGGGTCACCTTTCATCCCACTTTTTTTTTTAATTTAAACTAGAGAAAATTCTGAACAAATCTATGGTTTTACTTTTTTCATTTTTAGCTTTATTTCATTTAAAAAAGCAGACGAAAAGTGACATAAAAAATTAAAACACTGAAGATGAAAGATTTTTCACTTTCTGACCAAAAAACCGAAATTCTTGTGTATGAAAACGTTGGAAAACATATAGGTTTAAATTTAAAAGTTTCAGTTTTTCTAAAAAGAACCTTATTTGTACCGTTTTCAGCACCCAAAATCGATTTTCAAAAATAGACTAAAAATGAAAAATTCAGATAGCCCTAGAGTTTTGAATATCCTTAACCTTACTTCTTGTATAATGAAATTAATTAGAATATTAAATAAACTATTAAAATCGAAACTGGTCTTTGTGATATTATTTAATTTACCGTAAAATCTTGAATACTACCCAACCTTAATAACGTAATTGCTCGATTTTTATGACATGTCACAAATTTATTTATGACATGTCACTGTTTATCGAACACTGGTTGGAAAAAATGCAATATTCGCGATTTATGACATGTCACAAATAGCGAATATTGCATTTTTTCTTAATTTTTTTTAATTTTTGTAACCGTAATAATGACATGTCATAAATACTGAACAGTTAATGTTTTTCTTAAGAAAAAACTTTTTTTTACACACTAGAATAAAAAATAAATTTTTCCTTAGCGGCCAAATGCTTTCAAGTTGATTGGACTCTTTACGAGAAAAAACAAAACATTTTTGAAAAAAGTTCACACAACGAGTTTCAAGGAAGGATTGAATTTGAAACTTTTTAACGATAAAACGCCCCGACTGAACGGCCCGGGATGAAATAAAAAAGAAAACGCCGACTGAACGAATGAAGAGTTTCTTGTTGTTGGTTAAATGGGAAAGTATGTATAATTTTGATTATCACACATTGATCATCCCAAACCAATTTTCTTGCTATCAGTTTTTTTTTGTAAAGAGTCCAATCAACTTGAAAGCATTTGGCCGCTAAGGAAAAATTTTTTTTTTGTTCTAGTGTGTAAAAAAAAGTTTTTTCTTAAGAAAAACATTAACTGTTCAGTATTTATGACATGTCATTATTACGGTTACAAAAATTAAAAAAAATTAAGAAAAAATGCAATATTCGCTATTTGTGACATGTCATAAATCGCGAATATTGCATTTTTTCCAACCAGTGTTCGATAAACAGTGACATGTCATAAAACTAGGGTATTCGGTATTTGTGACATGTCATAAAAATCGAGCAATTACGTTATCATATTTTGAATCCTTGGCAGATAAATAACCAATTGATTTTATTTTGCAAGAAAGAGCACAAAAGGTTGAATCAAGTAAAGGGTCTCTTGTAGCTTTCAGACTTTTTTTTCGGGAAATAAGTGGTAATCCGTCAGTTTCAACGAATTTTTGTTTTTTTTTGGCTTTAAAGGGTCTGTAGTCTGAACACAATTTCCTAGAGCTTAGCTTTTAATTTTTCAAGAAAGATGACAAAATTATCTACCAGAAAGTATTTGTTACTTCAAGTAGTTGTTGTTGATGCTGAGCGCATGTGTCTCAAAAGTAATATCTTCCCTATGGTTAACAATAACAAAAAAATTTTGTCTGGAGTACAAAAAGTCATGCAATTACGTTCTTAATATTTCCTTAAGTTTTGAATATAAAAAAAAATGAATGCAGGATATCGATTGTTTATTAAAACATTTGACTTAAAAAAAAGATCAATAAAAATTTGCCGAAAACAAAATTTTTAAAATTATTGCTTTTCTCGTGTAAAAAAAATCAAAATTTGGTTTTAACGTCAATTTAAACCTAATGGAAATGTGATTGGAGCTTAAGCATAAGCCTCGTGCTTAAGTTATTTCTAAAATGTTTTCAATGTATTTTTATCACTACTCAAAAAATACAATAAAAGAATTTTTTAAAGCATTTTGATACCACAATTTCCACAAAAATTTTCGACAGTATTGTTTGAAGTAGAAGGTAAAGTCTCGTTCATATTGATTGGTTGACTGATTTACTCGTTTGCTTGGTTAGCTCGTTTAGATTGTTGATGACAATTCTCTAATTTGTAGCCTTGTTGACGCTATTGACTTCATTTGAATCAAAATGTTCATAATTACCAACAAAAACTTCATTTTCGTCTTCTGGGAACCGTTTTTATTTATTTATTTAGTAAATAAATTGTAGCTCTTCATTTACTCTACCTCTCTAGATGAAGTCTATGTCTTTGCATGCACGACAAACGATTCATTGGATATTAATACACGCCTTCTAAGGCACCGAAACACGGTAAGTGACTCTTGAGAAATAAAGAAAAGAGGTTAAAATTAGAGGTTAAATTAAGTTTGTTGATGAAAAGGATATTTACGATTTAAATACTAACGAATTAAAGTAATTAATATTAACCTTTGAAATGTAAAAATCTTTTTATTTTTCAATCTTTTTCTTTTTATTTGAAAATTTATTAGTCTTATAGATTCAATAAAATAAAAATAAATATAAAATTCATTCCCAAATACATATCTCGTAATAAGAAGCAGTAACCAAATCGCCATTTGGAAGAAATGTCGTTTGAATAACTCCAGATCTATGTGACTTTGAAGTCATTAAAACTGAACCATTATTTGGATTCCAAACTTTTAAAGTCGTATCGTATGATCCACTCAATAAATTACCATTGTTTAATACATGCAAACAATTACTATAACAAATAGCATTACTATGTCCAATTAGAACCCGAATTAAATCACCTGTTTCTAAATTACGAATATCTATTTCACCATTCCATAAACCACTTGCCAAATACCCATTCTTAAGAATAGCTATTGAATAAACATGAGATGAATGAGTTATACTTTTAAGAGGTTCACTGTTTGAAGTATTCCATATTTTAACTGTTTTATCCCAAGAACAACTAACTAAATTTTCATTTGGTAAAATTAGTATTTGCCACACAGTGGTTGTATGGCTAACTAATCGTCTTTTAACTTGACCATTTTGTGAATCTCTAATAACTATATCATAATTGGTATCATATTGTCCGATAACTAAATCATCATTTTTTAGTATTGTCAAACATCGAAATGTTTCATTTGTTTGAATAATTCTTTTCAATGACTCTCCTTGAGTAACCTTTAAATCCCATACTAAAATTGTTTTGTTTACCAAATATCCAGCCACAAGATCACCATTTGACAAAGCACCAAAAACATATGGTTGAAAATGAACACTTGTAAGATTTCTTTTGACTCTTGCATTTGGAATATCCCATATTTGAATAGTTGACCCTGATGACCCTCTAACTAGGTCTCCATTTGACAATGGAAACACTCTTCGCCAGTAATCTGTTACTGAAATATTCACTTTGAGAGTTCCGTCGTGTACCACTTTAAAAAAGAAAAAGATTTTTATTTTTAGTCAATTGTATCAAGATCATGCAGACTTAGACTCGTTAATTATATTTCTTACCATTTCGCTTAAACGAGATCAGTTCTTTTGAAAACGAGTCCTCAATCAGATAAAAAAAACTACACAAGACACACTCAAATGAAGTTTTTGAGAATGTTCCGGACAAACAATCTTCATTTTTGTTGCATTCTGCTGAACATTTTATGTGATTTGTTGTCTTGATACGTTTGATCACACTTCCTTTACTGCAAGATTTATTGAAACTGACAGTTTTTTTGAATAAAGTTCCTTCAAAGACAGACGTTATGATTTCTATTTAAAAAAAGAGTCAAACTCTACCTTTGCTTGATAACCATAAATTGATTATCAAAATGACCATTAATAGTAAGCTCAATTTCATTTTTTTTCTCCAAAATTGAGATTTTTGAAGCAAATTTTCAAGTTTTTTTATACAAAGACATTGTTGACTTCTCTTTTTTAAAGAAGTGATAATTGACACAAATTGTCTCAAATTAATTATTTAAAAGACAAATTCATTTTTATGTTTTTCTCAAAATAAAGTTTATTGAAGCAAATTTTAAAGTTTTTTTTATACGAAGACATTGTTTACTTCCTTTTTTTTAAATGCTACCTCCTATGCAAAATTTGTTAAATCTTGCATTAAAAAATTGATTAAATTTATTTGTTTTCGTTTAATCCATGTTTATTTTATTTCATTAAAAAAACAAGAATAAAAAAATTGCCAAAATTTAAGAACTTTTAAGCTTTAGGTGGCCTCCTTGCTTTTTTCTTTTGACTCAATTGAACATCCTTATATTTTAAAGGGATCTCTACTAATTTTGATGAGCAGCAACTGCTCCACATGCCAACATATATAGTCATTAAGGAAAAATCTTCTTTTGCTTTTTTTTTTTTTGATCCAATAATATCGAAACATTGATACTTTTGGGATATTCATATAACGAAAAGAAAATTAATTAAACCTAGTTTAATAAGCAATCATTGAGAAAATTTTTTTGATATACTTTGAGTTTTCTTTTTTAGTCAAAAAAAAATCATCACCATTGTTCTGTACTAGCTTCAAAAATATTTTTTTGGGGTACCCCACCCTCAAAGTTAAACTAAAAGTTTTTGAGCTTCATCGATGCGTGCCAAAAAAACTTATTGCTTTATTAGAGTGAACGATAAAATACCAGAACACAGTATTATTCGTTTATTAATTGCTACAAAAAATTTATTTGAGACAGTTTTTTTGACGAATCACATTTGTGAGACGCACATATGAGTTAAACTGGCATAATAATCCAATTATCTTGTTTTTGAGCTTCATCGATTCGTGCCAAAAAACTTATCAACTAACTTAGATAATTGCATAAATATACATATATTCTTAAAGCTTATAATCGTAGCTACAAAACTGTGAAATTTGTTTACCGGAAAAAATAATTTTTAACAGAGATAATGCCTCGGAAACGGAAAATTTCATGACTATTATGCCAGTTTAACTCATATGTGCGTCTCACAAATGTGATTCGTCAAAAAAACTGTCTCAAATAAATTTTTTGTAGCAATTAATAAACGAATAATACTGTGTTCTGGTATTTTATCGTTCACTCTAATAAAGCAATAACGAAAGGCTCATCGTTAGACAATGGTAATTTATTGAGTGGATCATACGATACGACTTTAAAAGTTTGGAATCCAAATAATGGTTCAGTTTTAATAACTTCAAAGTCACATAGATCTGGAGTTATTCAAACGACATTTCTTCCAAATGGCGATTTGGTTACTGCTTCTTATTACGAGATATGTATTTGGGAATGAATTTTATATTTATTTTTAATTTATTGAATCTATAAGACTAATAAATTTTCAAATAAAAAGAAAAAGATTGAAAAATAAAAAGATTTTTACATTTCAAAGGTTAATATAAATTACTTTAATTCGTTAGTATTTAAATCGTAAATATCCTTTTCATCCACAAACTTATTTTAACCTCTAATTTTAACCTCTTTTCTTTATTTCTCGAGAGTCACTTACCGTATTTCGGTGCCTTAGAAGGCGTGCATTAATATCCAATGAAACGTTTGTTGTGCATGCAAAGACATAGACTTCATCTAGAGAGGTAGAGTAAATGAAGAGCTACAATTTATTTACTAAATAAATAAATAAAAACGACGCCAGAAGACGAAAATGAAGTTTTTGTTGGTAATTATGAACATGTTGGTTCAAATGAAGTCAATAGCGTCAACCAGGCTACAAATTAGAGAATTGTCATCAACAATCTAAACGAGCTAACCAAGCAAACGAGTAAATCAGTCAACCAATCAATATGAACGAGACTTTACCTTCTACTTCAAACAATATTGTCGAAAATTTTTGTGGAAATTGTGGTATCAAAATGCTTTAAAAAATGCTTTTATTGAAAGAACTTAAACACGAGGCTTATGCTTATGTTCCAATCACATTTCCATTAGGTTTAAATTGACGTTAAAACCAAATTTTGAATTTTTTTACACGAGAAAAGCAATAATTTTAAAAATTTTGTTTTCGGCAAATTTTTATTGATCTTTTTTTCAAGTCAAATGTTTTAATAAACAATCGATATCCTGCATTCATTTTTTTTATATTCAAAACTTAAGGAAATATTAAGAACGTAATTGCATGACTTTTTGTACTCCAGACAAAATTTTTTTGTTATTGTTAACCAAAGGGAAGATATTACTTTTGAGACACATGCGCTCAGCATCAACAACAACTACTTGAAGTAACAAATTATTAAAGCTTCAAATATTGATTTTAAAATAAAAGTAATAAAAAATTTTTTTTTTATTAAATTTTGCTAAGAATTCAAATAGATTCAATTAGAAAATTATTTATGTTTTTTATTAAAAGGTTTCAATTTTTTGCTTTTCTTCAAAGAAATAATTAACTAGTTCAAATATTATTCAAGTAAAGAAACAAATTAAATCAATGTTCATTTAACTAGTTTTTGGATTCAAACAGTAGGTGACAACTTTTTTTTTGAAAATTTCTTAAAATAATATTTGTTTACTTTTAATTTTAGAAAAGTATAAAAATTTAAAAATATTTTTTCAGATTTTTGTTTTTCGTTTGTTATTACTTGACTTAATTTAGTTGTTAAGTCCTTCAACATGCTCCAGTTATTACTTTTTATTACAATACGGGGAGAAAAAGTTTTCCAAACCTTTGAATATACCGTGCTGATATATTATAGTATTAAGCCAAATCGACTTATAGAGATTATAGACTTAATGGGTGAGAGACCAAAACAAAGATAATTTAATGATTAACTTTTTATTTAATATGGAATCTGTTCTGCTCTTCAAACCAATAGGTAAAAAAGTATATATCTTTGGACTTTCCATCAACTAGTGCCCAAAAAACTAAATTTTATTCTCTATCAGAATCTGTATCTAAACCATATAATTGTGTAAATTTCGCATTGATACAAACGATATACTAAAGACAACTCATTCAAGAGTGGGTAATTTTTGGAACTCCTGGGTTAAAATTGAAATTTTGATCCTTCCCTAAGATTTTGGGAACTTGGGGTTTCCATACATGAGCAACACGGTTATGTGGTCAGATTCTGTAAAATTAGATAGCGTGGAAGTTTTGCATTGGGCGAACCTTAATAGTTAGGGTTTGAGTATTAAAAATAAACATGACTAGAACTGCAAATTGTAATTGTGAAAGTTGAAGATAAATGTTTTAAAGGCATAGAACGGAATAAAAAAAACAAATTATAATGACAAATAATTTGGGTTCTAACACGATCGATAGTATCAAAAATTATGAGGAATGGTATTGTCCTTACCTGGGGTACCCATATGAAAAAAGTTTAAAAATTGAGTATTGTTTTCTGTTTTCAGAGGACAAGTGTAAACTAAATTTTCATCGAATCGATCTAAGAATAGTCTCACTAGTCTCGGATTGATCCTAAAATATTTCTTTTGATTGGTTCAAAATATTGAAATGTCCGATTTTCGTCATCTTGTACACAAAAATAAAAAAAAAATGAAAAAGGTAGCTCCACAGTTTTGTGCAGGATCGTCTCTAGTTTAAGCAGGTGCATAAAAAAATATGGCTAATGGGGGTCCCCTGGGACTAGATAGAATTTTACTGAAAAACTCATTTTTTACCGTTTCCACTTTTTATCCTCAAAACCACGTCTTCAGGACATCAATAGTTTTTTTAAGTCATGAGTTCTTAAATGTTTAAGTTGAACCCCTTGTCAATTGGCTGTAAAAAGCGGTGGGGTTTGGCTAGTAGGAGTGACTTTTTAAGGCCGAGGAACTAATGGTCTCTAAAAAGTATTGTCAATATAACTAACTGCAAAAATCACTTTAGAAGCGTCTCGATGGGTACTAGACTCAAGTGTTGTTTCTTCGAACTTACATTGATTTTAAAGTTTTAACATTATGATAAATTAAGAAAATCTTTTAAAAATTAACAAAATAAACAAACTTGTTAAGTTGTTTTAAAAAATTCGAAAAAAGTTAAATACTTGAAATGAGTGTTTTGTTATGAAATTCCAAGGATATATAAAAATGTTTTTTTTTTTGTTTAGAATATGTTTTTTTAAGAAATAAAAAAAATGCTTCTAAAACTTGATAACTTTAAACCAAAAATAACCATTACAAATGCACAGTTGTACAAAAAATTTGAAAAACATGAATGGAAAACAAATGAATTGTTCCGTCGTCGGATTGAATCCGAGTATCGTGAGACAGTTACACGAAGTTTAAACGATGATGATTTAAAAAATAAAGAGAATCTTGTTGATAAGATTTTGGAGATTCAGCACAAAAAAGTGACCAAAAATTTAAATAAAAGAAATCAATCGGCACAACCGATTAGATCGGTTTGTCAAATAAACGCGATTGAGAAACGTCAAAAGTTAGTTCAATCAGCTCCTGTTACACGTTCAAGGGTTTTAATCAAAGATAATCGTTCGGCGACTTCGAGAAGTAATCATTCTCAAATGATTCTGAAAGTAATGGAATCGAATATATCCGAGTTTAACCGTTTATTACCGTCTAGTTCAAATTCATCACTTCATTTTGATATTGTACCGATTATTGAAGAGATTGAGTCTCAAACAAAATCGATTCTAAGAGACCAAAAACCGATTAAAACTAAATCAATGGATGTGGACAAGTGGCTTGATATTCGAGTGGGAAAACGAAGGAATACGATTGTAGTTGATAATGAAACTGATGCGGCTAAGAAACCAGCGAATAAGTCTCGGTCGATTCGAGAGTTGACTGAGTTGACTGTTTTTGATAAAGTTCAAGAGCGAATTCGGCAAGAGTTGAATGACAGAATTAAAATAATGAGAAAAAAAGAGACTAGAAACCAATTCAATACGGTGGTTTACAAGATTAAAGATTTTCTCAACGATTTAGACGAAGCAAAACGTACAAATCAAATAATGTCAGCGACTAGACTTAATAGGACTGAAAAAATAAAGTTGTATGAGTATGATCTTGATTAGAAGTTTTGTAAAGATTGTAAATGTTTTAATAATTTTTTGTTTTAAAATAAACATTGGGAAATTATTTATTTTTGATTTTGAGTCGTCCTCCCATTTTCTCATCCGGGCTTGGAACCGGCCATGGCATGGTTACGACTATGCTACTGCCATCCACTCAAGTAACTGTGGGACGTTCATCTCGAACAGCGCCACTCATCCGAGCCGAAGCTGCGAACTCGACAACTATCCTGACTAGCCTGGAACCACAAACCAGGCGTATTAACCCGAAGGAGAATACTTAACTTTGTTACAAGAGCTACACCTATTGCTAAATGGGTCTGCTGTAAAACAAGTTCTTGCACCCGTTTCCAGGCAGCTATACGTTGTGATGGTCAAAGCCAGCGGCACCCCAATACGACAAGACACGGACACGATCCGTAGACCCACGTACCCATAATACAGCACATTTAGAACGGTGTTAGAATGACAGCAACATTGCCGCCCCTCCCATTTTCACATCCAGGCTTGGGACTGGCCAAGGCATGGTTAGCGGCAATGTTTGTTTAATTTTTTTGATTTATCTTTAAAGTAATTTACTCATTTCATTCATAGTAGGATATTGCTAAAACACGGATCATCTATTTTTTTTAAAAAAGGGGCCTATGCTTGACCAAATGACCAAAGTTTAGAATGTTGTTGATTATCCAAATTAATCCAAAATCCAAATTTGAACTGTTCAAGATGGCTTGTTAAAAAATGAGTTAGAAAACTAACTGTCAAACTATCACAAAGGTTCGGCAGATAGACCCTTTTCTTATTTAGTTTGTGTTTACTTAAATAAATAAATAAGCTTTGCCTTTTGTTTCAACTGTATTGGTGAAAAATGGGTGTCAGTTATGCTTCAAAGGAACATATTCGACCTTGGGTCATGTCGACCTTGAGATCTTTCTGTTTACCAAAATTTTGTTCATCTTATTTGTGAACTTTTTATGAAATCAAAATTTTTCAAAAAAAATTTCGTGTTTGAAACATGTAAAAATAATTTTTAAAAATTATTATTCGAGTAAGTATATGGACCAAGCCAGAAAATAACAACAGGTTTGTTTCTCATTAAATCAATTATTATGTAAAGGACTAGGACATCTGTAGTTAAAGCGAACTTAAATCCAAATAATTTCGATTTGTGTAATTTTCCAAATGTTCAATTTGCGCCTGAATGTGATATAAAAATAATTTGAAAATAAATTTTTAAAATTTTTATAAAATCAAATGATCACATTTCAAAGCGTTCAATTTGTTAAAACAAAAAATTTTTCTTTAGAAGAGTTTGATAAAGTAAGACTTTATTTGATTTACCACCTGTGGTTCCTATTCGTGTATTTAAATTCATTTAGTTGCTTTGTTCTATCAAAACATTTTTAAAAATAATAAAAGATAAGAAATCTTTATTTTTGAAGCTTCTGCGTTTAATAATTCGACAAAAGAAATAAAAATTCAAAATGGGAAAATGAAAGATGTTTGCAAAAATTGTAAATAAATTGAGCATGTTTGATGAAATAAATCTAAATTGTTTAAAATGTTTAAATTGTTAGTTCTAAGCATTGTCCTTGTGTCTTGTATTGATTCAATCAAGTCGATTGAATCTAAATATTGGTTGATATCTTGTCGATATTCTGATTGTTATCTGTCTTTTAACGCTTGTTTAAATTGTTTCGGTGAACGTGGTTGTAAAACTTGTATTACATTTAATAGACCCGAATGTTCAGGATGTGCCGATGATATTTTTAACAAAAACGATCTTGAAATAATCGGTGGAAATGAATATTTTTTTTGTGATAGTTCGGATAGTTTTCAAGTTAAAGCATGTCATTTGTATTGTAGAGGAAAATTCTTTCAATCAGGACAATGTGTTCGGGTTCAAAATCTACCTGTTTGTCAATGTTCAATGGATAATCAGTAATTACAGTTGTGGTCATTCACGTGTTCCTCCTATGAACTTTCATGAAATGTTGATTTCGAAAAGCTACCATTGATTAATAGGTATCAAATGAAAGCTAAAAGGCTCTAGTTGAAGCTTGTAAAACTACCTTTCATTTGATACCTATAAATCAATGGGAGCTTTTCGAAATCAACATTTCATGAAAGTTCATAGGAGGAACTCGTGAATGACCACAACTGTACCTTTTTTAAATGTTTTTTCATTAATAAAAATCATTGTAAAATAGAAATATCAATTTATTTTTGTTTTAAAAAAGAATTTTTACAACCGGATCAACTGGAATCACTTCAACTTCAACAACAACAAGGTCATCAACAACCACACAGTAAAGTCTAATTTTAATATTTTATTATCATTAATGAGATTAAGATAACTAGTAAAAAATAATTTTAATTCAATTATAAACTCAATTAGAATACAAACAACCACAACAAGTACAAGTCCTCAAGTGTATAATTTCAATGGAACTCTCAAGCATACATTCACAATTAAAAAATTTCAAGTTTTGAGTGTGAGTGTGAGTGTCACAGTTAAACCCATACTCACACTCATCACACTCAGTCGAATTGAGTGCCACACTCACACTCACACTCATCACACTCAGTCGAATTGAGTGCCACACTCACACTCACACTCATCACACTCAGTCGAATTGAGTGCCACACTCACACTCACACTCATTACACTCAGTCGGATTGAGTGCCAAACTCACACTCACAATTGAAATAATCATTTTTTAAGTTCAAAATTTAATAAACTTAGCCCTTTTTTTGGCTAGTTTTTAAAAGTTAAAAAAATAAAATGTATAAAAAATTTATTTTACAAAATTGTTAATTTTAAGTCAATAAAAAAATTAATTTTAAGTCCATTAAAAATTTCAATTTTTATTTTTTAATAAGATCGACGTTGACTCTTAGCATTACCTTGTTTATAAAATTTTCTGGTTTGATGTTTTGAGATCGTTTGCTACTGACAACTCCACATATACTAAAGTACCGCTCGATAAATGCACTTGAAGCTGGGATAGAAAAAACAATTCTAGCGACTTGACTTAAAATTGGAAATAGACCTTCGTTTTCATTCCAGAATGCTTTCGTAGATTTACGAATATTAGTCGGTTCACAGATCTTGTCTAAGAAAAGTTCCTTTTCTCTGTTTATTTTTTCCAAAATCGTGTTTCGTTGAACATCATTTGTTGTTTCATAAGCTCGCGAATTTAGCAGCGACATCAAAACTCTATTTTCGCTACAATCGAAAACAGCAGTTGATTGATTCCGTTGATTGTTTTCTTGGTTATTGTCATCTTCGGGACCTTGTTGTTGCTTGTATAGGAATAAAACTGCTTCCGTAAAACAGCTTAATGCTTTTTGAGTAAAGTCGCTGGCGTATGATTTATTGAACCACAATTCGAGTTTGGACGTGTTTAAGACAGCAGCCAAAAGATAGATTTTTGAGTTTAATTCGAATTCAAATCTTTCCTTCAAAGACTTATTTAGCTCATTGACTAACGTTTTCTTGTCACCAGTAAAATTTGAATCCGAAAGGGCTGTTTTTAAAATTACAATCAAACCAGGAATAAGATCACCAATGTGCCAGTCTGATTTTTGAGCCAATAACGAAAGCGAGTAAAGGGGGTGTAATATTTTTAAATAGGTAACTATTTTTGCTCGACTTACTGGACAAGGTTTTTCCGGCTGAAAAGCGTTTTTCTGATAGGCGTTGAAAAATGACAAAAGCATCAAATATGATGAAGACCATCTTGTTCCATTTTCGCAACGAAGTTTACTTTTGTGATTCGAAAAGTCGAATGATAAAACTGTTGAGTGTCTTACTTCCGATGCGAAATTCGAGAGCTTTTTCAAAATGCTAACTAAACTTTTACAACGTTTAATAGACGACCTTACAGCCAAATTTATTTTGTGAGCCGCACACGAGTATCGCGGTACATCATTTGTACCGATTCGAATATTTAAAATATTAACTTGATCATGTGTTTCTTCATCAAATGATTCGTCTAAACTTTCTGAATCTTCTTCATCTGAAACTTCATCGACTGTTTCGTTTAAAAAAACCAAACTTTCCTCTGTAATCGCATCAATTTCTTGGTCTATTTCATTAAATCCATGTTCAAGATCGTTTTGTTGAACCGGTCCTCTCTGATTTGTTGATGCGGTTTCTTCTGTTTCATCAATTGATTCATTACCACTCTCAATAGAAATATCATCATCATTTTGATCAACACCAGTGAAACCATTTTGACGAGCATCTTCTTCTTCAATTATTGAATCGAATAAAAAATTTTCGTTTTGTTTGAACAGTCGGACAAGTGCAGATGCTGCATCACAAACAATACCTGAAATTTTTGTTTTGTCGAATTCAAATTTGTTAACAATTTCTTCAATAACCAATTTTATGTTTTCAGCATTTGCACGACGCGGCATTCTTTTCATCCCAATAATTCTTAACTCTTTGGCAAAAGTTTTAAAAATCAACGAAGCACCGAGAGCTAAATAGTGCTGCATTCCTTGATCTGTCCAGAGATCAACTATCAAACATATAACCAATGCATCCTTAAGTTTTTTTTGAAGACGTTCATTCACAATTTTTTTGACACGAGGTAAGACTGAATTTGTAAATGTATTCGGATGAGGTAAATCAATATTTAAAAGTTTTCGCAGATACTTATTTTTTAACTGATTAATTGCCGAATTCGACGTCAAAAAATACTTCACTAACAATAAGTCTTTGTCTAATAAATTTTTTTTCTTTTTACCTCTTGTGTTTGTTTTGCTGTAACTGTCCATCCAGTTATCAAGTTCTTCGTGACTGTGTAAATGTTGATTAAGATTTGAGACGGCTCCAAGTTTTTCACGATGAGGACCACCGCATAAACGACACCGAAACAAAATTTTTTCGTCTGGTTGAGCAACAAATTCGTTTTGAAATTCGTAAAAATTGAGGATAGCGGTAAAATAACTTTCTTTGCCGTCAATAATCACTTTTACCCTTTCAAACACATTTTCGAGACTATCTTCAATCATTTGATCGATTATTCTTTGGTCTAACATTAAAAGAAAATTATAAATTTTTAATTAAAAATAACTATCAAGTTTTTAATCAAATTTGGCTCCTAAATTTTTAAACAACAAAATCTAATAATAAAAATTTAATGATCACAAAGTCAAGATGTTATGATGGTGATCTTAAATGTTTAATCTAATTTATCTTATCGCAAAAATATAAAAAAAAATTTAATTTAAACCATTAGTAGCAGACGGTATCGACTATGCAGGCAATGATTGAACAAAGTTAACCCTTATCGGTCAAAAAAAAGGTTGAAGGTAAGTCATAAGTTGAACTAGTTAGTTACTTTTAAACCGATATTGGTTAAAACTGTTCAATTAATGTCGATACAGTTTTTAAGGAGCCCAAAATCATAAATCTTCCTAGCCCTTAAATTCTATTCCTACTCTGTAATACAATAAATCCAAGTTAAAAAGTGTCTCAACATTTTACTATTATAATTGTTTCTGGAGATAGGTGAGGGTTTGTAATAAAACAAATAGATTTCTTAAAAACAAGCGAGTTACTTATGATTTGATAAACTCTCACCTTTTCTTGGAGAGAAAAACTTTAACTACAAAGCTGCAAAGTTTGTGTCTTATCTAGATGTAAAATTGAAGAGTAATTAGCTGCCAAAATCATGAAACACTAGCTAAGATTTATTTGGTGAATCTTATAAATAGTTTTATTAAAAATGGGTACATTCAAAAAAAAAGTATTAAACTAACCTTCGAGAGATTTAACGAAGTTTATGGGTCTATTTTGTATATTACCATTTTGTACATTTGGTATAGTCGGATTTTCATTTTCATTCGAATCGGCATTTGATTCGGTCTCAATACGATTGTTGTTTAGTCCACGTCTTTGACTTCGGGTTAAAACACGATTCGGTTCTGCAGACGTTGAAGGCAGCGATTCGCCTTGGTTGCGATTAGTCGAACGTGTAGTCATTAGAAATATTAATATTAATAATTTCTAAAAAACAAATAAAATCTCAATTAGGTTTATTTGACACTGGCCGGACTTGTGATCCTTCAGCATAAAAATAAAGAATAAAAAAAAATTGAATTAGAATAAATCATAAAAAAAAATGTTAAGAGATTAAAAATTTAAGTTTTTTCAAATCTATTTTAACAAAATGTAATATTTTAATCAAGTATTTCAATTGTGAGTGTGAGTTTGGCACTCAATCCGACTGAGTGTAATGAGTGTGAGTGTGAGTGTGGCACTCAATTCGACTGAGTGTGATGAGTGTGAGTGTGAGTGTGGCACTCAATTCGACTGAGTGTGATGAGTGTGAGTGTGAGTGTGGCACTCAATTCGACTGAGTGTGATGAGTGTGAGTATGGGTTTAACTGCGACACTCACACTCACACTCAAAACTTGAAATTTTTTAATTGTGAATGTATGTATGTGCTTATAATTGTTTACATGTATTAGATAACGGAAATTTATTGAGTGGATCATACGATAGGACTTTAAAAGTTTGGAATCCTTATGACGGTTCAGTTTTGACGACTTCAAAGTCACATATATCTTCAGTTTCTCAAACGACATTTCTTCCGAATGGTGATTTGGCTACTGCTTCACGTGATGAGTTATGTATTTGGGAATGAATTTTATATTTTATATATTATTAAATTTACTCGAATCTATAAAATTAATAAATTTTCAAGAAACTAAAAAAATACTAAAATTATTCCTTACCGTTGGATCATATGTGATAAATTTTTGATGTGATGAAGGGTCGTTTGTTAACATTACCTAATAATCATAAATCTAACTATTGATCTGTATATTTTTTTTTGATTTTATTATTTTATTCAAATGACCCCAGCTAGAGCTGTTTTTGTCAGGAATTTAATTTATAAAAAAAAACTTGTTTTAAATTAATCTTAAGAGTGTAAAAAAACTAAATAAATAAGTAAATAAGCAGAGATTAAAAATTTTTAAAGTTTAAATTGAGTCACATAAAAAAGTTTTATATTTTTTTAAATATGTTTTACTAATATTTGAATATTCTTCGAGGAGACTGTTGAATAATAGATTTTCACTTTTTAACGCGTTTTGGGCATAAATTTTGTTTAACTCAACGAGTCTTTCATTTATACAATTTTTTAAAGCATTTATACAACCGTGTTTCGACTATTGTATAACTCTCAGTATTTATTTTAGTCGTAATTTAATTGAGAAGCTTGGGAAGATGTTTTATCGATCGTTATACAGTCTTCTTAGACTTGATCTCATAAATTACGACGATATAGAAATTAATCATAAACTAGAGGTTTATGTGTTACAAGCCTTTCAATATCGTGTAATCAGTAGAACACTCAATTTTATAAATAAAATTGTTTCAAGTAAGAAGGGGCCATCAAGTTTGAAACAAGATTTAGAGAGAACAACCCTTCTAAATGAGAAATATTCACTTCGTAGTAACAACAAATTAGTTTTACAACCAAATAGGGTTAGATCTAAATTTGGAGACCAAATGTTTTGAAACATATGCTCAAAAATCGTATCAAAGATCAAATGTTTGGATTTTAATGGAGACTTTAAAACCTACAAGAGTGATATCTACCTGTTTGATGGTGAAATTGTTTATAATTTTATGAAAATAATGCCAAACTTTAATATAACATTTACAAATTTCAAATACTTTAAATAATTTTTTTTTTTTTTTTTTAAATTCTTTCTATTTTATTACTTTGTGATTACTTGGGTTTCCAAGTAGTCTAGGATTTTCTCTGTTTAACAAGCAGGGGAGGTCCTGAACTAACTCATTTACTCTCGGATAGGTTTTCCTTCTACGACATGTCGCAGATAAAGGATGTAAAAATCGCGTTTTTTGTCAATTTTCGCTATCTACGACATGTCACAGGTCGAAAAAAAAAACAGTATCCGATCAGACAGAACATGTCGTACTTACCATACCAGCGGCACTCGAATACAAAAAGATTCGAACGCGATCCGTAGACCCACGTACCCGTAATACAGCACATTTAGAACGACGTTCAAATGACAGGAACATTGCCGCCACTCCCATTTTCACACCCAGGCTTGGGACTGGTGACGGCATGTTTACGACGATATCAACATTATCAATGAGTGTTCTTTTTCTTCAGTCAAATGCTGTTTTGCAACATTCGGCGCCCATTGATCTAGTTTTTAGAAGAAATCCAAAGTCATATAAACATGATTTGGATTACGACGACGACATATCTCTCCTTGAGTCATCCATAGATTCTGTCACAGAAGAAGCTAGGAACGTTTGACTCAATATCAACAAAGTTAAGACTCAGTGTTTTATCATTAACGAGGAGCCGGTTGTGACTGCCAGTGGGTAAACCAAATATCACTTGCGAGATTTGTCTTAGAAATAATTTTAAATTTTCTTTAAAAAAAAGGGAAGTCAACATTGTCTTTGTATAAAAAAACTTGAAAATTTGCTTCAAAAATCTTAATTTTGGAAAAAAAAAATGAAATTGAGCTTATTATTAATGGTCATTTTGATAATCAATTTATGGTTATCAAGCAAAGGTAGAGTTTGACTCTTTCTATAAAAAGAAATCATAATGTTTGTCGTTAAAGGTACTGTGTTCAAAAAAACTGACAGTTTCAACAAATCTTGCAGTAAAGAAAGTGTAATCAAACGCATCAAGACAACAAATCACATTAAATGTGCAGCCGAATGCAATAAATATGAAGATTGTTTGTCCGGAACATTTTCTAACACATCATTCGAGTGTGTCCTGTGTAGATTTTTTTATCTGATTGAGGACTCGTTTTCAAAAGAACTGATTTCTTTTAACCGAAATGGTAAGAAATCTAATGAACGAGTCTAAGTCTGCATGATCTTGATACAATTGACTAAAATTAAAAATCTTTTTCTTTTTTAAAGTGTTACAAAACGGAACACTCAAGTTGAGTATTTCAGTATCAGATGGCTTTCAAAGAGTGTTTCCATTGTCAAATGGAGAATTGGTTAGAGGGTCATCAGGGTCAACCATTCAAATATGGGATATTCAAAATTCAAGAGTCAAAAGAAATCTTACAAGTTCTTATTTTAATCCATTTGTTTTTGGTGTTTTGTCAAATGGTGATCTTGTGGCTGGATATCGAAAAAACAAAACAATTCTAATTTGGGATTTAAAGGTGACTCAAGGAGATCCATTGAAACGAATTATTCAAACAGATGAATCATTTAAATGTTTGACAGTACTAAAAAATGATGATTTAGTTATTGGACAATATATCACCAATTATGATATAGTTATTAGAGATTCACAAAATGGTCAAGTTAAAAGACGATTAGTTGGTCATACAGACACTGTGTTTCAAATACTAATTTTACCAAATGAAAATTTAGTTAGTTGTTCTTGGGATAAAACAGTTAAAATATGGAATACTTCAAAAAGTGAACCTCTTAAAAGTATAACTCATTCAACTGTTGTAAGATCAATAGCTATCCTTAAGAATGGGTATTTGGCAAGTGGTTTATCAGGTGGTAAAATAGAGGTTCGTAATTTAGAAACAGGAGATTTAATTCGGGTTCTAATTGGACATAGTAATGCTATTTGCTGGAACAATTGTTTGCATGTATTAGACAATGGTAATTTATTGAGTGGATCATACGATGAAACTTTAAAAGTTTGGAATCCTTATGACGGTTCAAATTTAACGACTTCAAAGTCACATAGATTTGGAGTTATTCAAACAACATTTCTTCCAAATGGTGATTTGGTTACTGCTTCTTCATTAGAGATATGTATTTGGAAATGAATTTTAAATTTTACATTAAATTTAATTGAATCTAAAAAACTAATAAATTTTAGAATGAAATAGAAGAAACATATTTTACAATTCTAGAGTTAAAATAAATAACTTTAACTCGTTTGTCTTTTAATCCTAAATATCTGTTAGTCCCTTTTCAACCACACACTTAATTTAACCTCTAATTTTTACCTCTTTTCTTTTTCCCAAAATTAAGAGTCACTGGCTCTTTTCTTGAAAAATAAATTCATGTGAAAACAAAAGGGGACATTAAAGTTTTTGTGTTCACAATTGAAAACTAAAACGATCATTTCATTTTTCATTCGATCACAAGTTTACTATATCTAATTTTGCGTCGCACCCTAGTCTTAAGCCTCACACTCAGAGTTGGTCAAAAGTCAAAGTCTTTTTTCTTATAATTTACTCAAAGCTTTAAAATAAAAATTCAAAATTAAAATATTCTGTCTCTCACTAAAATCCGGACACGGAATTTTTTTTTAAAGACTAAAAAACGGACTGAGTTTTCCGTTGCAGAAATTTGAGGACTCTATAAAATATTTGGAAAATTTAGAAAAAAAATTAAATTCAAAAAATTGATTTTAAAATTTTTAAAATTTCTAATTTTAAGAGACGTACCAATAATTATGGTTGGGTTACGAAAAGTACTTAGTACCATCGGATCACGCTTTTCAGGTTACGAACTATATATTTAAATTTCGAAAAAAATTTTGCGATTTGGAGATGCAAATCAATTAAAAAAATACGTTTTTAGATAACCCAACGCGGAGCTTTTCCATCAAGATTAACATTCGATGTAAAATCAGATGATGTGTACTGCACACTTATGCAAAATTATTGCGCCTTAAATCAAATCCATTTCCATTGTCCGCATTCTGAACTTTGCAAGAAGTATTTGCAGAACTTTATATTAGGTTATACATTGAACGTTTACCTATATGGAATAGCTTATATGAAAGAGCTAGATTTTCCAGGTTCATCGGGTTTAATCTTTTTCTTATGTCAGACCAGCTTACCTGAATAAAGACTCTTCGACATGAATTCGAAAAAAAGGACAAGGCTTTTCTAACTTTTTTTGTTCTTGGGCTGGAATCGTAATTAAATTATTCATTGGGAGCCATTCTTTGCATCAATGGTACTCTAGGCTATTTATGTTTCATCGTTACCATTCCAAATCCGGTCCTAAGCCGGGAATTGGAAAGGGCGATCCTGCAACTGTTTATCCTAGTTTACAAAAATAACGTCCTCCGGTAGTTTGTTCCAATCTGGAGAGTTCTGTTAAATACTAAAAAGTTTCAAAGATAATTGTCAAATATGATAATCGAAAAAGTGACTTGATTAACTCTACCGAAGGTGTAAAACAAGGTGGGATTGTTTCCCCTTATTTGTTTAACTTTTTCATTAATGAGTTGCTGGAGAATTGTACGAATCTTAATATTGGAGCTAGAATCAATGGGCTGAATCTGTCAATCATCGCGTAATGTGATGATATCATAATACTTTCGCCTTCGTTTGGTCAGACTATCGAGCGATTGGAGGAATGTTTTAAATTTGCCAAAAAATGGAAAATGGATTTCAATCCGAACCATACCATACCTTGTCCGGTCCCAGGCCCGGATGTGGAAATGGGAAGGTCATTATGTAACTGTTTATCCTAGTTTACAAAGTTAAGTATTCTCCTCCTTAGGAGAGTACGCTTGGTTTGTGGTTCCAAGCTAAGTCTGAATAGTTGTCGAGTTCGCAGTCTTAGACTCAGTTGAGTGACACTGTTTATGATGAACGTCCCACAGTAACAGTCCCAAGCCTGGATGAGAAAATGGGAGGGCGACTTGAATTACTTAAATTGATGCCTTAAACTGGATGATAAAATAAAAGTTTTAATGCAATTTTTAATTAGGTCTGATCTTCCCTGTTGTAATTGACTATTTCTTAGAGTTTTGGACTATTCCCATTAAAGAAGAGTAATAATTCGTCTAGTGCAGTCGCGTCGACTTTAAAACCGTTTTATAATAAGTTGGAAAAAAAGTGCGGACCGTATACGACTACTAATAATCAACTACCCGTACAGTCAATGGTAAGAGAGGGTTTTGAAGTCGTTGAAGATTTCTAATTTTTTATGTTTTAGAATTTGATGGAAAAAGTGTCTGTTGAAGGTACAAATGCATTGATGATTTTTAGAAAATCAGCTAGTGCTAAAATAAAAAAAATGTATCGAGACAAAATCGATTCGAATCAAATTGTCGATTTTAAAGAAATGAATGTACATGTAGCAGCTTTACTTCTTAAAAGAAAGACTCGTTTTATATTTGGAATTGACCTGGTCCTAGTTATATATTGACCCATAATAATTATTAACAATTTATTAGATTTTCGATTGGGTTAATGATCTAGTTATATTTAGTTGAAAGGGGTACGACTTAGTTTCGCCACCAAACCCAAGATGACACTGACTGACTTTTACTATTGTGTGATCATGCCCAGGAAATAAATTTATAATTCAAGTCGCCCTCCCATTTTCTCATCCAGGCTTGGGACTGGCCACGGCATGGTTACGACTTCTAGTTACTGTGGGACGTTCATCATAAACAGCGTCACTCATCCGAGTCTAAGACTGCGAACTCGACAACTATTCAGACTTAGCTTGGAACCACAAACCAAGCGAACTCTCCTAAGGAGGAGAATACTTAACTTTGTAAACTAGGATAAACTTGAACTTTTTTATATTTCAAAAATTTTCTTAAAAAATATGTTTCCCATATTGACAAAATTTGTTTATTTAAGGAATATTTGAGAGACTACCCGGACGACATTATTGACAATCATCTCTTCATCGATTGTTTAAGCACTCTCAAAATAACAGACTATGATCAAAAACTTGTCTCATTGGTATTCGTTCTTTTGAATTGAGCTTAAAATTTTCTTACATGAATTTCATCATCGACATTCAGCTACAAAAGACTCAACTTGATCGGCCACGGGTTCCAACTTATTCAGAAGAACTAGTGCCAATTCATTAAATTTTCGAATAAATTTTTCTATGTTGTTTTTCTATATAAGCATTTCAATGTAAAATTTTTCCACGTAAATTCTATTTTTTTTAATCTAAAGGTATGAACTCGATTAGTTGGCTCAAAAATTACTTTTTCTGAACAGGAATGAAAAGGTAAAATTAAGTGCACCTTTTTTCTTAAATAATCGCTTGTATTCACAATTAAATCAGCCTATTTTCCCTCAAACTTTAAGTGACTTGAATTTAAAAGAACAAGACTATTTTGCATTCAAGATAATGCTTTCTTTATCTTAAAAATTTTAATTTAAATATCTGGAAAACGGGCATAACCGACATGTTTCACTCGACTAATATTAATACAACCATTGAATGTCGTTTTCAAACACTATAACAACAATACCAAGAGATACGTATCATTATGGGAAAGGGAATGGGCGAATATGACAATCGACATGAAAATCTTGAAAGTTGATTTTAGTCGACTGGTCTCCACTTTTTCCGTAAACGAGATCGAGATAGGAGGGTCATTGTAATTTTTTCCCTTTTCCATTCAAAGTGTCCAAAATTATATACCAATATAAAAATAATTAAATCCGGAAGCGAAACAACGGCATTAGGCTAGTTTAATTAAAATTAAAAGGAATAAAAAAGATTGTGCTAGAAAAAAAAATTCTAAATTTTCACATGATCATACTTTGATCGGAGCAACTTTGTAAAATTATTAATTTTCATAAAGAAAACCTCTTTAGTATCCTCATTAAGTATGTTTTCCCCGTTAAACTTTTTCCCTCTAAAAAATATGACAGAATCTTTACGGAAAAGGTTGAGAAATTACCCCATGAAGTAAGCTTAATTTTTTAAACTTCCCGACAGTAGTGATATGTCATCAGCGTAATCAAGATCGTTTATAACCCTGTCCGGATATAGTTATATGAATTTTTCGGATAGTTTTCCGTTGACAAACACGGCAGCCTCAGAATTTTAGAATTTTGATAATTTTTTTTTTAATTACAGGTGTATTTTGGGAACCAAATTGAACGATAAAAAATATGAATTTGTTGAATTTTTTTTTATTTACTCTCGATTGAACAAATGAATTTAACTCTTTCTTTTTTTTAAAATTATTTTATTTAAACTCATACAAAAAATCAAAATAAGCTAAGTCAAAATAGTTGTCGAGTTCGCAGTCTTAGACTCGGATGAGTGACGCTGTTTATGATGAACGTCCCACAGTAACTAGAAGTCATAACCATTCCGTGGCCAGTCCCAAGCCTGGATGAGAAAATGGGAGGGCGACTCGATGCTATGGCCAGGCAAAGCGCATCCTCACTAATCTTAGGGGAACTATTGGCTATCGGATAGTAGGCAAGACATTTATATAAGAAAAATGCTGATACTCGAATGATGAATATTATTACTAGTTAGGATTTGAAACTATTTTTTAAATCTTAAAATTAAACATTTTAAAATGATAAATAAAGAATTTGAAACCTAGCTTTAAAAAAAGGGAGGTAAAATGTATTATTTAACAAAAAAAAATAAAATTGAAAATATTTAAAATGAAATCAAAGACCACGGAATCAAATTTTGTTAAAATAGCAAATTATTTTCTATCAAAAAAGATAAAAGTATTCTCTTTTTTTTAATTAAATAAATTTTCAAAAAGATCCTTGAGCAACCTTTTAAGAAAATGAAATTTGAAACCAATGATTTTAATAATGATAAGAACATTTAACTTGCTATAAATATCAACACTGTTTTTTTTACATTTTATCAAAAAATGAATTCATCAAAGAGTTATATTTTATTGTTTTTATTTTGTGTATTAACTCAATACAATGTTGAGTTGTTGAACGAAGCGTCTGGGAAAGACATTAGTTTTGGGACAACCGATTTGGTTGGTGATTACAATACCGAAAATGGAATGTTTCATTTAGAAGCGTTTTTATCGACCAGTTCAAAATTGATTTTAGATAACGAAACCACAACAAAATACCATCAATTAAATTGGCTTTCATTGGGTGTGCCTCAACTTGTCTTCACAGACAACGAAAAAAACTTTTTAAAATTTCATCAAGAAGGTTTCTATTTCAGAGTTAATATGTTAACAGATGTTTATAGAAATAAGTTTGTTCAACTTGTGAAGCAAAAACACCGAATTGATGTTTTACCCTCTCAAATTATCAGTTTGGTACCCTCAAAATTCGATTGTTTCATTAAATTTTTTGATGACGAAGGCAAACAGGTTATTTTAGGTGGTAGTGCAATGATGCTTGAAGAGTTTCCTATTCGTGTTGATTTTATAGAAGCTACCAGTAGTGTTAATCGTAAAAAACTTGAGAATAAATTAAGAGATCAAGGTAAAGCATGGGAGCCTATAATCGAATGTGATTTCATGGTCAACGGAAAAAATACAAAAATAAATAAACTTCAAATAAAACCTCAACAGCTTCAAAATTTAGGTCTTGAGGATGAAGTGTTTGGACCTGCAAATTCTGTTTATGTGAGTAGAGATCAAATGTCACATTTGTCATCGGAAATTTACTCAAACCTAGATATTTACGAAGATTATCAGATGTTAGAATCACAATTTTCTCAAAATTTTATCGACGATTTTATCAAGCAAACATCTGACGTTGTCTTTAAACATGTGAACATTGACGAAGCTCTTAACTCTTTATCCAGTTACAATTTTAACAATGATTTGCAACCGGATATTATCAAACAAGAGCTTTCAAACGTATTTAAAGTAAAGTCAGAAGGCTCAAAAAAACACATCATTATAAACAAAGAAAATAACAATGGAGGTAGCAATACACATGAATACGGTAAAAGTAAAATCATTAACGGCGGAGTGAGTTATAGTCTATTTGGGGCTAATTTTGGAAAATCAAGTAGTGAATTCGAGAAAAAAGCAGCAAGCTGGTCACAACAAGACAAGTCTCTAGATGATCAACTTAATGAATTGAATAAATTAACAGATGATAAAGTTAGTTGGGAGTTTCAAGGTGAAAAAATAGTACCCAAAACAATTAAAGTATCGCGTCTTATCAAATCAAAATTTTCAAAGGATATCAAGCTAAACAGAGTTAAAAGAATAGAATACGATGTTCTTTTTAAAAAAACATTCAGATTGTATACATCTAAATTATTCAATTTCAAACAAGATTGTTCATGCTTATCAACTGAAACCACTTCAACATCAACAAGACCATTGACAACAACACATACATCGACTATAAGAACGACTGATCACACCAGGTAACTTTGTTTTTATTTCTATTTAAAATTACCCAGATTGTGTTTTTTGAATTTCTAAAATAATATTTTAAGAGGTCACTAAACTCTTTGAGCTATGTGAAATTGTTTTATTTGAATTTAGAAAACCAGTTGAAAATTTTTGAATTAAAATCGAAAAAGAAACAAGTGATTTTGACTTAGGCGTTCATCATCGACTAAAAAAGGGATTTGTTTTGAGGGGATCCAAAGACAAACAAATTAACAGTCTTGTTAAAGCAAAAAATAGGCCCTGGCTGGTCTCCCTTTACATTGTTTCTCTGCTGGTTTTCAAATTCAAAGTAAAACAAATAGGCAAATAGGTCAAAAAGTTAAAAAAGAAGAAGCTTATTTTAAATTAACTTTTATAATTAAAGAATCCGAACAACTACAAGTACAAGTAGTCAAGTGTATAGTTTTAATGGAACTCTCAAGTTGAATATTTCAGTAACAGATGGTTATCGAAGAGTGTTTCCATTGTCAAATGGAGAACTGGTTAGAGGATCATCAGGGTCAACTATTCAAATATGGGATATTCAAAATACAAGAGTCAAAAGAAATCTTACAAGTGCTTATTTCTATCCATATGTTTTTGGTGTTTTGTCAAATGGTGATCTTGTTGCTGGATATTACGATAACAAAACAATTTTAATATGGGATTTAAAGGTGACTCAAGGAGACCCATTGAAACGAATTATCCAGGCAAATGAAATATTTCAATGTTTGACAGTACTAAAAAATGATGATTTAGCTATCGGGCAAGGAAACACTAATTATGATATAGTTATTAGAAATTCACAAAATGGTCAAGTTAAAAGACGATTAGTTGGTCATACAGACAGTGTGTGGCAAATACTAATTTTACCAAATGAAAATTTAGTTAGTTTGTCTTTGGATAAAACAGTTAAAATATGGAATACTTCAAACAGTGAACCTCTTAAAAGTATAACTCATTCATCTCCTGTTCGGTCAATAGCTATTCTTAAGAATGGGTATTTGGCAAGTGGTTTATTTGATGGTAAAATAGAGATTCGTAATTTAGAAACAGGTGATTTAATTCGGGTTCTAATTGGACATAGCCGTCCTATTTGTCCTTATGATTGTTTGCAAGTATTAGACAATGGGAATTTATTGAGTGGATCATGGGATAAGACTTTAAATGTTTGGAATCCAAATGACGGTTCAGTTTTAATGACAAAGTCACATAGAGATGGGGTTTATCAAACGACATTTCTTCCAAATGGTGATTTGGTTACTACTACAGAAAATAAGATATGTATTTGGAAATAAATTTTCTAATTTCCTCGAATCTATAAAACTAATAAATTTTCAAATGAAATAAAATTTAAAAAATAAAAATATTTTTACGTTTCAAAATAATTTACTCGAATGAGTCGCTTAGTCTTTCAATCCCTTTTCACCGACACACTTAATTTAATCTCTAATTTATACCTCTTTTGTTTATTTCTCAAAATTAAGAGACACTCATTGTTTGCTAAAAAAGAAAATTGTTCGAAAATAAAAATGGTGATTTCATAATACAAGAACCAAAAGATCGTCTACGTTTTGTCTCCGTCAGTTTGCTCTCCGAAGCGAAAACTTTATAGAAAATTCACTATCTGTGTGTATCTTTTACTTTCTTATCAAATCAAAATTTTCAAAGGATATCACGCTAAACAGAGTTAAAAGTGTACAATACGACGTTCTATTTTAAAAAATATTCAGATTGTATACATCTAAATTAGAACCTACTAAGAGACAAGAATTTCCAATTATATCAACTGAAACCGCTTCAACGTCAACAAGACCATTGACAACAACACATACATCAACGACTAGAAGAGCGACTGATCAAACCAGGTAACTTGGTTTTTATTTTTTTTAAAAGTACGCAGATTGTTATTTTTGATTTTATAAATAAAGAGGTCACTAAACTTTTAGAGCTATGTGCAATTGCTTTACATGAATTTTGAAAACCATTTGTCAACCAGTTGAAAATTTTTGAATTAAAATCGAAAAAGAAACAAGTGATTTTGACTTAGGCGTTCATCATCGATCAAAAAAGGGTTTTGTCTGGAGGGGATCCAAAGACAAACAAATTTACAGAAACGTAGGGCCTGGTTGACCTCCCTTTGCACTGGTTCTCTGCAGGTTTTCAAATTAAACGTAAAACAATGGCAAATAGGTAAAAAAGTTAAAAAAGAAGAGCCTTATATTAAATTAACTTTTATAATTAAAGAATACAAACAACTACAACAAATACAAGTAGTCAAGGGTATAATAAATAATATTTAAACAAAAAAAAACTAAACATTTTCTCTTGGAATTATCAAAATCTCGGTATCAAAATGAAGCTCTCGGGTCGAGAAGTCAGAATCCAAAAAGAAAATAGAATTCAATCCTCAAAATTTTGAAACTTTTTCCCAATCGTACTATTTAGTGCTATTCAAAATTGAAAATAATCTTGGTCTTGATAGAGAATAAAACCAAACAATTGTAAATGGTGTAAAAAATTTGTACACATCCCTATAAAATCGTTCTTTTAATATTTGTTTATCTGCTGTCACCTGTAAAAGCTTTCTGATTTTGGAATGTTTATTATTGTACTATTCATATTTTTAAAGAGTTACAAAGTTGATATATAATAGAATAATTGTACAAACCAAATCTGAATATTTTTGTGAGGTTAATTTTTATGAAAAATATTCTGTTACGAATAGTACGCGAATCGTACAGAACTATCGTACACAACTTTAGATTGCCTTTTAAAGACTAAAAAACGGACTGAGGATTCCGTAAGTGAAAAAATAAACAAAAATTTTTGTTTATTTTTTGTTTTATTTTAGTTTGCTTATTTTTTAGGTTGAAGATTATAAATGTGGGTCCTACTACAACGATGACCCCCATTTTTTGTAAATTTTTTAAACCCTTAAAAAACGGAAAATAAATGTTATTTTGAAAATCTAAACCTACCAGCCAATACAAAACTTCAAGAGCTTTCTAGATATCATATTTGTTTTTTAATAAAATTAATTTTTACCCCTTAAATTTCAATTTTTCGATTTTTTGGAGCTTCGACCCCCTGATGACCCCCACATTTTAGCGATTGACCCCCGACTGACCCCCGATTTTCTGATAGAAGATACTTCGAGCTGTCCAAAAAAATAGGTCTCGACATCCCAGGTATTTTAATTTTCGCGTTTTTGGTTTGAAAAAAAAGTGTCTTCAAAGCGGCCAAATTTCTAAAAGCCATGGTGAACAGAATATTCAAAATCTGACTTCATAGGCATGTTTCCCATGCTGAGAAACATTTAAAAGAATTTGTAAAAAAAACAGGAGTCTATCGACGGTTTAAAATTTTGCCAGAGTGGGAGTCCTTGTTAGCTAGCCCTCTAATTGGCTGACTTAACTATATCGTTAGTTTCAATCACTAAATTTATTCTAATCAAATCATATGATATATATTTTTGTAGAAAATTTTCAGCTCTATTGATTAGAATAAATTTAGTAATAAAACTAACGATATAGTTAGTTAGTTAGTTAGTTTACACTGCGGTATAGACAAAGTCTTTACCAACACATTTAAGCGTTTAGCCTTTTTAAGGCTTTGGGAGTAATTGCTTCGTGACATTCCAAACACTTCTTCATCAATAAAACCCTTGAAACTATTTGTCGAAGTCGCTGACACTGCATTTACAGATGAACCATTTAAACTGAAGTTACTCGATTTGATCTCACGTACTAATCGTTTGTTGTGCCTTCTTCTTAGATTGATTGTAGTTGTTTTAGCGTAATTAATACCATTTATCAAATTTATTTCTTCAAGACCATTAACTATTTTTTACATTTGTATCAGATCACCTCTTAGACGTCTGTCTTCTAGGCTAATCAAATTGAGTTCATGAAGACGTAGTTCGTACGGTTTGGTCTTTATCGACTTGACTAACTTGGTTGCTCTTCTTTGTACTTTCTCTAAAATTTTTATGTCGGTCTTATAATGTGGACACCAAGTACTAGTATTCCAAATTTGGCCTCACTAGGGCTGTGTACAAAGGCTTTAGTGTCTCTTGAACCAAATATCTAAAAGAGCTTTTTATTTGACCCAACACTCTATTTGCCTTTGCAGCCGCAAGAGAACATTGTTTATTCCATTTCATATCATTAGAAACCAGGACTCCAAGATCTCTTTCTTAACCTGATTCACTCAGAACATGATTGACTATTTCACTCAGAAACTGATTAAATTTTAAAACGGTTGGTGGTGTGGTGTATTGGATAGCATGTTTCAAAACGTCTAAGATCGATCCCGTATGAAGCTACATAAGAGAGGGTGCAATCATCTACTTACAAAATATGCACGACTCGGGTTCAGTATAAACTTGCGAAGTTGCATCTGCAGTGTGATGATGCGTTTCAAGTATAATCACATACTTCGGACAAGTGGCTACATTTTACAAAAACTTAAATTTAGTATTAAAGGACTTAAAAATGAAACATTTTTAATAAACATGTTCATTAAATTAGAAATTTTTTTGCTTATCCGAGTTATTTCTTCTATCAAAATAGGTTTTATTTGTGTTTTAATTGTACTGAAAGACCGGTGTTCCATGCTCATCACTTCAATTTATCGAATGTTAGCTCTTATTCGAACCAAGTTCTAGTTCAAGCTTTGAATAGAGTCAAGTCATTTTAACTAGCACTACAAATCTTGTATTAAGTTCATTCTTGGTGACTAATTTAACGACATGAGTTATGACTACAGCTGCACATTAAGAAATTTGATCAACGGGTGATTTACTTTGAGTCATCCTAGAGATTTTTTTTAAACATATTATTATCACTAAACTCGCTTGAACTTGATTAAGTCAAAAATCATAGTAAAGCGGATGTATGTTCTTTGGGCGCCTTGGCTCCTCCAAAGAAAAACTATAGCTTCCAGCTTAGGACCTGCAAAGGTATAGTTACAACAAAAATGGTATTGTTATAAAAAGCTGTTGATGTCGCATAATAAAGAGATCTCATTTCAGTGATAGCAGCATAAGGATATTTCTAAAACACGGTTTACCTATAAAACCGGTCTATGTCTTTTTTTCTTGAAGAGAATGTTCAACCTGTTTTTTTGTTTACAAGTTAAAGATTGTGATTGCTGTGATTGAAGCATGAAACCAAAGTTGAGAATGTTTTTTAAATGGACTTGAAATCGTTAATTAGATCTTTGATTTTACATCAAAGGGATGATTTTTAATGCTAATTTATGCAAAAATTGATCAAGACTCTACGGGAAAATAAAATGTGTTTTGAAAATTATTTGTTTTAAGCATTGTGTTTGCTTCTAGTGTTGATTATATTTAACCAATCAGATCTAAGTATTGGTTGACATCTTGTTCAATATCCCAATGTTATTTAAGTTTTGTCTTTTTACAGTCGACTCTCGATAATCCGAATAGAAATCGCCCTTAGAAATATTTGTTGGTTAGGACTATGCTACTGCCATTCACTCCAGTGACTGTGGGACGTTCATCATAAACAGTGTCACTCATCCGAGTCTAAGACTGCGAACTCGACAACTATTCAGACTAGCCTGGAACCACAGACCAAGCGTATTTTCCATTGAAGGAGAATACTTAACTTTGTCACTGGGGTTACACCTATTGCTAAATGGGTCTGCTGTAAGACAAGTTCTTGCACCCGTTCCCAAGCTACTATACGGAGTGAAGGTCGAAGCCAGCGGCGTCCCAATACGACAAGATTCGAACGCGATCCATAGACCCACGTACCCGTAATACAGCACATTTAGAACGGTGTTAGAATAACAGCAACATTGCCGCCCCTTCCAATTTCACATCCAGGCTTGGGACTGGCCAAGGCAGGGTTAACGGCAATGCATATTGCATCGCATTATGATGAAATCTCATTTCATTCATTGCAGGATATTGCTATAACACAGATCAACTATTTTTTGAAAAAAACGGGCCTATGCTTTTTTCTTGAAGAGAATGGCCAGCCTGTTTTTTTATATCGGTTAAACCAATAGAAATGTGATTGGAGCATGCAACAAAAGTTTAGATTGTTGTTTATTACCCAAATGCTATCTAAGCTTTGACTTTTGTTTCAACTGTTTCGATGAAAAATGGGTGTAAATTATGCATCAAAGGTATTCGACCTGAGTGTTCAATTTGCGCAAGAATTTGATATTTACAATACAAATGATTTTTTTTCAAAGTGTTCAATTTTTTAAAACATATAGCTTTCTTTAGAAGAGTTTGATAAAGTAAGACTTTATTTGATTTACCCCCTCTTGTTCCTCTTCGTGTATTCCTCTATTTAAATTCATTTAGTCACTTTGAAAAAAAAATTTAAACTGGGAAAATGAAAGATGAGAAAAATTTAAATAAATTGAAAAGTTTTATGAAAGGAATTTAAAATGTTTACAATGTTAAAAATCTTAATTCTAAGCATTGTTCTTGTGTCTTGTATTGATTCAATCAACTCGATTGAATCTAAATATTGGTTGACAACTTGTAAGTTATCTGAATGTTATCAAGCTTTAGGCTTTTGTTTAAATTGTTTCGGTGAACGTGGATGTAAATCATGCATCACAAATTTTAAACCAGTTTGTTCAGTATGTGTAGATGATATTTTTAGTGATTCTGGTTAAGCTTGGTTAGGCGGTTAACCAAATTTGGTCTACCAAAACCAGGTTAACCAAAAACTGGTTAGCCAATTTTTTGGTTAGCCAAATCTGGTTAACCAGATTTTTGGTCGAGCAAATTTTGGTTAACCAGATTTGGCTAACCAAAAAATTGGCTAACCAGTTTTTGGTTAACCAATTTTGGTCGATTTGGTTAACCAAATTTGGAAAATTCGATTTTGATAAATTGATATAACAAAAATTAACAGGCTGTATAAATAGTGGTTTTATGATGAACTTTTCACATTTCGTTTTTTGGATTATTAAAATATTGTGTTTAACGTCTTTTTTATTCTAAAAATTAATAAAAAGTTGAAAAGTTTAAATCAATCCAAAAAAAAATTTTTAATAAATTTTTTTTTCATGGTGTTACTAGTTATAATTTGTTTAATTTTTGTAAGTTCATAAATTAAATGTCCTTTATTTTCATCTTGAGGTGATAAAAAATCAATTTTTAAAGTAATTTCCCCTTAAATTATGTCCCAAAAAACGGATTTTTTTTTCAAAATTTGGTTAACCAAAAATCGACCAACGGACTTGGTCGACCAAACCAAATCTTGGTTAACCAAAAAATTGGCTAACCAGTTTTTGGTTAACCAAAATTTGGTCGACCAAAATTCAGGTTAACCAGATTTGGTCGACCAGATTTTTTGGCTAACCAGACATGGTTAACCAAAATTGGCTAACCTGGCAAACCAAAGCATGGTTAACCAGCATCACTAGATATTTTTAAACAAAAACGATCTTGAAATAATCGGTGGAAATGAATATTTTATTTGTGATAGTTCGGATAGTTTACAAATTAAAGCATGTCATTTGTATTGTAGAGGAAAATTCTTTCCATCAGGGCAATGTGTTCGGGTTCAAAATCTTCCTGTTTGTCAATGTTCAATGGATAATCAGTAATTAACTTTATTAAATGTTTTTTTCATTAGATTAAAAGAGGAATTCTTTTCAATAAAAATCATTGTAAAATAGAAATCTCAATTTTTTTTATTTAAAAAAAGGATTTTTCCAACCGGATCAACTGGAATCCCTTCGACTTCAACAACAGCAAGGTCATCAACAACTACACAGTAAAGTCTAATTTTTATATTTAAATTTAAACTGTGTGGTGTAGTGGATAGCGTGTTCGACTCTTATTCAAAACGTCTAGGGTTCGATCCCGTGTGAAGCTATTTAGGAGAAAGTGCAATCATCTCTTAACACGCCATGCACGACTCGGGTCGAGTATAAACTTTCGTAGTTGCACCTACAGTGTCTGGCAATGCGTTTCGAGTAGGCAAAATGAAGAAATTTTGCTATTCGTTTATTTTGCAATTTTGAGATTTTTTTTTTTACTTTTCATTATTTCTCAAAATTATAATTTTTTTTTGTTTTTAAGTTAAGAAAGGGTAATAATAAGTTAAGTTTCATCATCAGAATGAACATAACTAATTGAAAAAATATATTGAAACATTTAAAAAAAGAATCAAAGTTTTTCCATTTTTCAATTTAAAATTAGAAAAATTATGACTTAAAAATACTTTTTAAATTAAATGAATTTTGGAACTCATAATCGTTAAATTAACGTTTTCAAAAAAAGAACAAAAATAAAAACTAATCTCGATTCAGTGCTCGCATGGTTTGTCTTGGTCAATTAAGTTGGTTTGAAAAAATGTCATTAAAAATGAAAACTTTTTCTCATAATCAAATCAATATGTTTCAATCAAATATTACAACAAGTTCATACGAGGTAGAAAAGTTGCGAATGATATTGGGCGATTTCCAAATAAATTTTCAATGCCAAAAAATTGCAGATTTTAAAAGCCCGTATATAGAACTGAACAAAGTTCAGGAAGTGGAAGATGATTGTGTGTGACGGGATTTTTTTGTTGTTGTGATTATGCAAAATTAAACAAAGATTGATTTGCGAGGAACGAGGTGACGAGCTAATTAAGCAAACGTGAATGCGTATATAAAATCGATTACTGGACTATTTTAAAAAAATTCTTGACGAAGTTCGTCAATAGACTATACACATGCGAGAAAAAAATCAATGTTATTTTCTTTAATTAACATTTATAAAATAAAAATAACAAATTAAACTTAACATAAAAACACAAAAAAGTCTACATGTATTTTTTTAAAAGTTATCTCACATCAATTAATTCATGTGTGAAAAAATTTACTTCTAATTAATTAATTTACTTCTTCTAATTTTCTTTGTTAATAGGATTACATTAAGCATATGTTTTATAGGTTTATATTTATGTTTATTTCGTAGATGATCTATTCTTAATTAGTCAAGGTACATAATTACCAGGGACGAAAAAATTTCGTAACCACCCAGTTGTTTCTTCGAGTTTTCGCTAATGTTTTGACAAATTGAAGAAGTTTAAATAGGCCAAAACAAGATTAGCTTCCCTGAATGTTCAAACTTTGAACAAGTCCGGGCCATGCCTTCCATGACTGTTTAAGCTTTGAAAAAGTCCGGGCCATGCCTTCCATGACTGTTTAAGCTTTGAACAAGTCCGGGCCATGCCTTCCATGACTGTTTAAGCTTCAGTAATACAGAGAGACATGTCTTCGTCGAAAAAGTAGTGTAATAAATGTAAAATTTTTGCATTAAATCATTCCTAAAAGAATTTGTCATTTTGACAATTTTCAATCAAAACCGGCGAAGCCCAAAAAATACATTAGTTAACGTCTCGTTACTCGCATATATAAAGCTCTGCTTGCCGTATCTTACAAAAAAAAATAATTTTCATTTTAGTCATGATAAATTATTTTTAAAAAAAACTTTCGACATAAACAGCATCGTATTTTTTATACCCCGTTTAAAAACGATTAGTATCTAAATTGTCCAGACTAATGATCCGAGGCTTAATCAACAAATTTCCAACACCAGCACCAAAATGATTTTTTACAATAATGCCGGCAACTTGTTTTTTGGAATATGAATGATGCTAAACAACTTTCTAAAGAACTTTCACAAATATTAATGATTGTTTTTTTTTTTTAAATCTTAAAGGTTGGTCAAATTTTGGCCTGAATGTTCTTGCAACATAATAACAAGTAATTACTTTAAAAACTTTACTTAATCATCACCAATCAAAACAAAAATTAAGCCAAAATTATATTTTATTGGGTCTCCTCGATTAAGTGAACATGTGTTCACATAATATGTGACAAAATCATGTTCACGGGTCAGGTGAACAAAATGTTCACCTTTTTTTTTGTATACAATCTGGTGAACAAAAAAACTCAGAATGTGTTCACATAAACAAATTTATGTTCACCTATTTCTGTTCATGTTCACCTAAAAAAAATTTTGTTCACCTAATTTAAAACATTATTTAATCACAAAACAGTTTAGGATGTTGATTCTGATGGCTCCGAGGTTGGCTCAGAGAAAGATAGCGGTTCTGTTTTTGGTTCATTACAAAACGATGATCGTTCAACAAATAATGATTTTGACAGTGAAGCCGAAGATGAACATGCCTTAGATGATAATGAAGACGTCAATGAAGAACAAACGGTTAAAAATGGTACTTTAAATTCAGAATCGAGTTCGGCAATAACTTATCATGACATAAATAATAGTTTCAGTGATGCTGGCGATGTAGTTTGTGAAGATGAAGATTTGATTAATATAAAATCAAAACTAAAAAATATTAAAATTAAAGCCACTTTAATCTAGGATAAGGCAAAATTAAAACCTATTTATGACCAAAGAACAGCCGAGATCCAAAAAGTTATCTGTTTGACTCAATTTTAAATTTTTAAAAGAGGAATAAATTTATTTTTGTAAATTTTCCATAATCACATTTTGTTCAGTGTTCACCTATTCTGATTTGTGTTCACATATTTCTGTTTTTGTTCACCTATTTTTTAGTTAAATTTACAGTTGAATTTTTTTGTTCACCAGATTGTATAAAAAAAAATAGGTGAACATTTTGTTCACCTGACCCGTGAACATGATTTGGTCACATATTATGTGAACACTTGTTCACCTAATATAGGAGACCCATTTTATTGAGTAAAATAAAAAAAAGCTAAATTTTATCTAATTTTTCGATTAAAAACTTTTTTCGCTCAACCGAATACACATCATTACATATATCATGGATATTTGTTACTTCTTTATCACATAGAAAAGGAACAAAGAAATTATTAAGCAAACCTAGCATGACTGGAACTAATATATTCCCACAGAAATCATATTTAGTATTTAACTTTTTTTCGCTATCGGAGTCTAAACTGTAAATATAAATTCTTCTTTCTAAAAAGATAGACAATGAAATAAGATTAAATTGACAAGCCAATGTTTTTTTAGAGACCATATTTTCAATAAAAAATTCAAAGTTAGGTTCCGATTGAAAGTTTGAGAATAATTCCCTAAAAAATTTTTCATACTTAAAAATAACCCATAATGAACCTAGTTTAAACAAATAGGAAAATTCAGCTGAATTGAAATAAACTAAAGATAAAGAATTATAACAAGAATCTTCATTATTAATGACAGAAATAGGGTAAAAATCGGTAAGACGATTGATTGACAAAAGTTTTTCATAATTTTTATCAATTTCATGGTTCGAAAATGATGTAAAATATCTTTTTTTCAGAAGAAAATTCTTAAGTTTTGTCAAAATATTTTCGTTTAAATTAACTTTCGCCTTAACCTTCTCGAATGATAATTGATCATAAGTGGAATAGAAATAAACGTTTTCATAGAGTAGCTCTAATAAATCCAGATCTATATCTAAGTGATCGTTAATCATTGTCCCATCATTTAAAAAATTTTCAAAATCCATTTGAAAATCCCCACTTGGAAACTTTTTTGCATTGCTTGATTCGTCTTTTAGGCTCCCAAAGTTTGGTAAGTTACTGTTATAAAATTTTTTGTCTCTTTTGTGTCTTTCATTTTTGTCTCTCCATTGTTCTTCGACTACTATTTTTTGTCTTTTTCCGTCATTTATATTTTGAATACACTTTTCTGACCCTTTAACTAATTCAGTTGTTAATGATTCTAGATTTTCACTGTAGTGTTCAACAAATCTGGATTTTATTTTTGAATAGACTACAGATGCCAATTCACTAGTATTGACCCTTCGTTTACTGAGCATCTTATTTTTTAATGTACCAAACCAATTTTCGACAAGATTGTTGGTTAGTCTCTTCGGAAAATTATTTAAAAATTTATTTCGTTTTGAGATTTGATATTTATTAAGCATTATCCCAGTCCACAAAGGTAACAAATATAATCGACTTGAAATTACTTCAAAAAGTTTTGGATTATAAAATACCTTTGATTTAACTTGGTCAGCACTAACGTTTAAACACAACAAATTTTCGTTTATTTCTTTTAAAAAGTTTTCATAATACGCCGAAAAAGGTGAGCTTTTTTTGTTAGTATCGTCTAATGAAGGGCTCAACAAAAAATTCGATTCTTCTAGAAACGCTACAAAATTATTGTCTCTTCGACTTGTTCAGGAGTTTGATTCTCTTCTATAATTTCCGAATTCAAATTTAATGTTATTAGCTCATTGCGGACGAATTCAATTGAGTATTTCAAAGAATCACATTCGATTTTTTGATTAAATATGTTGAATACGTTTAAAAGGTAGTTATCAAACTGATCTATACCAATAGTATTTTGAAGAAGTACGAAACAAAATATTAGCATTTTTCTTGATTGATTATCGGCATTAATTTTTTTTTGTTTTATTGATTATCAATCTTAAAAAATGCGTCGAACAAAGATAAGAGATAACCGGAATTTTATCGAAAAAATTTGACTCTGTTTTTTTAAACCAAAAAATCGTAAGCGAGTCCAATGTAGACTTTTAAACTGATTCTATTGAAAGACTCCATGATAGAATTAATGAGTGCATACGAAAAGTCTGTTACAATTTCTGGAGAATGATTATATTCCCCATTTAATTCGAAAAATTTCTAATTGAAATCAAAAACTTTGAAATATTTGTAACGCAGTGAGATGTTGTAATAAATTCAGTAATTGAAATTATAACTTTGTTCTCCGGATCATGTGAAACGATCGAATACAGAAACGACTAACATAATTAGATAATAAAAAAGACGGCAAAAATAATTAGACAAATATTGCTTAACAGTTAAAAAATTCAGCACGTGAGGGAAGTTAACATAAAATTTCAGATAACAAATTCAATTCACGGTAAATAAAAATTACATCTCATCTCATTCTAAAAAACAAGTTTAAAAGAATTCATGGTCCTGACCACAAACGATAAACGATTTTTAATTTGGAGGATTTTATGATCCTTTGAGTATTGAAAAGTTTTGAAAAAGTGATTTTAATACTTCTAACTCAAAATAGACGGCCAAAGGTCTAACTAACGTAAATGTGAATGGAGAAAAAATTTATTTACTTGAATATCTGAAAAGAACAAAACCCCAAAAGGAGACATATTAACTTTTTGAACATAGCCTTTAATCTTGCTTGACGCATAATTTTTTCCTAAATCATTGTCGTACGTGATTTTCGTCGCAATTGCATCAGAAAAAATCTCACTTGATATTCTTTCTCGATGAATGTACTGGTATTTCATTACAGCCAGGATGTTGTTTGATATTTTATCTTGAAAAAAAGTCGTTATTTTTTTTTTAAATGAGACCATGTAATGATTATTAAACCATTTTTTAATACACGGTCAACGCTAAAAAGATAATTTACTCATTTTTCGTTCTATCAAAGTTTGATTAGTCAAAATATCGAGCCTAACAGTTTCTGCACCATCAGAAATTACATTTAAAGCTAATAGCTTTCTTTTTTGTCCGCGGAATTGTTGCTTTTTATAAAGTTTCTCATGATCGATTATTTTCGACTGTAATTCGAATTCTACAACAACATGTTCATTATCACTTGGATGATTTCGAATACTTGCTTTAAAAATACCACAATTCTCTTTTAAACAAAAAAATTTTCCACTCCAGAAATTGCAATTCGTTTTTTGACTCTCTTTTTTTTTGAAATTGTTATAGCTGTTCTCTAACCAACAGTTTAAATTTTGTTGTTGTAGTTTAAGTGAAACAATTTGATCAAAATTTCTGTTAAATCGTAGTCTATTATTTAAACCAGAAATATTATCATATGCTTCTTTCCATTCTTGATCGTTTAAAACGACTTGGTAATATTTATTAGCATTTTTTCTCTTTTCGGATAAGGTTCTTTTAACTAATGTGGTAAAGCTATAAGTATCACAATTCCACCAACTGTATAAATTTGTCAAGTTTTTTATGTCACTACTTCCGAAAAAATCACAACTAATTTTGGACCATAAACTATTTTCATTTGAGGAAAATTCTTCACTAGATAGATCGTCTATATTTTTATTAATTATATTTCGGACAGTTAGATCTACTAGTTTAGATATTTCGAACTTAGACTTAGACATGTTTCGAAAAAAAGAACCTCCTCCTTTTTGTCTTCGTCTTTAAAGAATAAGCAAAATAAATTTATCGTGTTGTTAATAATGTGTAATCTAGATTTTTAACACCACGTTTCAAAGGGACGAGGTTTTATGTGTTGTGTAATTAACAAACACGATGTTAGGATCACGCTTTAAACACATACATAGTAGTAGATTGTTTGATTGAGAAATTTCTCTCAAAAGGCTAGAGAAAAGGGATAGGCACTTGCAATATAAAAAAAAAAGCAAGTGATGAGAGAAAGAGAAAATTCTTTTTTTTTTAAGTTTGAAATTTGAAACTAAAATTTTAAAAGCGATGATGAATAAATCTCTAGAGTTAAGTCCTGGATCTTCCAGTCATGGCCAAAAAATCTTTTTTTCCAACTAATCGGGTATTCAAAAGGGTATTCGGCTATTCAGCTATTCGGGTATTCGAATGCCCATTCAAATGGGTATTCGGCTATTCGGGTATTCGAATGCCCATTCAAAAGGGTATTCGGCTATTCGGGTATTCGAATGCCCATTCAAAAGGGTATTCGGCTATTCGGGTATTCGAATGCCCATTCAAAAGGGTATTCGGCTATTCGGGTATTCGAATGCCCATTCAAAAGGGTATTCGGCTATTCGGGTATGCGAAAGAGTTGCCATGATTTTTTTTATATTTTTAAGGGTTGGCCAAAGGGGGACTTGTGACCTGGGGGTTTCGGAGTTAAAGGGGGCAAGCTGTATCAAGCTTAGAAAAAAGCCAACTTCAAACTGAAATATCAGGGTAGTTAAATCCGGCGTCGAGGGCCAATCCAAATAACGGCCGTCGACGTCGGTTTAACTACGGTTCTAGGAGTTCTTTTCAAATATGACTCGTCTCAGTTGCTCTGTCAAAAACAATTCTTGAGTTCTAAGCGTTTACCATATTAAGTTTTAAGCCCTAGGAAAAATGATTTTGAATAATCGTATAATATTCCTAGGAAAAAAGAAATTTGAATCGTATTATTCTAACAAGTTCTTTAAATAAAATATTGCCCATATCTCCGAATAGCCGAATAGCTGAATACCCTTTTGAATGGGAACTCGAATACCCGAATAGCCGAATAACCTTTTGAATGGGAACTCGAATACCCGAATAGCCGAATACCCTTTTGAATGGGAACTCGAATAGCCGAATACCCTTTTGAATGGGCATTCGAATACCCGAATAGCCGAATACCCTTTTGAATGGGAACTCGAATACCCGAATAGCCGAATACCCTTTTGAAATCTGTTAAAGTTTTTAAAGAATGAATACCCTTTGAATAATTGGATAAAAGAAAATTTTGTCCATATCTCGGATCTTCACATGCGAAGAAAACACTTATTTTATCTTCAAACACTGAATCGTAATTTTAAAATCAAATTGTTTAATAGAACTAAAATATCTTAATTACAAATTTTTCAAAGGGACGAGGTTTCAAAAGAAAAAATAAACGGTACAATCAAAAGTATTAAATTTCGGTTATCTCCAAATCCGAGTACTCCATTGTCGTTAAAGGTATTACAATATTTATTTTACTGTTGTTGCCATTCACATGTTCCTCTTGTGAACTTTAATGAACTAGTGATTGGAAAAAGCTTCCCCTGATTTATGGGTATCAACTGAAATCTTAAACGCTCTAGTTAGAGTCTGTAAAACTGGTTTCCAGCTGATACTCATAAACCAATGGAAGCTTTTTCCAATCATTAGCTCATTTAAGTTCACAAGAGGATCACGTGAATGGCCACAACAGGAATTTAACAAAAAAAACTTTTTTAATTTTTTTGTAGCGATTTGTCTATGATCATAACAATGAAGAAATACACAGAAATGCTCAACGTTCTGATGATATTAAAGACGAAGACTTGGCCATAATTGCGACGGTGAAGTTTGGAGCAAATTTTTGGAGCAAAGCAAATTTTATTTTTTAAAACTGTAAAATTCAATAAATAGATGGACCTAACCTAGTTTAAAAATTTTAACATAACTAAACAAAATTTGTTAAACTTGATTTAAAATATTTTTTTCAATTTTTTGAATTGATCGATTTTTGATCAATAATTAAATTTTTAAAAACAGATTGTTAACATTATAATGAAATTTCAAATTAAATTTTTTAAATTTTAATTTAAGTACAAATTTTCAAAAATAAAATTGGCGGGATTTTTTGAAATTTTCAAAAAATTTAAATGTTCGCGCCAAAAATGTCTTATTTAAATTTAGTGTATGCATTTCAAATTTTGTTAAAAATCGAAACTAACATTAATAATCAAATATTGATTTTCCCTTTTTTTTAAATATTTTTGAAATTAACAAAAAATTTACAATCTAAAACCATTTTTATTTTATGCACTGTACCTAATTTTATTTAAAAAAACAGCTTTTCTAAAATTGCTTTGCTCCAAAAAAAATTGCTCCAAACTTCACTCTTCCGCCATAATTGAGCTAAAAGAAAATTATTCGAAACTAGAAAATGATCATAACGATTTGCAAAGTTACATTAGAAAAATTAAATCAAACTATGAGATTCTTTATGATGAATGTAGTACCATTGAGGAACAACTAAATGAAGCTAATGTTATTAAAAAAGATTTAAATCAAGATATAGATGAAATAAGAGAAGAAAAGGTAAAACAACAACATAAAATACAATATATACTGAAGAAAGTTTCTTTTTAAGAAAATAATTTCAGAAAGTCATGCAAGATATGTTGCTTTTTGTGAACTGGAACACACTGAATTGGACAAGAAGCTTGAAATATCGACAAACAAGGTGTTTGAGCTTACAGGAACTTTGAATGAGTTAAAAAAAAAAGGGATTCCGAAATGTATGAATTCGAAAAAAGACAAGAAAATTTTCTAGACGAAAAAATGAAATTAGAGAGCGAAAAAATAAATTTAGAATCGATTCTGAGCATTAAAGGATGTCAGTTTCCGAATTGCGATGGGTCTGGGAACACAATTAATGAAAGGCTTCGTCACAAAAAAATAAAAAACTGTCCGAAGTTTGCAGAATTGAAAAGAAAAGCGTCTTACTCTAAAAATAAAGAAAAAATATTTGGAGGAGGAAGAAATTACTGAAAAGCTAAAATTCCTAGAGAAAGAAAATGAAAATTACAAATTGTTGATTGATTCGAATGAAGACTTTTCCGAAAAATATTCAATGGAATTATCTAAAAATAAAGAGTTGAACAATCAAATAGTTTTGAAAAACAGGTCAGTGAGTTGAACATCAAACTAACTAGACTTGAAAAACAAAGATCGTCTAGATTGTGTTTTTTGAATTTCTAAAATAATATTTTTAAGAGGTCACTAAACTCTTTGAGCTATGTGAAATTGTTTTATTTGAATTTTGAAAACCAGTTGAAAATTTTTGAATTAAAATCTAAAAAGAAACAAGTGATTTTGACTTAGGCGTTCATCATCGATTAAAAAAGGGTTTTGTTTGGAGGGGATTAAACATTTGCTGTTTCTTCTTAGATCGTATCTTCTAGACGCAGGCTTTGTGTTTAGACTGTAATTGATGCCGTTACTTAAATTAACATGTTCGTATTTGTTTGTTACCACGTTTTCTTTTCGTTCTCAGATCAGTTAATCCCAAGCTTTATAATCGCTGTGAGTACTCCAAGTCATGCAATTCAGGGATCATCTTTGTTGCTCTGCGTTGTACCTTCTCTATCTCGTTTATATCTTTTTCCAAAATATAGACACCATGAACTAACTATGTTTTAAATTTGCCAAAAAATGGAAAATAGATTTCAATCCGAACAAATCAGTATGTTTATTTCTTAGAGTTTTGGACTATTCCCATTAAAGAAGAGTAATAATTCGTCTAGTGCAGTCGCGTCGACTTTAAAACCGTTTTATAATAAGTTGGAAAAAATGTGCGGACCGTATACGACTACTAATAATCAACTACCCGTAAAGTCAATGGTAAGAAAGGGTTTTGAAGTCGTTGAAGATTTCTAATTTTTTATCTTTAGAATTTGATGGAAAAAGTGGCTAATGAAGGTACAAATGCATTGATGATTTTTAGAAAATCAGCTAGTGTTAAAATAAAAAAAATGTATCGAGACAAAATCGATTCGAATCAAATTGTCGATTTTAAAGAAATGAATGTACATGTAGCAGCTTTACTTCTTAAAAGGAAGACTCGTTTTATATTTAGAATTGACCTGGTCCTAGTTATATATTAACCCATAATAATTATTAACAATTTATTAGATTTTCGATTAGGTTAATGATCTAGTTATATTTAGGTGAAAGGGGTACGACTTAGTTTCGCCACCAAACCCAAGATGAGACTGACTGACTTTTAGTATTGTGTGATCATGCCTATGAAATAAATTTATAAAGTAATTCAAGTCGCCCTCCCATTTTCTCATCCAGGCTTGGGACTAGCCACGGCATGGTTACGACTCTAGTTACTGTGGGACGTTCATCATAAACAGCGTCACTCATCCGAGTCTAAGACTGCGAACTCGACAACTATTCAGACTTAGCTTAGAACCACAAACCAAGCGTTCTCTCCTAAGGAGGAAAATACTTAACTTTGTAAACTAGGATAAACTTGAACTTTTTCACATTTCAAAAATTTTCTTAAAAAATATGTTTCCCATATTGACAAAATTTGTTTATTTAAGGAATATTTGAGAGACTACCCGGACGACATTATTGACAATCATCTCTTCATCGATTGTTTAAGCACTCTCAAAATAACAGACTATGATCAAAAACTTGTCTCATTGGTATTCGTTCTTTTGAATTGAGCTTAAAATTTTCTTACATGAATTTCATCATCGACATTCAGCTACAAAAGACTCAACTTGATCGGCCACGGGTTCCAACTTATTCAGAAGAACTAGTGCCAATTCATTAAATTTTCGAATAAATTTTTCTATGTTGTTTTTCTATATAAGCATTTCAATGTAAAATTTTTCCACGTAAATTCTATTTTTTTTAATCTAAAGGTATGAACTCGATTAGTTGGCTCAAAAATTACTTTTTCTGAACAGGAATGAAAAGGTAAAATTAAGTGCACCTTTTTTCTTAAATAATCGCTTGTATTCACAATTAAATCAGCCTATTTTCCCTCAAACTTTAAGTGACTTGAATTTAAAAGAACAAGACTATTTTGCATTCAAGATAATGCTTTCTTTATCTTAAAAATTTTAATTTAAATATCTGGAAAACGGGCATAACCGACATGTTTCACTCGACTAATATTAATACAACCATTGAATGTCGTTTTCAAACACTATAACAACAATACCAAGAGATACGTATCATTATGGGAAAGGGAATGGGCGAATATGACAATCGACATGAAAATCTTGAAAGTTGATTTTAGTCGACTGGTCTCCACTTTTTCCGTAAACGAGATCGAGATAGGAGGGTCATTGTAATTTTTTCCCTTTTCCATTCAAAGTGTCCAAAATTATATACCAATATAAAAATAATTAAATCCGGAAGCGAAACAACGGCATTAGGCTAGTTTAATTAAAATTAAAAGGAATAAAAAAGATTGTGCTAGAAAAAAAAATTCTAAATTTTCACATGATCATACTTTGATCGGAGCAACTTTGTAAAATTATTAATTTTCATAAAGAAAACCTCTTTAGTATCCTCATTAAGTATGTTTTCCCCGTTAAACTTTTTCCCTCTAAAAAATATGACAGAATCTTTACGGAAAAGGTTGAGAAATTACCCCATGAAGTAAGCTTAATTTTTTAAACTTCCCGACAGTAGTGATATGTCATCAGCGTAATCAAGATCGTTTATAACCCTGTCCGGATATAGTTATATGAATTTTTCGGATAGTTTTCCGTTGACAAACACGGCAGCCTCAGAATTTTAGAATTTTGATAATTTTTTTTTTAATTACAGGTGTATTTTGGGAACCAAATTGAACGATAAAAAATATGAATTTGTTGAATTTTTTTTATTTACTCTCGATTGAACAAATGAATTTAACTCTTTCTTTTTTTTAAAATTATTTTATTTAAACTCATACAAAAAATCAAAATAAGCTAAGTCAAAATAGTTGTCGAGTTCGCAGTCTTAGACTCGGATGAGTGACGCTGTTTATGATGAACGTCCCACAGTAACTAGAAGTCATAACCATTCCGTGGCCAGTCCCAAGCCTGGATGAGAAAATGGGAGGGCGACTCGATGCTATGGCCAGGCAAAGCGCATCCTCACTAATCTTAGGGGAACTATTGGCTATCGGATAGTAGGCAAGACATTTATATAAGAAAAATGCTGATACTCGAATGATGAATATTATTACTAGTTAGGATTTGAAACTATTTTTTAAATCTTAAAATTAAACATTTTAAAATGATAAATAAAGAATTTGAAACCTAGCTTTAAAAAAAGGGAGGTAAAATGTATTATTTAACAAAAAAAAATAAAATTGAAAATATTTAAAATGAAATCAAAGACCACGGAATCAAATTTTGTTAAAATAGCAAATTATTTTCTATCAAAAAAGATAAAAGTATTCTCTTTTTTTTAATTAAATAAATTTTCAAAAAGATCCTTGAGCAACCTTTTAAGAAAATGAAATTTGAAACCAATGATTTTAATAATGATAAGAACATTTAACTTGCTATAAATATCAACACTGTTTTTTTTACATTTTATCAAAAAATGAATTCATCAAAGAGTTATATTTTATTGTTTTTATTTTGTGTATTAACTCAATACAATGTTGAGTTGTTGAACGAAGCGTCTGGGAAAGACATTAGTTTTGGGACAACCGATTTGGTTGGTGATTACAATACCGAAAATGGAATGTTTCATTTAGAAGCGTTTTTATCGACCAGTTCAAAATTGATTTTAGATAACGAAACCACAACAAAATACCATCAATTAAATTGGCTTTCATTGGGTGTGCCTCAACTTGTCTTCACAGACAACGAAAAAAACTTTTTAAAATTTCATCAAGAAGGTTTCTATTTCAGAGTTAATATGTTAACAGATGTTTATAGAAATAAGTTTGTTCAACTTGTGAAGCAAAAACACCGAATTGATGTTTTACCCTCTCAAATTATCAGTTTGGTACCCTCAAAATTCGATTGTTTCATTAAATTTTTTGATGATGAAGGCAAACAGGTTATTTTAGGTGGTAGTGCAATGATGCTTGAAGAGTTTCCTATTCGTGTTGATTTTATAGAAGCTACCAGTAGTGTTAATCGTAAAAAACTTGAGAATAAATTAAGAGATCAAGGTAAAGCATGGGAGCCTATAATCGAATGTGATTTCATGGTCAACGGAAAAAATACAAAAATAAATAAACTTCAAATAAAACCTCAACAGCTTCAAAATTTAGGTCTTGAGGATGAAGTGTTTGGACCTGCAAATTCTGTTTATGTGAGTAGAGATCAAATGTCACATTTGTCATCGGAAATTTACTCAAACCTAGATATTTACGAAGATTATCAGATGTTAGAATCACAATTTTCTCAAAATTTTATCGACGATTTTATCAAGCAAACATCTGACGTTGTCTTTAAACATGTGAACATTGACGAAGCTCTTAACTCTTTATCCAGTTACAATTTTAACAATGATTTGCAACCGGATATTATCAAACAAGAGCTTTCAAACGTATTTAAAGTAAAGTCAGAAGGCTCAAAAAAACACATCATTATAAACAAAGAAAATAACAATGGAGGTAGCAATACACATGAATACGGTAAAAGTAAAATCATTAACGGCGGAGTGAGTTATAGTCTATTTGGGGCTAATTTTGGAAAATCAAGTAGTGAATTCGAGAAAAAAGCAGCAAGCTGGTCACAACAAGACAAGTCTCTAGATGATCAACTTAATGAATTGAATAAATTAACAGATGATAAAGTTAGTTGGGAGTTTCAAGGTGAAAAAATAGTACCCAAAACAATTAAAGTATCGCGTCTTATCAAATCAAAATTTTCAAAGGATATCACGCTAAACAGAGTTAAAAGAATAGAATACGATGTTCTTTTTAAAAAAACATTCAGATTGTATACATCTAAATTATTCAATTTCAAACAAGATTGTTCATGCTTATCAACTGAAACCACTTCAACATCAACAAGACCATTGACAACAACACATACATCGACTATAAGAACGACTGATCACACCAGGTAACTTTGTTTTTATTTCTATTTAAAATTACCCAGATTGTGTTTTTTGAATTTCTAAAATAATATTTTAAGAGGTCACTAAACTCTTTGAGCTATGTGAAATTGTTTTATTTGAATTTAGAAAACCAGTTGAAAATTTTTGAATTAAAATCGAAAAAGAAACAAGTGATTTTGACTTAGGCGTTCATCATCGACTAAAAAAGGGATTTGTTTTGAGGGGATCCAAAGACAAACAAATTAACAGTCTTGTTAAAGCAAAAAATAGGCCCTGGCTGGTCTCCCTTTACATTGTTTCTCTGCTGGTTTTCAAATTCAAAGTAAAACAAATAGGCAAATAGGTCAAAAAGTTAAAAAAGAAGAAGCTTATTTTAAATTAACTTTTATAATTAAAGAATCCGAACAACTACAAGTACAAGTAGTCAAGTGTATAGTTTTAATGGAACTCTCAAGTTGAATATTTCAGTAACAGATGGTTATCGAAGAGTGTTTCCATTGTCAAATGGAGAACTGGTTAGAGGATCATCAGGGTCAACTATTCAAATATGGGATATTCAAAATACAAGAGTCAAAAGAAATCTTACAAGTGCTTATTTCTATCCATATGTTTTTGGTGTTTTGTCAAATGGTGATCTTGTTGCTGGATATTACGATAACAAAACAATTTTAATATGGGATTTAAAGGTGACTCAAGGAGACCCATTGAAACGAATTATCCAGGCAAATGAAATATTTCAATGTTTGACAGTACTAAAAAATGATGATTTAGCTATCGGGCAAGGAAACACTAATTATGATATAGTTATTAGAAATTCACAAAATGGTCAAGTTAAAAGACGATTAGTTGGTCATACAGACAGTGTGTGGCAAATACTAATTTTACCAAATGAAAATTTAGTTAGTTGTTCTTGGGATAAAACAGTTAAAATATGGAATACTTCAAACAGTGAACCTCTTAAAAGTATAACTCATTCATCTCCTGTTCGGTCAATAGCTATTCTTAAGAATGGGTATTTGGCAAGTGGTTTATTTGATGGTAAAATAGAGATTCGTAATTTAGAAACAGGTGATTTAATTCGGGTTCTAATTGGACATAGCCGTCCTATTTGTCCTTATGATTGTTTGCAAGTATTAGACAATGGGAATTTATTGAGTGGATCATGGGATAAGACTTTAAATGTTTGGAATCCAAATGACGGTTCAGTTTTAATGACAAAGTCACATAGAGATGGGGTTTATCAAACGACATTTCTTCCAAATGGTGATTTGGTTACTACTACAGAAAATAAGATATGTATTTGGAAATAAATTTTCTAATTTCCTCGAATCTATAAAACTAATAAATTTTCAAATGAAATAAAATTTAAAAAATAAAAATATTTTTACGTTTCAAAATAATTTACTCGAATGAGTCGCTTAGTCTTTCAATCCCTTTTCACCGACACACTTAATTTAATCTCTAATTTATACCTCTTTTGTTTATTTCTCAAAATTAAGAGACACTCATTGTTTGCTAAAAAAGAAAATTGTTCGAAAATAAAAATGGTGATTTCATAATACAAGACCAAAAAGATCGTCTACGTTTTGTCTCCGTCAGTTTGCTCTCCGAAGCGAAAACTTTATAGAAAATTCACTATCTGTGTGTATCTTTTACTTTCTTATCAAATCAAAATTTTCAAAGGATATCACGCTAAACAGAGTTAAAAGTGTACAATACGACGTTCTATTTTAAAAAATATTCAGATTGTATACATCTAAATTAGAACCTACTAAGAGACAAGAATTTCCAATTATATCAACTGAAACCGCTTCAACGTCAACAAGACCATTGACAACAACACATACATCAACGACTAGAAGAGCGACTGATCAAACCAGGTAACTTGGTTTTTATTTTTTTTAAAAGTACGCAGATTGTTATTTTTGATTTTATAAATAAAGAGGTCACTAAACTTTTAGAGCTATGTGCAATTGCTTTACATGAATTTTGAAAACCATTTGTCAACCAGTTGAAAATTTTTGAATTAAAATCGAAAAAGAAACAAGTGATTTTGACTTAGGCGTTCATCATCGATCAAAAAAGGGTTTTGTCTGGAGGGGATCCAAAGACAAACAAATTTACAGAAACGTAGGGCCTGGTTGACCTCCCTTTGCACTGGTTCTCTGCAGGTTTTCAAATTAAACGTAAAACAATGGCAAATAGGTAAAAAAGTTAAAAAAGAAGAGCCTTATATTAAATTAACTTTTATAATTAAAGAATACAAACAACTACAACAAATACAAGTAGTCAAGGGTATAATAAATAATATTTAAACAAAAAAAAACTAAACATTTTCTCTTGGAATTATCAAAATCTCGGTATCAAAATGAAGCTCTCGGGTCGAGAAGTCAGAATCCAAAAAGAAAATAGAATTCAATCCTCAAAATTTTGAAACTTTTTCCCAATCGTACTATTTAGTGCTATTCAAAATTGAAAATAATCTTGGTCTTGATAGAGAATAAAACCAAACAATTGTAAATGGTGTAAAAAATTTGTACACATCCCTATAAAATCGTTCTTTTAATATTTGTTTATCTGCTGTCACCTGTAAAAGCTTTCTGATTTTGGAATGTTTATTATTGTACTATTCATATTTTTAAAGAGTTACAAAGTTGATATATAATAGAATAATTGTACAAACCAAATCTGAATATTTTTGTGAGGTTAATTTTTATGAAAAATATTCTGTTACGAATAGTACGCGAATCGTACAGAACTATCGTACACAACTTTAGATTGCCTTTTAAAGACTAAAAAACGGACTGAGGATTCCGTAAGTGAAAAAATAAACAAAAATTTTTGTTTATTTTTTGTTTTATTTTAGTTTGCTTATTTTTTAGGTTGAAGATTATAAATGTGGGTCCTACTACAACGATGACCCCCATTTTTTGTAAATTTTTTAAACCCTTAAAAAACGGAAAATAAATGTTATTTTGAAAATCTAAACCTACCAGCCAATACAAAACTTCAAGAGCTTTCTAGATATCATATTTGTTTTTTAATAAAATTAATTTTTACCCCTTAAATTTCAATTTTTCGATTTTTTGGAGCTTCGACCCCCTGATGACCCCCACATTTTAGCGATTGACCCCCGACTGACCCCCGATTTTCTGATAGAAGATACTTCGAGCTGTCCAAAAAAATAGGTCTCGACATCCCAGGTATTTTAATTTTCGCGTTTTTGGTTTGAAAAAAAAGTGTCTTCAAAGCGGCCAAATTTCTAAAAGCCATGGTGAACAGAATATTCAAAATCTGACTTCATAGGCATGTTTCCCATGCTGAGAAACATTTAAAAGAATTTGTAAAAAAAACAGGAGTCTATCGACGGTTTAAAATTTTGCCAGAGTGGGAGTCCTTGTTAGCTAGCCCTCTAATTGGCTGACTTAACTATATCGTTAGTTTCAATCACTAAATTTATTCTAATCAAATCATATGATATATATTTTTGTAGAAAATTTTCAGCTCTATTGATTAGAATAAATTTAGTAATAAAACTAACGATATAGTTAGTTAGTTAGTTAGTTTACACTGCGGTATAGACAAAGTCTTTACCAACACATTTAAGCGTTTAGCCTTTTTAAGGCTTTGGGAGTAATTGCTTCGTGACATTCCAAACACTTCTTCATCAATAAAACCCTTGAAACTATTTGTCGAAGTCGCTGACACTGCATTTACAGATGAACCATTTAAACTGAAGTTACTCGATTTGATCTCACGTACTAATCGTTTGTTGTGCCTTCTTCTTAGATTGATTGTAGTTGTTTTAGCGTAATTAATACCATTTATCAAATTTATTTCTTCAAGACCATTAACTATTTTTTACATTTGTATCAGATCACCTCTTAGACGTCTGTCTTCTAGGCTAATCAAATTGAGTTCATGAAGACGTAGTTCGTACGGTTTGGTCTTTATCGACTTGACTAACTTGGTTGCTCTTCTTTGTACTTTCTCTAAAATTTTTATGTCGGTCTTATAATGTGGACACCAAGTACTAGTATTCCAAATTTGGCCTCACTAGGGCTGTGTACAAAGGCTTTAGTGTCTCTTGAACCAAATATCTAAAAGAGCTTTTTATTTGACCCAACACTCTATTTGCCTTTGCAGCCGCAAGAGAACATTGTTTATTCCATTTCATATCATTAGAAACCAGGACTCCAAGATCTCTTTCTTAACCTGATTCACTCAGAACATGATTGACTATTTCACTCAGAAACTGATTAAATTTTAAAACGGTTGGTGGTGTGGTGTATTGGATAGCATGTTTCAAAACGTCTAAGATCGATCCCGTATGAAGCTACATAAGAGAGGGTGCAATCATCTACTTACAAAATATGCACGACTCGGGTTCAGTATAAACTTGCGAAGTTGCATCTGCAGTGTGATGATGCGTTTCAAGTATAATCACATACTTCGGACAAGTGGCTACATTTTACAAAAACTTAAATTTAGTATTAAAGGACTTAAAAATGAAACATTTTTAATAAACATGTTCATTAAATTAGAAATTTTTTTGCTTATCCGAGTTATTTCTTCTATCAAAATAGGTTTTATTTGTGTTTTAATTGTACTGAAAGACCGGTGTTCCATGCTCATCACTTCAATTTATCGAATGTTAGCTCTTATTCGAACCAAGTTCTAGTTCAAGCTTTGAATAGAGTCAAGTCATTTTAACTAGCACTACAAATCTTGTATTAAGTTCATTCTTGGTGACTAATTTAACGACATGAGTTATGACTACAGCTGCACATTAAGAAATTTGATCAACGGGTGATTTACTTTGAGTCATCCTAGAGATTTTTTTTAAACATATTATTATCACTAAACTCGCTTGAACTTGATTAAGTCAAAAATCATAGTAAAGCGGATGTATGTTCTTTGGGCGCCTTGGCTCCTCCAAAGAAAAACTATAGCTTCCAGCTTAGGACCTGCAAAGGTATAGTTACAACAAAAATGGTATTGTTATAAAAAGCTGTTGATGTCGCATAATAAAGAGATCTCATTTCAGTGATAGCAGCATAAGGATATTTCTAAAACACGGTTTACCTATAAAACCGGTCTATGTCTTTTTTTCTTGAAGAGAATGTTCAACCTGTTTTTTTGTTTACAAGTTAAAGATTGTGATTGCTGTGATTGAAGCATGAAACCAAAGTTGAGAATGTTTTTTAAATGGACTTGAAATCGTTAATTAGATCTTTGATTTTACATCAAAGGGATGATTTTTAATGCTAATTTATGCAAAAATTGATCAAGACTCTACGGGAAAATAAAATGTGTTTTGAAAATTATTTGTTTTAAGCATTGTGTTTGCTTCTAGTGTTGATTATATTTAACCAATCAGATCTAAGTATTGGTTGACATCTTGTTCAATATCCCAATGTTATTTAAGTTTTGTCTTTTTACAGTCGACTCTCGATAATCCGAATAGAAATCGCCCTTAGAAATATTTGTTGGTTAGGACTATGCTACTGCCATTCACTCCAGTGACTGTGGGACGTTCATCATAAACAGTGTCACTCATCCGAGTCTAAGACTGCGAACTCGACAACTATTCAGACTAGCCTGGAACCACAGACCAAGCGTATTTTCCATTGAAGGAGAATACTTAACTTTGTCACTGGGGTTACACCTATTGCTAAATGGGTCTGCTGTAAGACAAGTTCTTGCACCCGTTCCCAAGCTACTATACGGAGTGAAGGTCGAAGCCAGCGGCGTCCCAATACGACAAGATTCGAACGCGATCCATAGACCCACGTACCCGTAATACAGCACATTTAGAACGGTGTTAGAATAACAGCAACATTGCCGCCCCTTCCAATTTCACATCCAGGCTTGGGACTGGCCAAGGCAGGGTTAACGGCAATGCATATTGCATCGCATTATGATGAAATCTCATTTCATTCATTGCAGGATATTGCTATAACACAGATCAACTATTTTTTGAAAAAAACGGGCCTATGCTTTTTTCTTGAAGAGAATGGCCAGCCTGTTTTTTTATATCGGTTAAACCAATAGAAATGTGATTGGAGCATGCAACAAAAGTTTAGATTGTTGTTTATTACCCAAATGCTATCTAAGCTTTGACTTTTGTTTCAACTGTTTCGATGAAAAATGGGTGTAAATTATGCATCAAAGGTATTCGACCTGAGTGTTCAATTTGCGCAAGAATTTGATATTTACAATACAAATGATTTTTTTTCAAAGTGTTCAATTTTTTAAAACATATAGCTTTCTTTAGAAGAGTTTGATAAAGTAAGACTTTATTTGATTTACCCCCTCTTGTTCCTCTTCGTGTATTCCTCTATTTAAATTCATTTAGTCACTTTGAAAAAAAAATTTAAACTGGGAAAATGAAAGATGAGAAAAATTTAAATAAATTGAAAAGTTTTATGAAAGGAATTTAAAATGTTTACAATGTTAAAAATCTTAATTCTAAGCATTGTTCTTGTGTCTTGTATTGATTCAATCAACTCGATTGAATCTAAATATTGGTTGACAACTTGTAAGTTATCTGAATGTTATCAAGCTTTAGGCTTTTGTTTAAATTGTTTCGGTGAACGTGGATGTAAATCATGCATCACAAATTTTAAACCAGTTTGTTCAGTATGTGTAGATGATATTTTTAGTGATTCTGGTTAAGCTTGGTTAGGCGGTTAACCAAATTTGGTCTACCAAAACCAGGTTAACCAAAAACTGGTTAGCCAATTTTTTGGTTAGCCAAATCTGGTTAACCAGATTTTTGGTCGAGCAAATTTTGGTTAACCAGATTTGGCTAACCAAAAAATTGGCTAACCAGTTTTTGGTTAACCAATTTTGGTCGATTTGGTTAACCAAATTTGGAAAATTCGATTTTGATAAATTGATATAACAAAAATTAACAGGCTGTATAAATAGTGGTTTTATGATGAACTTTTCACATTTCGTTTTTTGGATTATTAAAATATTGTGTTTAACGTCTTTTTTATTCTAAAAATTAATAAAAAGTTGAAAAGTTTAAATCAATCCAAAAAAAAATTTTTAATAAATTTTTTTTTCATGGTGTTACTAGTTATAATTTGTTTAATTTTTGTAAGTTCATAAATTAAATGTCCTTTATTTTCATCTTGAGGTGATAAAAAATCAATTTTTAAAGTAATTTCCCCTTAAATTATGTCCCAAAAAACGGATTTTTTTTTCAAAATTTGGTTAACCAAAAATCGACCAACGGACTTGGTCGACCAAACCAAATCTTGGTTAACCAAAAAATTGGCTAACCAGTTTTTGGTTAACCAAAATTTGGTCGACCAAAATTCAGGTTAACCAGATTTGGTCGACCAGATTTTTTGGCTAACCAGACATGGTTAACCAAAATTGGCTAACCTGGCAAACCAAAGCATGGTTAACCAGCATCACTAGATATTTTTAAACAAAAACGATCTTGAAATAATCGGTGGAAATGAATATTTTATTTGTGATAGTTCGGATAGTTTACAAATTAAAGCATGTCATTTGTATTGTAGAGGAAAATTCTTTCCATCAGGGCAATGTGTTCGGGTTCAAAATCTTCCTGTTTGTCAATGTTCAATGGATAATCAGTAATTAACTTTATTAAATGTTTTTTTCATTAGATTAAAAGAGGAATTCTTTTCAATAAAAATCATTGTAAAATAGAAATCTCAATTTTTTTTATTTAAAAAAAGGATTTTTCCAACCGGATCAACTGGAATCCCTTCGACTTCAACAACAGCAAGGTCATCAACAACTACACAGTAAAGTCTAATTTTTATATTTAAATTTAAACTGTGTGGTGTAGTGGATAGCGTGTTCGACTCTTATTCAAAACGTCTAGGGTTCGATCCCGTGTGAAGCTATTTAGGAGAAAGTGCAATCATCTCTTAACACGCCATGCACGACTCGGGTCGAGTATAAACTTTCGTAGTTGCACCTACAGTGTCTGGCAATGCGTTTCGAGTAGGCAAAATGAAGAAATTTTGCTATTCGTTTATTTTGCAATTTTGAGATTTTTTTTTTTTACTTTTCATTATTTCTCAAAATTATAATTTTTTTTTGTTTTTAAGTTAAGAAAGGGTAATAATAAGTTAAGTTTCATCATCAGAATGAACATAACTAATTGAAAAAATATATTGAAACATTTAAAAAAAGAATCAAAGTTTTTCCATTTTTCAATTTAAAATTAGAAAAATTATGACTTAAAAATACTTTTTAAATTAAATGAATTTTGGAACTCATAATCGTTAAATTAACGTTTTCAAAAAAAGAACAAAAATAAAAACTAATCTCGATTCAGTGCTCGCATGGTTTGTCTTGGTCAATTAAGTTGGTTTGAAAAAATGTCATTAAAAATGAAAACTTTTTCTCATAATCAAATCAATATGTTTCAATCAAATATTACAACAAGTTCATACGAGGTAGAAAAGTTGCGAATGATATTGGGCGATTTCCAAATAAATTTTCAATGCCAAAAAATTGCAGATTTTAAAAGCCCGTATATAGAACTGAACAAAGTTCAGGAAGTGGAAGATGATTGTGTGTGACGGGATTTTTTTGTTGTTGTGATTATGCAAAATTAAACAAAGATTGATTTGCGAGGAACGAGGTGACGAGCTAATTAAGCAAACGTGAATGCGTATATAAAATCGATTACTGGACTATTTTAAAAAAATTCTTGACGAAGTTCGTCAATAGACTATACACATGCGAGAAAAAAATCAATGTTATTTTCTTTAATTAACATTTATAAAATAAAAATAACAAATTAAACTTAACATAAAAACACAAAAAAGTCTACATGTATTTTTTTAAAAGTTATCTCACATCAATTAATTCATGTGTGAAAAAATTTACTTCTAATTAATTAATTTACTTCTTCTAATTTTCTTTGTTAATAGGATTACATTAAGCATATGTTTTATAGGTTTATATTTATGTTTATTTCGTAGATGATCTATTCTTAATTAGTCAAGGTACATAATTACCAGGGACGAAAAAATTTCGTAACCACCCAGTTGTTTCTTCGAGTTTTCGCTAATGTTTTGACAAATTGAAGAAGTTTAAATAGGCCAAAACAAGATTAGCTTCCCTGAATGTTCAAACTTTGAACAAGTCCGGGCCATGCCTTCCATGACTGTTTAAGCTTTGAAAAAGTCCGGGCCATGCCTTCCATGACTGTTTAAGCTTTGAACAAGTCCGGGCCATGCCTTCCATGACTGTTTAAGCTTCAGTAATACAGAGAGACATGTCTTCGTCGAAAAAGTAGTGTAATAAATGTAAAATTTTTGCATTAAATCATTCCTAAAAGAATTTGTCATTTTGACAATTTTCAATCAAAACCGGCGAAGCCCAAAAAATACATTAGTTAACGTCTCGTTACTCGCATATATAAAGCTCTGCTTGCCGTATCTTACAAAAAAAATAATTTTCATTTTAGTCATGATAAATTATTTTTAAAAAAAACTTTCGACATAAACAGCATCGTATTTTTTATACCCCGTTTAAAAACGATTAGTATCTAAATTGTCCAGACTAATGATCCGAGGCTTAATCAACAAATTTCCAACACCAGCACCAAAATGATTTTTTACAATAATGCCGGCAACTTGTTTTTTGGAATATGAATGATGCTAAACAACTTTCTAAAGAACTTTCACAAATATTAATGATTGTTTTTTTTTTTTAAATCTTAAAGGTTGGTCAAATTTTGGCCTGAATGTTCTTGCAACATAATAACAAGTAATTACTTTAAAAACTTTACTTAATCATCACCAATCAAAACAAAAATTAAGCCAAAATTATATTTTATTGGGTCTCCTCGATTAAGTGAACATGTGTTCACATAATATGTGACAAAATCATGTTCACGGGTCAGGTGAACAAAATGTTCACCTTTTTTTTTGTATACAATCTGGTGAACAAAAAAACTCAGAATGTGTTCACATAAACAAATTTATGTTCACCTATTTCTGTTCATGTTCACCTAAAAAAAATTTTGTTCACCTAATTTAAAACATTATTTAATCACAAAACAGTTTAGGATGTTGATTCTGATGGCTCCGAGGTTGGCTCAGAGAAAGATAGCGGTTCTGTTTTTGGTTCATTACAAAACGATGATCGTTCAACAAATAATGATTTTGACAGTGAAGCCGAAGATGAACATGCCTTAGATGATAATGAAGACGTCAATGAAGAACAAACGGTTAAAAATGGTACTTTAAATTCAGAATCGAGTTCGGCAATAACTTATCATGACATAAATAATAGTTTCAGTGATGCTGGCGATGTAGTTTGTGAAGATGAAGATTTGATTAATATAAAATCAAAACTAAAAAATATTAAAATTAAAGCCACTTTAATCTAGGATAAGGCAAAATTAAAACCTATTTATGACCAAAGAACAGCCGAGATCCAAAAAGTTATCTGTTTGACTCAATTTTAAATTTTTAAAAGAGGAATAAATTTATTTTTGTAAATTTTCCATAATCACATTTTGTTCAGTGTTCACCTATTCTGATTTGTGTTCACATATTTCTGTTTTTGTTCACCTATTTTTTAGTTAAATTTACAGTTGAATTTTTTTGTTCACCAGATTGTATAAAAAAAAATAGGTGAACATTTTGTTCACCTGACCCGTGAACATGATTTGGTCACATATTATGTGAACACTTGTTCACCTAATATAGGAGACCCATTTTATTGAGTAAAATAAAAAAAAAGCTAAATTTTATCTAATTTTTCGATTAAAAACTTTTTTCGCTCAACCGAATACACATCATTACATATATCATGGATATTTGTTACTTCTTTATCACATAGAAAAGGAACAAAGAAATTATTAAGCAAACCTAGCATGACTGGAACTAATATATTCCCACAGAAATCATATTTAGTATTTAACTTTTTTTCGCTATCGGAGTCTAAACTGTAAATATAAATTCTTCTTTCTAAAAAGATAGACAATGAAATAAGATTAAATTGACAAGCCAATGTTTTTTTAGAGACCATATTTTCAATAAAAAATTCAAAGTTAGGTTCCGATTGAAAGTTTGAGAATAATTCCCTAAAAAATTTTTCATACTTAAAAATAACCCATAATGAACCTAGTTTAAACAAATAGGAAAATTCAGCTGAATTGAAATAAACTAAAGATAAAGAATTATAACAAGAATCTTCATTATTAATGACAGAAATAGGGTAAAAATCGGTAAGACGATTGATTGACAAAAGTTTTTCATAATTTTTATCAATTTCATGGTTCGAAAATGATGTAAAATATCTTTTTTTCAGAAGAAAATTCTTAAGTTTTGTCAAAATATTTTCGTTTAAATTAACTTTCGCCTTAACCTTCTCGAATGATAATTGATCATAAGTGGAATAGAAATAAACGTTTTCATAGAGTAGCTCTAATAAATCCAGATCTATATCTAAGTGATCGTTAATCATTGTCCCATCATTTAAAAAATTTTCAAAATCCATTTGAAAATCCCCACTTGGAAACTTTTTTGCATTGCTTGATTCGTCTTTTAGGCTCCCAAAGTTTGGTAAGTTACTGTTATAAAATTTTTTGTCTCTTTTGTGTCTTTCATTTTTGTCTCTCCATTGTTCTTCGACTACTATTTTTTGTCTTTTTCCGTCATTTATATTTTGAATACACTTTTCTGACCCTTTAACTAATTCAGTTGTTAATGATTCTAGATTTTCACTGTAGTGTTCAACAAATCTGGATTTTATTTTTGAATAGACTACAGATGCCAATTCACTAGTATTGACCCTTCGTTTACTGAGCATCTTATTTTTTAATGTACCAAACCAATTTTCGACAAGATTGTTGGTTAGTCTCTTCGGAAAATTATTTAAAAATTTATTTCGTTTTGAGATTTGATATTTATTAAGCATTATCCCAGTCCACAAAGGTAACAAATATAATCGACTTGAAATTACTTCAAAAAGTTTTGGATTATAAAATACCTTTGATTTAACTTGGTCAGCACTAACGTTTAAACACAACAAATTTTCGTTTATTTCTTTTAAAAAGTTTTCATAATACGCCGAAAAAGGTGAGCTTTTTTTGTTAGTATCGTCTAATGAAGGGCTCAACAAAAAATTCGATTCTTCTAGAAACGCTACAAAATTATTGTCTCTTCGACTTGTTCAGGAGTTTGATTCTCTTCTATAATTTCCGAATTCAAATTTAATGTTATTAGCTCATTGCGGACGAATTCAATTGAGTATTTCAAAGAATCACATTCGATTTTTTGATTAAATATGTTGAATACGTTTAAAAGGTAGTTATCAAACTGATCTATACCAATAGTATTTTGAAGAAGTACGAAACAAAATATTAGCATTTTTCTTGATTGATTATCGGCATTAATTTTTTTTTGTTTTATTGATTATCAATCTTAAAAAATGCGTCGAACAAAGATAAGAGATAACCGGAATTTTATCGAAAAAATTTGACTCTGTTTTTTTAAACCAAAAAATCGTAAGCGAGTCCAATGTAGACTTTTAAACTGATTCTATTGAAAGACTCCATGATAGAATTAATGAGTGCATACGAAAAGTCTGTTACAATTTCTGGAGAATGATTATATTCCCCATTTAATTCGAAAAATTTCTAATTGAAATCAAAAACTTTGAAATATTTGTAACGCAGTGAGATGTTGTAATAAATTCAGTAATTGAAATTATAACTTTGTTCTCCGGATCATGTGAAACGATCGAATACAGAAACGACTAACATAATTAGATAATAAAAAAGACGGCAAAAATAATTAGACAAATATTGCTTAACAGTTAAAAAATTCAGCACGTGAGGGAAGTTAACATAAAATTTCAGATAACAAATTCAATTCACGGTAAATAAAAATTACATCTCATCTCATTCTAAAAAACAAGTTTAAAAGAATTCATGGTCCTGACCACAAACGATAAACGATTTTTAATTTGGAGGATTTTATGATCCTTTGAGTATTGAAAAGTTTTGAAAAAGTGATTTTAATACTTCTAACTCAAAATAGACGGCCAAAGGTCTAACTAACGTAAATGTGAATGGAGAAAAAATTTATTTACTTGAATATCTGAAAAGAACAAAACCCCAAAAGGAGACATATTAACTTTTTGAACATAGCCTTTAATCTTGCTTGACGCATAATTTTTTCCTAAATCATTGTCGTACGTGATTTTCGTCGCAATTGCATCAGAAAAAATCTCACTTGATATTCTTTCTCGATGAATGTACTGGTATTTCATTACAGCCAGGATGTTGTTTGATATTTTATCTTGAAAAAAAGTCGTTATTTTTTTTTTAAATGAGACCATGTAATGATTATTAAACCATTTTTTAATACACGGTCAACGCTAAAAAGATAATTTACTCATTTTTCGTTCTATCAAAGTTTGATTAGTCAAAATATCGAGCCTAACAGTTTCTGCACCATCAGAAATTACATTTAAAGCTAATAGCTTTCTTTTTTGTCCGCGGAATTGTTGCTTTTTATAAAGTTTCTCATGATCGATTATTTTCGACTGTAATTCGAATTCTACAACAACATGTTCATTATCACTTGGATGATTTCGAATACTTGCTTTAAAAATACCACAATTCTCTTTTAAACAAAAAAATTTTCCACTCCAGAAATTGCAATTCGTTTTTTGACTCTCTTTTTTTTTGAAATTGTTATAGCTGTTCTCTAACCAACAGTTTAAATTTTGTTGTTGTAGTTTAAGTGAAACAATTTGATCAAAATTTCTGTTAAATCGTAGTCTATTATTTAAACCAGAAATATTATCATATGCTTCTTTCCATTCTTGATCGTTTAAAACGACTTGGTAATATTTATTAGCATTTTTTCTCTTTTCGGATAAGGTTCTTTTAACTAATGTGGTAAAGCTATAAGTATCACAATTCCACCAACTGTATAAATTTGTCAAGTTTTTTATGTCACTACTTCCGAAAAAATCACAACTAATTTTGGACCATAAACTATTTTCATTTGAGGAAAATTCTTCACTAGATAGATCGTCTATATTTTTATTAATTATATTTCGGACAGTTAGATCTACTAGTTTAGATATTTCGAACTTAGACTTAGACATGTTTCGAAAAAAAGAACCTCCTCCTTTTTGTCTTCGTCTTTAAAGAATAAGCAAAATAAATTTATCGTGTTGTTAATAATGTGTAATCTAGATTTTTAACACCACTTTTCAAAGGGACGAGGTTTTATGTGTTGTGTAATTAACAAACACGATGTTAGGATCACGCTTTAAACACATACATAGTAGTAGATTGTTTGATTGAGAAATTTCTCTCAAAAGGCTAGAGAAAAGGGATAGGCACTTGCAATATAAAAAAAAAAGCAAGTGATGAGAGAAAGAGAAAATTCTTTTTTTTTTAAGTTTGAAATTTGAAACTAAAATTTTAAAAGCGATGATGAATAAATCTCTAGAGTTAAGTCCTGGATCTTCCAGTCATGGCCAAAAAATCTTTTTTTCCAACTAATCGGGTATTCAAAAGGGTATTCGGCTATTCAGCTATTCGGGTATTCGAATGCCCATTCAAATGGGTATTCGGCTATTCGGGTATTCGAATGCCCATTCAAAAGGGTATTCGGCTATTCGGGTATTCGAATGCCCATTCAAAAGGGTATTCGGCTATTCGGGTATTCGAATGCCCATTCAAAAGGGTATTCGGCTATTCGGGTATTCGAATGCCCATTCAAAAGGGTATTCGGCTATTCGGGTATGCGAAAGAGTTGCCATGATTTTTTTTATATTTTTAAGGGTTGGCCAAAGGGGGACTTGTGACCTGGGGGTTTCGGAGTTAAAGGGGGCAAGCTGTATCAAGCTTAGAAAAAAGCCAACTTCAAACTGAAATATCAGGGTAGTTAAATCCGGCGTCGAGGGCCAATCCAAATAACGGCCGTCGACGTCGGTTTAACTACGGTTCTAGGAGTTCTTTTCAAATATGACTCGTCTCAGTTGCTCTGTCAAAAACAATTCTTGAGTTCTAAGCGTTTACCATATTAAGTTTTAAGCCCTAGGAAAAATGATTTTGAATAATCGTATAATATTCCTAGGAAAAAAGAAATTTGAATCGTATTATTCTAACAAGTTCTTTAAATAAAATATTGCCCATATCTCCGAATAGCCGAATAGCTGAATACCCTTTTGAATGGGAACTCGAATACCCGAATAGCCGAATACCCTTTTGAATGGGCATTCGAATACCCGAATAGCCGAATAACCTTTTGAATGGGAACTCGAATACCCGAATAGCCGAATACCCTTTTGAATGGGAACTCGAATAGCCGAATACCCTTTTGAATGGGCATTCGAATACCCGAATAGCCGAATACCCTTTTGAATGGGAACTCGAATACCCGAATAGCCGAATACCCTTTTGAAATCTGTTAAAGTTTTTAAAGAATGAATACCCTTTGAATAATTGGATAAAAGAAAATTTTGTCCATATCTCGGATCTTCACATGCGAAGAAAACACTTATTTTATCTTCAAACACTGAATCGTAATTTTAAAATCAAATTGTTTAATAGAACTAAAATATCTTAATTACAAATTTTTCAAAGGGACGAGGTTTCAAAAGAAAAAATAAACGGTACAATCAAAAGTATTAAATTTCGGTTATCTCCAAATCCGAGTACTCCATTGTCGTTAAAGGTATTACAATATTTATTTTACTGTTGTTGCCATTCACATGTTCCTCTTGTGAACTTTAATGAACTAGTGATTGGAAAAAGCTTCCCCTGATTTATGGGTATCAACTGAAATCTTAAACGCTCTAGTTAGAGTCTGTAAAACTGGTTTCCAGCTGATACTCATAAACCAATGGAAGCTTTTTCCAATCATTAGCTCATTTAAGTTCACAAGAGGATCACGTGAATGGCCACAACAGGAATTTAACAAAAAAAACTTTTTTAATTTTTTTGTAGCGATTTGTCTATGATCATAACAATGAAGAAATACACAGAAATGCTCAACGTTCTGATGATATTAAAGACGAAGACTTGGCCATAATTGAGCTAAAAGAAAATTATTCGAAACTAGAAAATGATCATAACGATTTGCAAAGTTACATTAGAAAAATTAAATCAAACTATGAGATTCTTTATGATGAATGTAGTACCATTGAGGAACAACTAAATGAAGCTAATGTTATTAAAAAAGATTTAAATCAAGATATAGATGAAATAAGAGAAGAAAAGGTAAAACAACAACATAAAATACAATATATACTGAAGAAAGTTTCTTTTTAAGAAAATAATTTCAGAAAGTCATGCAAGATATGTTGCTTTTTGTGAACTGGAACACACTGAATTGGACAAGAAGCTTGAAATATCGACAAACAAGGTGTTTGAGCTTACAGGAACTTTGAATGAGTTAAAAAAAAAAGGGATTCCGAAATGTATGAATTCGAAAAAAGACAAGAAAATTTTCTAGACGAAAAAATGAAATTAGAGAGCGAAAAAATAAATTTAGAATCGATTCTGAGCATTAAAGGATGTCAGTTTCCGAATTGCGATGGGTCTGGGAACACAATTAATGAAAGGCTTCGTCACAAAAAAATAAAAAACTGTCCGAAGTTTGCAGAATTGAAAAGAAAAGCGTCTTACTCTAAAAATAAAGAAAAAATATTTGGAGGAGGAAGAAATTACTGAAAAGCTAAAATTCCTAGAGAAAGAAAATGAAAATTACAAATTGTTGATTGATTCGAATGAAGACTTTTCCGAAAAATATTCAATGGAATTATCTAAAAATAAAGAGTTGAACAATCAAATAGTTTTGAAAAACAGGTCAGTGAGTTGAACATCAAACTAACTAGACTTGAAAAACAAAGATCGTCTAGATTGTGTTTTTTGAATTTCTAAAATAATATTTTTAAGAGGTCACTAAACTCTTTGAGCTATGTGAAATTGTTTTATTTGAATTTTGAAAACCAGTTGAAAATTTTTGAATTAAAATCTAAAAAGAAACAAGTGATTTTGACTTAGGCGTTCATCATCGATTAAAAAAGGGTTTTGTTTGGAGGGGATTAAACATTTGCTGTTTCTTCTTAGATCGTATCTTCTAGACGCAGGCTTTGTGTTTAGACTGTAATTGATGCCGTTACTTAAATTAACATGTTCGTATTTGTTTGTTACCACGTTTTCTTTTCGTTCTCAGATCAGTTAATCCCAAGCTTTATAATCGCTGTGAGTACTCCAAGTCATGCAATTCAGGGATCATCTTTGTTGCTCTGCGTTGTACCTTCTCTATCTCGTTTATATCTTTTTCCAAAATATAGACACCATGAACTAACTATGTTTTAAATTTGCCAAAAAATGGAAAATAGATTTCAATCCGAACAAATCAGTATGTTTATTTCTTAGAGTTTTGGACTATTCCCATTAAAGAAGAGTAATAATTCGTCTAGTGCAGTCGCGTCGACTTTAAAACCGTTTTATAATAAGTTGGAAAAAATGTGCGGACCGTATACGACTACTAATAATCAACTACCCGTAAAGTCAATGGTAAGAAAGGGTTTTGAAGTCGTTGAAGATTTCTAATTTTTTATCTTTAGAATTTGATGGAAAAAGTGGCTAATGAAGGTACAAATGCATTGATGATTTTTAGAAAATCAGCTAGTGTTAAAATAAAAAAAATGTATCGAGACAAAATCGATTCGAATCAAATTGTCGATTTTAAAGAAATGAATGTACATGTAGCAGCTTTACTTCTTAAAAGGAAGACTCGTTTTATATTTAGAATTGACCTGGTCCTAGTTATATATTAACCCATAATAATTATTAACAATTTATTAGATTTTCGATTAGGTTAATGATCTAGTTATATTTAGGTGAAAGGGGTACGACTTAGTTTCGCCACCAAACCCAAGATGAGACTGACTGACTTTTAGTATTGTGTGATCATGCCTATGAAATAAATTTATAAAGTAATTCAAGTCGCCCTCCCATTTTCTCATCCAGGCTTGGGACTAGCCACGGCATGGTTACGACTCTAGTTACTGTGGGACGTTCATCATAAACAGCGTCACTCATCCGAGTCTAAGACTGCGAACTCGACAACTATTCAGACTTAGCTTAGAACCACAAACCAAGCGTTCTCTCCTAAGGAGGAAAATACTTAACTTTGTAAACTAGGATAAACTTGAACTTTTTCACATTTCAAAAATTTTCTTAAAAAATATGTTTCCCATATTGACAAAATTTGTTTATTTAAGGAATATTTGAGAGACTACCCGGACGACATTATTGACAATCATCTCTTCATCGATTGTTTAAGCACTCTCAAAATAACAGACTATGATCAAAAACTTGTCTCATTGGTATTCGTTCTTTTGAATTGAGCTTAAAATTTTCTTACATGAATTTCATCATCGACATTCAGCTACAAAAGACTCAACTTGATCGGCCACGGGTTCCAACTTATTCAGAAGAACTAGTGCCAATTCATTAAATTTTCGAATAAATTTTTCTATGTTGTTTTTCTATATAAGCATTTCAATGTAAAATTTTTCCACGTAAATTCTATTTTTTTTAATCTAAAGGTATGAACTCGATTAGTTGGCTCAAAAATTACTTTTTCTGAACAGGAATGAAAAGGTAAAATTAAGTGCACCTTTTTTCTTAAATAATCGCTTGTATTCACAATTAAATCAGCCTATTTTCCCTCAAACTTTAAGTGACTTGAATTTAAAAGAACAAGACTATTTTGCATTCAAGATAATGCTTTCTTTATCTTAAAAATTTTAATTTAAATATCTGGAAAACGGGCATAACCGACATGTTTCACTCGACTAATATTAATACAACCATTGAATGTCGTTTTCAAACACTATAACAACAATACCAAGAGATACGTATCATTATGGGAAAGGGAATGGGCGAATATGACAATCGACATGAAAATCTTGAAAGTTGATTTTAGTCGACTGGTCTCCACTTTTTCCGTAAACGAGATCGAGATAGGAGGGTCATTGTAATTTTTTCCCTTTTCCATTCAAAGTGTCCAAAATTATATACCAATATAAAAATAATTAAATCCGGAAGCGAAACAACGGCATTAGGCTAGTTTAATTAAAATTAAAAGGAATAAAAAAGATTGTGCTAGAAAAAAAAATTCTAAATTTTCACATGATCATACTTTGATCGGAGCAACTTTGTAAAATTATTAATTTTCATAAAGAAAACCTCTTTAGTATCCTCATTAAGTATGTTTTCCCCGTTAAACTTTTTCCCTCTAAAAAATATGACAGAATCTTTACGGAAAAGGTTGAGAAATTACCCCATGAAGTAAGCTTAATTTTTTAAACTTCCCGACAGTAGTGATATGTCATCAGCGTAATCAAGATCGTTTATAACCCTGTCCGGATATAGTTATATGAATTTTTCGGATAGTTTTCCGTTGACAAACACGGCAGCCTCAGAATTTTAGAATTTTGATAATTTTTTTTTTAATTACAGGTGTATTTTGGGAACCAAATTGAACGATAAAAAATATGAATTTGTTGAATTTTTTTTTATTTACTCTCGATTGAACAAATGAATTTAACTCTTTCTTTTTTTTAAAATTATTTTATTTAAACTCATACAAAAAATCAAAATAAGCTAAGTCAAAATAGTTGTCGAGTTCGCAGTCTTAGACTCGGATGAGTGACGCTGTTTATGATGAACGTCCCACAGTAACTAGAAGTCATAACCATTCCGTGGCCAGTCCCAAGCCTGGATGAGAAAATGGGAGGGCGACTCGATGCTATGGCCAGGCAAAGCGCATCCTCACTAATCTTAGGGGAACTATTGGCTATCGGATAGTAGGCAAGACATTTATATAAGAAAAATGCTGATACTCGAATGATGAATATTATTACTAGTTAGGATTTGAAACTATTTTTTAAATCTTAAAATTAAACATTTTAAAATGATAAATAAAGAATTTGAAACCTAGCTTTAAAAAAAGGGAGGTAAAATGTATTATTTAACAAAAAAAAATAAAATTGAAAATATTTAAAATGAAATCAAAGACCACGGAATCAAATTTTGTTAAAATAGCAAATTATTTTCTATCAAAAAAGATAAAAGTATTCTCTTTTTTTTAATTAAATAAATTTTCAAAAAGATCCTTGAGCAACCTTTTAAGAAAATGAAATTTGAAACCAATGATTTTAATAATGATAAGAACATTTAACTTGCTATAAATATCAACACTGTTTTTTTTACATTTTATCAAAAAATGAATTCATCAAAGAGTTATATTTTATTGTTTTTATTTTGTGTATTAACTCAATACAATGTTGAGTTGTTGAACGAAGCGTCTGGGAAAGACATTAGTTTTGGGACAACCGATTTGGTTGGTGATTACAATACCGAAAATGGAATGTTTCATTTAGAAGCGTTTTTATCGACCAGTTCAAAATTGATTTTAGATAACGAAACCACAACAAAATACCATCAATTAAATTGGCTTTCATTGGGTGTGCCTCAACTTGTCTTCACAGACAACGAAAAAAACTTTTTAAAATTTCATCAAGAAGGTTTCTATTTCAGAGTTAATATGTTAACAGATGTTTATAGAAATAAGTTTGTTCAACTTGTGAAGCAAAAACACCGAATTGATGTTTTACCCTCTCAAATTATCAGTTTGGTACCCTCAAAATTCGATTGTTTCATTAAATTTTTTGATGATGAAGGCAAACAGGTTATTTTAGGTGGTAGTGCAATGATGCTTGAAGAGTTTCCTATTCGTGTTGATTTTATAGAAGCTACCAGTAGTGTTAATCGTAAAAAACTTGAGAATAAATTAAGAGATCAAGGTAAAGCATGGGAGCCTATAATCGAATGTGATTTCATGGTCAACGGAAAAAATACAAAAATAAATAAACTTCAAATAAAACCTCAACAGCTTCAAAATTTAGGTCTTGAGGATGAAGTGTTTGGACCTGCAAATTCTGTTTATGTGAGTAGAGATCAAATGTCACATTTGTCATCGGAAATTTACTCAAACCTAGATATTTACGAAGATTATCAGATGTTAGAATCACAATTTTCTCAAAATTTTATCGACGATTTTATCAAGCAAACATCTGACGTTGTCTTTAAACATGTGAACATTGACGAAGCTCTTAACTCTTTATCCAGTTACAATTTTAACAATGATTTGCAACCGGATATTATCAAACAAGAGCTTTCAAACGTATTTAAAGTAAAGTCAGAAGGCTCAAAAAAACACATCATTATAAACAAAGAAAATAACAATGGAGGTAGCAATACACATGAATACGGTAAAAGTAAAATCATTAACGGCGGAGTGAGTTATAGTCTATTTGGGGCTAATTTTGGAAAATCAAGTAGTGAATTCGAGAAAAAAGCAGCAAGCTGGTCACAACAAGACAAGTCTCTAGATGATCAACTTAATGAATTGAATAAATTAACAGATGATAAAGTTAGTTGGGAGTTTCAAGGTGAAAAAATAGTACCCAAAACAATTAAAGTATCGCGTCTTATCAAATCAAAATTTTCAAAGGATATCACGCTAAACAGAGTTAAAAGAATAGAATACGATGTTCTTTTTAAAAAAACATTCAGATTGTATACATCTAAATTATTCAATTTCAAACAAGATTGTTCATGCTTATCAACTGAAACCACTTCAACATCAACAAGACCATTGACAACAACACATACATCGACTATAAGAACGACTGATCACACCAGGTAACTTTGTTTTTATTTCTATTTAAAATTACCCAGATTGTGTTTTTTGAATTTCTAAAATAATATTTTAAGAGGTCACTAAACTCTTTGAGCTATGTGAAATTGTTTTATTTGAATTTAGAAAACCAGTTGAAAATTTTTGAATTAAAATCGAAAAAGAAACAAGTGATTTTGACTTAGGCGTTCATCATCGACTAAAAAAGGGATTTGTTTTGAGGGGATCCAAAGACAAACAAATTAACAGTCTTGTTAAAGCAAAAAATAGGCCCTGGCTGGTCTCCCTTTACATTGTTTCTCTGCTGGTTTTCAAATTCAAAGTAAAACAAATAGGCAAATAGGTCAAAAAGTTAAAAAAGAAGAAGCTTATTTTAAATTAACTTTTATAATTAAAGAATCCGAACAACTACAAGTACAAGTAGTCAAGTGTATAGTTTTAATGGAACTCTCAAGTTGAATATTTCAGTAACAGATGGTTATCGAAGAGTGTTTCCATTGTCAAATGGAGAACTGGTTAGAGGATCATCAGGGTCAACTATTCAAATATGGGATATTCAAAATACAAGAGTCAAAAGAAATCTTACAAGTGCTTATTTCTATCCATATGTTTTTGGTGTTTTGTCAAATGGTGATCTTGTTGCTGGATATTACGATAACAAAACAATTTTAATATGGGATTTAAAGGTGACTCAAGGAGACCCATTGAAACGAATTATCCAGGCAAATGAAATATTTCAATGTTTGACAGTACTAAAAAATGATGATTTAGCTATCGGGCAAGGAAACACTAATTATGATATAGTTATTAGAAATTCACAAAATGGTCAAGTTAAAAGACGATTAGTTGGTCATACAGACAGTGTGTGGCAAATACTAATTTTACCAAATGAAAATTTAGTTAGTTGTTCTTGGGATAAAACAGTTAAAATATGGAATACTTCAAACAGTGAACCTCTTAAAAGTATAACTCATTCATCTCCTGTTCGGTCAATAGCTATTCTTAAGAATGGGTATTTGGCAAGTGGTTTATTTGATGGTAAAATAGAGATTCGTAATTTAGAAACAGGTGATTTAATTCGGGTTCTAATTGGACATAGCCGTCCTATTTGTCCTTATGATTGTTTGCAAGTATTAGACAATGGGAATTTATTGAGTGGATCATGGGATAAGACTTTAAATGTTTGGAATCCAAATGACGGTTCAGTTTTAATGACAAAGTCACATAGAGATGGGGTTTATCAAACGACATTTCTTCCAAATGGTGATTTGGTTACTACTACAGAAAATAAGATATGTATTTGGAAATAAATTTTCTAATTTCCTCGAATCTATAAAACTAATAAATTTTCAAATGAAATAAAATTTAAAAAATAAAAATATTTTTACGTTTCAAAATAATTTACTCGAATGAGTCGCTTAGTCTTTCAATCCCTTTTCACCGACACACTTAATTTAATCTCTAATTTATACCTCTTTTGTTTATTTCTCAAAATTAAGAGACACTCATTGTTTGCTAAAAAAGAAAATTGTTCGAAAATAAAAATGGTGATTTCATAATACAAGACCAAAAAGATCGTCTACGTTTTGTCTCCGTCAGTTTGCTCTCCGAAGCGAAAACTTTATAGAAAATTCACTATCTGTGTGTATCTTTTACTTTCTTATCAAATCAAAATTTTCAAAGGATATCACGCTAAACAGAGTTAAAAGTGTACAATACGACGTTCTATTTTAAAAAATATTCAGATTGTATACATCTAAATTAGAACCTACTAAGAGACAAGAATTTCCAATTATATCAACTGAAACCGCTTCAACGTCAACAAGACCATTGACAACAACACATACATCAACGACTAGAAGAGCGACTGATCAAACCAGGTAACTTGGTTTTTATTTTTTTTAAAAGTACGCAGATTGTTATTTTTGATTTTATAAATAAAGAGGTCACTAAACTTTTAGAGCTATGTGCAATTGCTTTACATGAATTTTGAAAACCATTTGTCAACCAGTTGAAAATTTTTGAATTAAAATCGAAAAAGAAACAAGTGATTTTGACTTAGGCGTTCATCATCGATCAAAAAAGGGTTTTGTCTGGAGGGGATCCAAAGACAAACAAATTTACAGAAACGTAGGGCCTGGTTGACCTCCCTTTGCACTGGTTCTCTGCAGGTTTTCAAATTAAACGTAAAACAATGGCAAATAGGTAAAAAAGTTAAAAAAGAAGAGCCTTATATTAAATTAACTTTTATAATTAAAGAATACAAACAACTACAACAAATACAAGTAGTCAAGGGTATAATAAATAATATTTAAACAAAAAAAAACTAAACATTTTCTCTTGGAATTATCAAAATCTCGGTATCAAAATGAAGCTCTCGGGTCGAGAAGTCAGAATCCAAAAAGAAAATAGAATTCAATCCTCAAAATTTTGAAACTTTTTCCCAATCGTACTATTTAGTGCTATTCAAAATTGAAAATAATCTTGGTCTTGATAGAGAATAAAACCAAACAATTGTAAATGGTGTAAAAAATTTGTACACATCCCTATAAAATCGTTCTTTTAATATTTGTTTATCTGCTGTCACCTGTAAAAGCTTTCTGATTTTGGAATGTTTATTATTGTACTATTCATATTTTTAAAGAGTTACAAAGTTGATATATAATAGAATAATTGTACAAACCAAATCTGAATATTTTTGTGAGGTTAATTTTTATGAAAAATATTCTGTTACGAATAGTACGCGAATCGTACAGAACTATCGTACACAACTTTAGATTGCCTTTTAAAGACTAAAAAACGGACTGAGGATTCCGTAAGTGAAAAAATAAACAAAAATTTTTGTTTATTTTTTGTTTTATTTTAGTTTGCTTATTTTTTAGGTTGAAGATTATAAATGTGGGTCCTACTACAACGATGACCCCCATTTTTTGTAAATTTTTTAAACCCTTAAAAAACGGAAAATAAATGTTATTTTGAAAATCTAAACCTACCAGCCAATACAAAACTTCAAGAGCTTTCTAGATATCATATTTGTTTTTTAATAAAATTAATTTTTACCCCTTAAATTTCAATTTTTCGATTTTTTGGAGCTTCGACCCCCTGATGACCCCCACATTTTAGCGATTGACCCCCGACTGACCCCCGATTTTCTGATAGAAGATACTTCGAGCTGTCCAAAAAAATAGGTCTCGACATCCCAGGTATTTTAATTTTCGCGTTTTTGGTTTGAAAAAAAAGTGTCTTCAAAGCGGCCAAATTTCTAAAAGCCATGGTGAACAGAATATTCAAAATCTGACTTCATAGGCATGTTTCCCATGCTGAGAAACATTTAAAAGAATTTGTAAAAAAAACAGGAGTCTATCGACGGTTTAAAATTTTGCCAGAGTGGGAGTCCTTGTTAGCTAGCCCTCTAATTGGCTGACTTAACTATATCGTTAGTTTCAATCACTAAATTTATTCTAATCAAATCATATGATATATATTTTTGTAGAAAATTTTCAGCTCTATTGATTAGAATAAATTTAGTAATAAAACTAACGATATAGTTAGTTAGTTAGTTAGTTTACACTGCGGTATAGACAAAGTCTTTACCAACACATTTAAGCGTTTAGCCTTTTTAAGGCTTTGGGAGTAATTGCTTCGTGACATTCCAAACACTTCTTCATCAATAAAACCCTTGAAACTATTTGTCGAAGTCGCTGACACTGCATTTACAGATGAACCATTTAAACTGAAGTTACTCGATTTGATCTCACGTACTAATCGTTTGTTGTGCCTTCTTCTTAGATTGATTGTAGTTGTTTTAGCGTAATTAATACCATTTATCAAATTTATTTCTTCAAGACCATTAACTATTTTTTACATTTGTATCAGATCACCTCTTAGACGTCTGTCTTCTAGGCTAATCAAATTGAGTTCATGAAGACGTAGTTCGTACGGTTTGGTCTTTATCGACTTGACTAACTTGGTTGCTCTTCTTTGTACTTTCTCTAAAATTTTTATGTCGGTCTTATAATGTGGACACCAAGTACTAGTATTCCAAATTTGGCCTCACTAGGGCTGTGTACAAAGGCTTTAGTGTCTCTTGAACCAAATATCTAAAAGAGCTTTTTATTTGACCCAACACTCTATTTGCCTTTGCAGCCGCAAGAGAACATTGTTTATTCCATTTCATATCATTAGAAACCAGGACTCCAAGATCTCTTTCTTAACCTGATTCACTCAGAACATGATTGACTATTTCACTCAGAAACTGATTAAATTTTAAAACGGTTGGTGGTGTGGTGTATTGGATAGCATGTTTCAAAACGTCTAAGATCGATCCCGTATGAAGCTACATAAGAGAGGGTGCAATCATCTACTTACAAAATATGCACGACTCGGGTTCAGTATAAACTTGCGAAGTTGCATCTGCAGTGTGATGATGCGTTTCAAGTATAATCACATACTTCGGACAAGTGGCTACATTTTACAAAAACTTAAATTTAGTATTAAAGGACTTAAAAATGAAACATTTTTAATAAACATGTTCATTAAATTAGAAATTTTTTTGCTTATCCGAGTTATTTCTTCTATCAAAATAGGTTTTATTTGTGTTTTAATTGTACTGAAAGACCGGTGTTCCATGCTCATCACTTCAATTTATCGAATGTTAGCTCTTATTCGAACCAAGTTCTAGTTCAAGCTTTGAATAGAGTCAAGTCATTTTAACTAGCACTACAAATCTTGTATTAAGTTCATTCTTGGTGACTAATTTAACGACATGAGTTATGACTACAGCTGCACATTAAGAAATTTGATCAACGGGTGATTTACTTTGAGTCATCCTAGAGATTTTTTTTAAACATATTATTATCACTAAACTCGCTTGAACTTGATTAAGTCAAAAATCATAGTAAAGCGGATGTATGTTCTTTGGGCGCCTTGGCTCCTCCAAAGAAAAACTATAGCTTCCAGCTTAGGACCTGCAAAGGTATAGTTACAACAAAAATGGTATTGTTATAAAAAGCTGTTGATGTCGCATAATAAAGAGATCTCATTTCAGTGATAGCAGCATAAGGATATTTCTAAAACACGGTTTACCTATAAAACCGGTCTATGTCTTTTTTTCTTGAAGAGAATGTTCAACCTGTTTTTTTGTTTACAAGTTAAAGATTGTGATTGCTGTGATTGAAGCATGAAACCAAAGTTGAGAATGTTTTTTAAATGGACTTGAAATCGTTAATTAGATCTTTGATTTTACATCAAAGGGATGATTTTTAATGCTAATTTATGCAAAAATTGATCAAGACTCTACGGGAAAATAAAATGTGTTTTGAAAATTATTTGTTTTAAGCATTGTGTTTGCTTCTAGTGTTGATTATATTTAACCAATCAGATCTAAGTATTGGTTGACATCTTGTTCAATATCCCAATGTTATTTAAGTTTTGTCTTTTTACAGTCGACTCTCGATAATCCGAATAGAAATCGCCCTTAGAAATATTTGTTGGTTAGGACTATGCTACTGCCATTCACTCCAGTGACTGTGGGACGTTCATCATAAACAGTGTCACTCATCCGAGTCTAAGACTGCGAACTCGACAACTATTCAGACTAGCCTGGAACCACAGACCAAGCGTATTTTCCATTGAAGGAGAATACTTAACTTTGTCACTGGGGTTACACCTATTGCTAAATGGGTCTGCTGTAAGACAAGTTCTTGCACCCGTTCCCAAGCTACTATACGGAGTGAAGGTCGAAGCCAGCGGCGTCCCAATACGACAAGATTCGAACGCGATCCATAGACCCACGTACCCGTAATACAGCACATTTAGAACGGTGTTAGAATAACAGCAACATTGCCGCCCCTTCCAATTTCACATCCAGGCTTGGGACTGGCCAAGGCAGGGTTAACGGCAATGCATATTGCATCGCATTATGATGAAATCTCATTTCATTCATTGCAGGATATTGCTATAACACAGATCAACTATTTTTTGAAAAAAACGGGCCTATGCTTTTTTCTTGAAGAGAATGGCCAGCCTGTTTTTTTATATCGGTTAAACCAATAGAAATGTGATTGGAGCATGCAACAAAAGTTTAGATTGTTGTTTATTACCCAAATGCTATCTAAGCTTTGACTTTTGTTTCAACTGTTTCGATGAAAAATGGGTGTAAATTATGCATCAAAGGTATTCGACCTGAGTGTTCAATTTGCGCAAGAATTTGATATTTACAATACAAATGATTTTTTTTCAAAGTGTTCAATTTTTTAAAACATATAGCTTTCTTTAGAAGAGTTTGATAAAGTAAGACTTTATTTGATTTACCCCCTCTTGTTCCTCTTCGTGTATTCCTCTATTTAAATTCATTTAGTCACTTTGAAAAAAAAATTTAAACTGGGAAAATGAAAGATGAGAAAAATTTAAATAAATTGAAAAGTTTTATGAAAGGAATTTAAAATGTTTACAATGTTAAAAATCTTAATTCTAAGCATTGTTCTTGTGTCTTGTATTGATTCAATCAACTCGATTGAATCTAAATATTGGTTGACAACTTGTAAGTTATCTGAATGTTATCAAGCTTTAGGCTTTTGTTTAAATTGTTTCGGTGAACGTGGATGTAAATCATGCATCACAAATTTTAAACCAGTTTGTTCAGTATGTGTAGATGATATTTTTAGTGATTCTGGTTAAGCTTGGTTAGGCGGTTAACCAAATTTGGTCTACCAAAACCAGGTTAACCAAAAACTGGTTAGCCAATTTTTTGGTTAGCCAAATCTGGTTAACCAGATTTTTGGTCGAGCAAATTTTGGTTAACCAGATTTGGCTAACCAAAAAATTGGCTAACCAGTTTTTGGTTAACCAATTTTGGTCGATTTGGTTAACCAAATTTGGAAAATTCGATTTTGATAAATTGATATAACAAAAATTAACAGGCTGTATAAATAGTGGTTTTATGATGAACTTTTCACATTTCGTTTTTTGGATTATTAAAATATTGTGTTTAACGTCTTTTTTATTCTAAAAATTAATAAAAAGTTGAAAAGTTTAAATCAATCCAAAAAAAAATTTTTAATAAATTTTTTTTTCATGGTGTTACTAGTTATAATTTGTTTAATTTTTGTAAGTTCATAAATTAAATGTCCTTTATTTTCATCTTGAGGTGATAAAAAATCAATTTTTAAAGTAATTTCCCCTTAAATTATGTCCCAAAAAACGGATTTTTTTTTCAAAATTTGGTTAACCAAAAATCGACCAACGGACTTGGTCGACCAAACCAAATCTTGGTTAACCAAAAAATTGGCTAACCAGTTTTTGGTTAACCAAAATTTGGTCGACCAAAATTCAGGTTAACCAGATTTGGTCGACCAGATTTTTTGGCTAACCAGACATGGTTAACCAAAATTGGCTAACCTGGCAAACCAAAGCATGGTTAACCAGCATCACTAGATATTTTTAAACAAAAACGATCTTGAAATAATCGGTGGAAATGAATATTTTATTTGTGATAGTTCGGATAGTTTACAAATTAAAGCATGTCATTTGTATTGTAGAGGAAAATTCTTTCCATCAGGGCAATGTGTTCGGGTTCAAAATCTTCCTGTTTGTCAATGTTCAATGGATAATCAGTAATTAACTTTATTAAATGTTTTTTTCATTAGATTAAAAGAGGAATTCTTTTCAATAAAAATCATTGTAAAATAGAAATCTCAATTTTTTTTATTTAAAAAAAGGATTTTTCCAACCGGATCAACTGGAATCCCTTCGACTTCAACAACAGCAAGGTCATCAACAACTACACAGTAAAGTCTAATTTTTATATTTAAATTTAAACTGTGTGGTGTAGTGGATAGCGTGTTCGACTCTTATTCAAAACGTCTAGGGTTCGATCCCGTGTGAAGCTATTTAGGAGAAAGTGCAATCATCTCTTAACACGCCATGCACGACTCGGGTCGAGTATAAACTTTCGTAGTTGCACCTACAGTGTCTGGCAATGCGTTTCGAGTAGGCAAAATGAAGAAATTTTGCTATTCGTTTATTTTGCAATTTTGAGATTTTTTTTTTTACTTTTCATTATTTCTCAAAATTATAATTTTTTTTTGTTTTTAAGTTAAGAAAGGGTAATAATAAGTTAAGTTTCATCATCAGAATGAACATAACTAATTGAAAAAATATATTGAAACATTTAAAAAAAGAATCAAAGTTTTTCCATTTTTCAATTTAAAATTAGAAAAATTATGACTTAAAAATACTTTTTAAATTAAATGAATTTTGGAACTCATAATCGTTAAATTAACGTTTTCAAAAAAAGAACAAAAATAAAAACTAATCTCGATTCAGTGCTCGCATGGTTTGTCTTGGTCAATTAAGTTGGTTTGAAAAAATGTCATTAAAAATGAAAACTTTTTCTCATAATCAAATCAATATGTTTCAATCAAATATTACAACAAGTTCATACGAGGTAGAAAAGTTGCGAATGATATTGGGCGATTTCCAAATAAATTTTCAATGCCAAAAAATTGCAGATTTTAAAAGCCCGTATATAGAACTGAACAAAGTTCAGGAAGTGGAAGATGATTGTGTGTGACGGGATTTTTTTGTTGTTGTGATTATGCAAAATTAAACAAAGATTGATTTGCGAGGAACGAGGTGACGAGCTAATTAAGCAAACGTGAATGCGTATATAAAATCGATTACTGGACTATTTTAAAAAAATTCTTGACGAAGTTCGTCAATAGACTATACACATGCGAGAAAAAAATCAATGTTATTTTCTTTAATTAACATTTATAAAATAAAAATAACAAATTAAACTTAACATAAAAACACAAAAAAGTCTACATGTATTTTTTTAAAAGTTATCTCACATCAATTAATTCATGTGTGAAAAAATTTACTTCTAATTAATTAATTTACTTCTTCTAATTTTCTTTGTTAATAGGATTACATTAAGCATATGTTTTATAGGTTTATATTTATGTTTATTTCGTAGATGATCTATTCTTAATTAGTCAAGGTACATAATTACCAGGGACGAAAAAATTTCGTAACCACCCAGTTGTTTCTTCGAGTTTTCGCTAATGTTTTGACAAATTGAAGAAGTTTAAATAGGCCAAAACAAGATTAGCTTCCCTGAATGTTCAAACTTTGAACAAGTCCGGGCCATGCCTTCCATGACTGTTTAAGCTTTGAAAAAGTCCGGGCCATGCCTTCCATGACTGTTTAAGCTTTGAACAAGTCCGGGCCATGCCTTCCATGACTGTTTAAGCTTCAGTAATACAGAGAGACATGTCTTCGTCGAAAAAGTAGTGTAATAAATGTAAAATTTTTGCATTAAATCATTCCTAAAAGAATTTGTCATTTTGACAATTTTCAATCAAAACCGGCGAAGCCCAAAAAATACATTAGTTAACGTCTCGTTACTCGCATATATAAAGCTCTGCTTGCCGTATCTTACAAAAAAAATAATTTTCATTTTAGTCATGATAAATTATTTTTAAAAAAAACTTTCGACATAAACAGCATCGTATTTTTTATACCCCGTTTAAAAACGATTAGTATCTAAATTGTCCAGACTAATGATCCGAGGCTTAATCAACAAATTTCCAACACCAGCACCAAAATGATTTTTTACAATAATGCCGGCAACTTGTTTTTTGGAATATGAATGATGCTAAACAACTTTCTAAAGAACTTTCACAAATATTAATGATTGTTTTTTTTTTTTAAATCTTAAAGGTTGGTCAAATTTTGGCCTGAATGTTCTTGCAACATAATAACAAGTAATTACTTTAAAAACTTTACTTAATCATCACCAATCAAAACAAAAATTAAGTCAAAATTATATTTTATTGGGTCTCCTCGATTAAGTGAACATGTGTTCACATAATATGTGACAAAATCATGTTCACGGGTCAGGTGAACAAAATGTTCACCTTTTTTTTTGTATACAATCTGGTGAACAAAAAAACTCAGAATGTGTTCACATAAACAAATTTATGTTCACCTATTTCTGTTCATGTTCACCTAAAAAAAATTTTGTTCACCTAATTTAAAACATTATTTAATCACAAAACAGTTTAGGATGTTGATTCTGATGGCTCCGAGGTTGGCTCAGAGAAAGATAGCGGTTCTGTTTTTGGTTCATTACAAAACGATGATCGTTCAACAAATAATGATTTTGACAGTGAAGCCGAAGATGAACATGCCTTAGATGATAATGAAGACGTCAATGAAGAACAAACGGTTAAAAATGGTACTTTAAATTCAGAATCGAGTTCGGCAATAACTTATCATGACATAAATAATAGTTTCAGTGATGCTGGCGATGTAGTTTGTGAAGATGAAGATTTGATTAATATAAAATCAAAACTAAAAAATATTAAAATTAAAGCCACTTTAATCTAGGATAAGGCAAAATTAAAACCTATTTATGACCAAAGAACAGCCGAGATCCAAAAAGTTATCTGTTTGACTCAATTTTAAATTTTTAAAAGAGGAATAAATTTATTTTTGTAAATTTTCCATAATCACATTTTGTTCAGTGTTCACCTATTCTGATTTGTGTTCACATATTTCTGTTTTTGTTCACCTATTTTTTAGTTAAATTTACAGTTGAATTTTTTTGTTCACCAGATTGTATAAAAAAAAATAGGTGAACATTTTGTTCACCTGACCCGTGAACATGATTTGGTCACATATTATGTGAACACTTGTTCACCTAATATAGGAGACCCATTTTATTGAGAAAAATAAAAAAAAAGCTAAATTTTATCTAATTTTTCGATTAAAAACTTTTTTCGCTCAACCGAATACACATCATTACATATATCATGGATATTTGTTACTTCTTTATCACATAGAAAAGGAACAAAGAAATTATTAAGCAAACCTAGCATGACTGGAACTAATATATTCCCACAGAAATCATATTTAGTATTTAACTTTTTTTCGCTATCGGAGCCTAAACTGTAAATATAAATTCTTCTTTCTAAAAAGATAGACAATGAAATAAGATTAAATTGACAAGCCAATGTTTTTTTAGAGACCATATTTTCAATAAAAAATTCAAAGTTAGGTTCCGATTGAAAGTTTGAGAATAATTCCCTAAAAAATTTACCTATGTGAAGTTTTTTCTCAATTTCTCAAATTCTCAATTTCTTAAAATAATTTGAGAAAAACAATAAAGTTATTTCTTAAATTCTTAGAATCTAAGAAAAGTTTAGAAAAGTTGAGAAATCGAAGAAAACAATTTTGAGAAAAAATTTATCTAAGTCCCTGAATTTTATGCGTAGTCGAATCCTTAAGCTGTCCTATTCTCACCCAAAACCCAACCCCTAATCTCTACCTCAATACCAACTTAGGCTTGAAAAAGATCATTAGATAAAAATCTTAAATTATCATTCTTTGGTGTAATTTTTTGATAAAAAAACCTTGTTATCTGGAACTTTGACTTTCTTATTCTTTTGTCCTGAACATTTCTGTAGCAAAACAAACATCTTTACCATTTCAGAATTATGCGACCTTCTATTATTAATGAGAATTTAACAATTTTATGAAAGGGAATGTTCCATAATGCCTTTCAATCTTTATAAAAGACAATTTTCTTTATCTATTTTTTTCAAAATTATTTTCTTCGATTCTCAACTTTTCTCAACTTTTCTTAGATTCTAAGAATTTAAGAAATAACTTTATTGTTTTTCTCAAATTATTTTAAGAAATTGAGAATTTGATAAATTGAGAAAAAACTTAACACTGGTAAAAAATTTTTCATACTTAAAAATAACTCATAATGAACCTAGTTTAAACAAATAGAAAAATTCAGCTGAATTGAAATAAACTAAAGATAAAGAATTATAACAAGAATCTTCATTATTAATGACAGAAATAGGGTAAAAAGACGATTGATTGACAAAAGTTTTTCATAATTTTTATCAATTTCATGGTTCGAAAATGATGTAAAATATCTTTTTTTCAGAAGAAAATTCTTAAGTTTTGTCAAAATATTTTCGTTTAAATTAACTTTCGCCTTAACCTTCTCGAATGATAATTGATCATAAGTGGAATAGAAATAAACGTTTTCATAGAGTAGCTCTAATAAATCCAGATCTATATCTAAGTGATCGTTAATCATTGTCCCATCATTTAAAAAATTTTCAAAATCCATTTGAAAATCCCCACTTGGAAACTTTTTTGCATTGCTTGATTCGTCTTTTAGGCTCCCAAAGTTTGGTAAGTTACTGTTATAAAATTTTTTGTCTCTTTTGTGTCTTTCATTTTTGTCTCTCCATTGTTCTTCGACTACTATTTTTTGTCTTTTTCCGTCATTTTTATTTTGAATACACTTTTCTGACCCTTTAACTAATTCAGTTGTTAATGATTCTAGATTTTCACTGTAGTGTTCAACGAATCTGGATTTTATTTTTGAATAGACTACAGATGCCAATTCACTAGTATTGACCCTTCGTTTACTGAGCATCTTATTTTTTAATGTACCAAACCAATTTTCGACAAGATTGTTGGTTAGTCTCTTCGGAAAATTATTTAAAAATTTATTTCGTTTTGAGATTTGATTATTAAGCATTATCCCAGTCCACAAAGGTAACAAATATAATCGACTTGAAATTACTTCAAAAAGTTTTGGATTATAAAATACGTTTGATTTAACTTGGTCAGCACTAACGTTTAAACACAACAAATTTTCGTTTATTTCTTTTAAAAAGTTTTCATAATACGCCGAAAAAGGTGAGCTTTTTTTGTTAGTATCGTCTAATGAAGGGCTCAACAAAAAATTCGATTCTTCTAGAAACGCTACAAAATTATTGTCTCTTCGACTTGTTCAGGAGTTTGATTCTCTTCTATAATTTCCGAATTCAAATTTAATGTTATTAGCTCATTGCGGACGAATTCAATTGAGTATTTCAAAGAATCACATTCGATTTTTTGATTAAATATGTTGAATACGTTTAAAAGGTAGTTATCAAACTGATCTATACCAATAGTATTTTGAAGAAGTACGAAACAAAATATTAGCATTTTTCTTGATTGATTATCGGCATTAATTTTTTTTGTTTTATTGATTATCAATCTTAAAAAATGCGTCGAACAAAGATAAGAGATAACCGGAATTTTATCGAAAAAATTTGACTCTGTTTTTTTAACCAAAAAATCGTAAGCGAGTCCAATGTAGACTTTTAAACTGATTCTATTGAAAGACTCCATGATAGAATTAATGAGTGCATACGAAAAGTCTGTTACAATTTCTGGAGAATGATTATATTCCCCATTTAATTCGAAAAATTTCTAATTGAAATCAAAAACTTTGAAATATTTGTAACGCAGTGAGATGTTGTAATAAATTCAGTAATTGAAATTATAACTTTGTTCTCCGGATCATGTGAAACGATCGAATACAGAAACGACTAACATAATTAGATAATAAAAAAGACGGCAAAAATAATTAGACAAATATTGCTTAACAGTTAAAAAATTCAGCACGTGAGGGAAGTTAACATAAAATTTCAGATAACAAATTCAATTCACGGTAAATAAAAATTACATCTCATCTCATTCTAAAAAACAAGTTTAAAAGAATTCATGGTCCTGACCACAAACGATAAACGATTTTTAATTTGGAGGATTTTATGATCCTTTGAGTATTGAAAAGTTTTGAAAAAGTGATTTTAATACTTCTAACTCAAAATAGACGGCCAAAGGTCTAACTAACGTAAATGTGAATGGAGAAAAAATTTATTTACTTGAATATCTGAAAAGAACAAAACCCCAAAAGGAGACATATTAACTTCTTGAACATAGCCTTTAATCTTGCTTGACGCATAATTTTTTCCTAAATCATTGTCGTACGTGATTTTCGTCGCAATTGCATCAGAAAAAATCTCACTTGATATTCTTTCTCGATGAATGTACTGGTATTTCATTACAGCCAGGATGTTGTTTGATATTTTATGTTGAAAAAAAGTCGTTATTTTTTTTTTAAATGAGACCATGTAATGATTATTAAACCATTTTTAATACACGGTCAACGCTAAAAAGATAATTTACTCATTTTTCGTTCTATCAAAGTTTGATTAGTCAAAATATCGAACCTAACAGTTTCTGCACCATCAGAAATTACATTTAAAGCTAATAGCTTTCTTTTTTGTCCGCGGAATTGTTGCTTTTTATAAAGTTTCTCATGATCGATTATTTTCGACTGTAATTCGAATTCTACAACAACATGTTCATTATCACTTGGATGATTTCGAATACTTGCTTTAAAAATAACACAATTCTCTTTTAAACAAAAAAATTTTCCACTCCAGAAATTGCAATTCGTTTTTTGACTCTCTTTTTTTTTGAAATTGTTATAGCTGTTCTCTAACCAACAGTTTAAATTTTGTTGTTGTAGTTTAAGTGAAACAATTTGATCAAAATTTCTGTTAAATCGTAGTCTATTATTAAAACCAGAAATATTATCATATGCTTCTTTCCATTCTTGATCGTTTAAAACGACTTGGTAATATTTATTAGCATTTTTTCTCTTTTCGGATAAGGTTCTTTTAACTAATGTGGTAAAGCTATAAGTATCACAATTCCACCAACTGTATAAATTTGTCAAGTTTTTTATGTCACTACTTCCGAAAAAATCACAACTAATTTTGGACCATAAACTATTTTCATTTGAGGAAAATTCTTCACTAGATAGATCGTCTATATTTTTAAGATACCCGAGGCAGAACCTTTAATATTTCGAGTAACGAACCGTTAATTTTTTTAGTCACAAATTTAATTTAAAAAAAACTGACAGATTTATTTTTTGGCTGATATTGAATAAAATGAAGGACTTATGAATATCTTTCCCTAAGAAAAAGTTTAATTTTTATTATTTTAATATCTTCAGGGAGGCTTCAGTTTTAGTGGGTTTGGATATTAGTACCAAAATCGGTTAGGGCATAGAAGACAAGGCTCTAACACTAGGGAAGGCATGGCCCTAACACTAGGGAAGGCATGGCCCTAACACTAGGGAAGGCATGGCCCTAACACTAGGGAAGGCATGGCCCTAACACTAGGGAAGGCATGGCCCTAACACTAGGGAAGGCATGGCCCTAACAATAGGGAAGGAATGGTCCTAACACAAGGGAAGGCATGGCCCTAACAATAGGGAAGGAATGGTCCTAACACAAGGGAAGACATGGCCCTAACACTAGGGAAGGCTAACAATAAAAATTGGGATCTCGAGACTGACTGACTGATAATTTAGTACCAAATGGGATCTCGAGACTCAAATTTCTAATTCATTTAAGTAAATTGAATGGATCTATTTCTTCTGATTTAATTCGATGTGAATAAATTAAAAAATTCGCTTTATTCTTTCTGTGTGTGTTTTTCAAAAAAGTGTAGAAAGTCAACAATAATGTGTATATTATCAGTCTTGTGTTAATTTAACGGTTCTTTTTATTTTTAATTGGTTGTGAATAAAAATAATTAATTTTTGAAAACAATGATTTTATTGTTTAAATTGATACTGATAAAAATAAACAATAAACAATCAATTAAAAATTAAATTTATCAACTTTGTTTGATTATGCGAGCCAATAGATACCTGTACTTTTTAATCCAATAGAAATCAAGCGGTCGAACAAAGGCTCAAAATCACTCGGTCTTAGTTTCTCACGTCTGGTTATTAGCTTCGTCACTTCGTTCCTCGCAATCAATTATATTTCGGACAGTTAGATCTACTAGTTTAGATATTTCGAACTTAGACTTAGACATGTTTCGAAAAAAAGAACCTCCTCCTTTTTGTCTTCGTCTTTAAAGAATAAGCAAAATAAATTTATCGTGTTGTTAATAATGTGTAATCTAGATTTTTAACACCACGTTTCAAAGGGACGAGGTTTTATGTGTTGTGTAATTAACAAACACGATGTTAGGATCACGCTTTAAACACATACATAGTAGTATGTCAAATATAGAATTATGTCGATATAAATAATTATTAGGTTAACGACCATTGTATCAAATAACTAGTTCATTATCTTTATTTAGAATGACCTAGATATCTCTTATAAATATTTCCTTATTTTATTATTTATTTATCTTATTATTTGGATTCTCAAATAAAGTATTAAACCTCAAACCTTATCCTTCTTCCTTTTCAGTTTGGTAGCAGCGAAATAATTTACTATATTGGTAATATTAAGTCGATCCACAATGAATTCTAAAATGAGTAAAACAAACGATAATAGTGACAAAATGAGTGAGACTTCAAGTCTTGGTATTACAAGCGATTTAAATAGGTTGACTATAAATGATGAGAAAAATGCTAGTGGTAATGCAGTGGGTTCGATACTAAATTATAGTGTGGAAACGAAAAATTTAATAGAAGCTCAGAGTTCTAAAATAAAAGAGTTGGAAGATATGTTGTCTAGAGTAAAGACTCAAGGGAGTCAAGATAATTATGGATTTTCTGAATTTGGTACAGGAAAAGAAAATTGTTTCGAAGACATTTTGTCTGATTTAGGAGACTTAAATGAACAAGATACTGGTAGGCGTTATCCAGTAAGTTCTGCTCAAACTAGTTTTGAAGGAAAATTATCGGAAGATGTTGAGAGTTGGCTATTTAGTTTGGAAATAAATTTGAGGAATGCAAACATTCCAAAATCCGAGAAAGTTTTTTATGCTGGATCGTATTGCAAAGGTAATGCTCAACAAGTGTTTAAGGCTGTTTTGAAGAATAATCCAAGAATAAGTTGGGTAGAATTCAAAAAGGAATTTTTAAGGAGATTCAAGAACAAGAATTTAGATGATGTTATAATTAAAAAGTTAGTAAAAATGAGACAAAGTGGTTCTATTGAAGAGTATGTAGATCAGTTTCAGTTGGCAATAAATCAGACATGTGAAGTAGATGAAAAAATGAAAATAAGACTGTTTAAATACAACATTAAGCCAGAGATTGAAGGATATTTGAATATGCGTGAACCTCAAACTATTGATGAAGCCTTCACGTTGGCTATTCAATATGAAAATAATGTTTTAAAGAGATCAAATAATGAGTTTAGAATACATGGGATAAGAAATGAATCTACAAAAAATGGACGTTGTTATTTCTGTGGTAAAGCCGGTCACATGATTGCAGAATGTTATACGAGAAAAAATTCAAGTAATAATAACAATACGAATTATGGTAATAATAAGAATTTTAAGAATATCAGACACAAAAGTAGTAGTGAAACTTATAGTAACAATAATAATTATAATAGTAATAATATCAACAGCAACAATAACAATAATAACGTTAATAATTATAGAAGTAATGTTAATAAATATAACAATTCGAATGGATATAATGATTCAAAAAAAAAAGTTTATCAAGAAAGGATATTCTAAGAGATCGTCGAGTGATAATTCGTATCAGTATCGAAATAGTGACAGTCGTTTTCAAAAAATGAGAACCGATGTTGAAGAAATGGATATTAGTGCAGCTAGAATTGGATGTATTACTTATGATGGTAAGCGTTCTGACATGGTTATTAAAGGAACTATAAATGGTGTCAATGTTGAAATGTTAATTGATACTGGTGCTCAACGATCGATTATTTCAGAAAAAGTTGTAAAGCAATTAGAACTAAAAGTATCTCCAATTATCAACGTAGTTAAACCAGTTGGTGGTGAGTTAATAGAATCAAAGATAACAACACCAGTGGAAATAGAGACATTAGGTGTTAAAACTAATCTTGAGTTGGCAATTGTTCCTTTTTGTTTTACAGATGTTTTATTAGGAGCTGATTGGTTAATTGCAACAGATGCTGGTACCTGGTTAAGTCGACAATTAGTTTGGTTTGGTGATGATTCAAAAGTTTTTAATATCTCTAGTGGTTGTAAAGAGAAAATAGACCGATTTTCAAAATACTCGTGCGCAGTACAAAGCATCGAGACAAAGAAAAAAGATATGGATGTATATGTTGGTGAGATAGACCCATTTGAAGATGATGATTATTCTTACGATTTTGAAGCTGAAAAAGAAAAACCAAATTTCAGTATTCAAGGTTATAATGTTGGAATGGAAAAAAGATTTGCACAACTCATAGATAACAATTTAGATGTTTTTGCTACACAATTGTCGGATCTAAGAAAACCATGCCCGTCAACTAAGTTTAAAATTGTAACAAATTGCGATAAGCCGATATTTTCTTATCCATATAGAGTGTCTAATAAAGAACGTGAAGTAATGAAAGATGAAGTAAATTCTATGTTAACAAATGGAATTATTCAACCTTCAAGAAGTGCTTGGTCATCTCCAGCAATTGTAGTCAAGAAAAAAGATGGATCATGGCGATTTTGTGTGGATTATCGTAAACTTAATAAAGAAACTCAACAAGACTTGTTTCCGATGCCATTAATTTCAGATATTTTGGATAGAGTTAGTGGAGCAAGTGTTTATTCTATAATTGATTTAAAATCGGGATATTGGCAGATTCCAATGGATGAAAATTCGATAGAGAAAACCGCATTTTCTACTCCGGATGGACATTTTGAATTTTTGAGAATGCCGTTCGGTTTAAAAAATGCACCAGCTGAATTTGTTAGAACAATGACAAAAATATTTGGAGGAATAAAGTTCGTACAAGTGTATTTTGACGATATAATTATATTTTTAGAAAATCCCATACAACATTTAGAACATTTACAAGAAGTTTTTCAACTTTTAACCGATAATAATTTAAAAATAAACGCTAAAAAATGTTCATGGTTCCAGAAGTCAATTAAAATGTTAGGACATATTGTATCAAAAGATTCAGTTAAAACCGACCCCGAAAAAACAGAAAAAGTTAAAAATTACCCAAGACCAAAGAATATAACTGATTTACAAATGTTTTTAGGATTGTGTGGATATTATAGACGTTTTATAAAGAATTTTGCAAAAATTGCAGCACCACTGTATAAATTGTTAAAAAAAGATAAAAAAAGGGAATGGAACGAAGAATGTAACAAAGCGTTTGAAATATTAAAAGAAGCGTTAACATCGGATCCAATTGTGCAACAACCAGATTTTTCAAAACCTTTTATATTGTATACGGATGCGTCAAATGTAGCTTTGGGAGCGATTTTAGCTCAACTTGATGATGATGGACAAGAACGTGTTTGTTTTTACGCTTCAAGATTATTAAAAGGAGCAGAAAGACATTATAGTATATCAGAAAAAGAATGTTTAGCAGTGGTATGGGCAATTCGTTATTTTAGAATATATCTTTATTTGACAAACTTCACAGTAATTACTGATCATGCAGCATTGAAGTGGCTAAAAGATTTTAAAGAACCAACAGGTAGATTGGCAAGATGGGCAATATACCTCCAAGGGTATAATTATGAAGTTGTACATAGACCAGGTAGACAACATGCTAATGCAGATGCCTTGAGTAGACCAATGCTTATTAGAGCTATAACAACCTCTACGTGTGATACCAAAAATAATTCAGAAATCGATAATATTGATAGTGTAACTGAAGAAGAAGAAGAGTCTAATACCGAAGACGAAGATGAAAGTGAGCGGTCATCTAATAGTCTTGATTTTTATGAAGATGGTACTCTGATTAAGTATTTAGAGTCTGGAACTATTGAACCTGGTATTTCAAGAAATGAAAAAAACCGAATAATTAGACTTGGAGTAAAATTGGCAATATTTAATGGACAAATTTGGTTTAGAAAGAGCGAACAGACACCATATTTTGAGAAACTTGTACCAAGAAAAGAATTGAGAGAACAGCTTATTGAAATGGAACATTTAATTGGACATTTTGATGAGAATACCACGTATGAACGACTAAAACAAAAATATTATTGGAAGAAAATGTTGAAAGACGTAAAGAGAATACTGAGACGTTGTTTAAAGTGTTTACGGCGTAATAGAGGACGAATATTGGAACATCCAGCTAGAACCTTAAAAATTAACTTTATTTTTGAACGAGTAAGTATTGATTTAACTTTTGGATACACGGTTACAAAAGATGGTTTTAAAGGATTGTGCATTATAATCGAATATTTATCAAAGTATCCAATCGCATTTGCAATTCATTCTAAATCGGCAGATGAAATTGCTTTATGTTTATTTAAATATATCTCTCTATTTGGTGCCCCTCATGAGATCCTATCAGACCAAGGTTTAGAATTTCTTAATAGAGTTGTTGAATCATTATGTAGATTGACTGGTATTGAAAGACGTGTTACATCAACTTATCATCCACGAACAAATGGACTTGTAGAAAATTTTAATAAGACTATTGCCGATTGTATTAGTAAACATGCAGAAAATGATCCAGAAAATTGGGATAAATGGATAGATTACGTTTTGTTAGCCTATCGTTCAAGAATTCATCCATCAACTAAACAAACACCATTTGAATTGGTTTTTGGACGAAAAATGAACATGTTTGATGATTGGAAGAGTCTGGAAGCAGAAGCTGAATCTGAATCATTATATAGACGCTCAATAGAAATAAAAGAATTATTTGATAAGAAACATGTTGAAGCCAAACAACAGATTATTAAAGCTCAAACAAGACAAATGAATTCACAAGATAATAGACATGGTGCAAGAGTTGTTCATGAATCAATACAACCAGGTAGTAAAGTAATGATTAGAGTTGAAGGTATATTATCTAAATTAGATGCTAAATTTTATGGTCCTTTTACAGTAGCTGAAAGAACGCAAGGAGGAAATTATAAACTAAAAACTAAAGATAATAATTTATTGATTCACAGTTACCCAATCAATAAAATTAAGTTAATAAGAAGTGAAGAATTAGAAGAATTAAATGAAATAGATAGCGATAATGCTGAAGTTGAAAGAATTTTAAATCATAGAGTCAGAAACGGGACAAGAGAATATTTAGTTAAATGGAAAGATTTTCCTGAAGAAGAAAATGAGTGGTTACCTGAAGAATTATTTGATTCAAGAGAGATTATAGATGAATATAATAATAAGATAGCTCAAACAGTTAATATAGCAACGATTAAAAGACAAAATTTTAAATATAAGGAAGTTACAGATAAAGAATTAAAATTAATGGGAGATTATGTTATGGTAAATTGGTATAAAGAAAAAGATAGAGAAGTTAAAGATTTTGATGTTAAAAACGGTGATTGTGTTTATGTTGAATCAGAAAATAATATGATGTTAATAAGCTCTAATATTGAGTCAGTGATTGAAGTTAAGAGATGCTTGTGTAGTTTAAGAAAGTTATCAGAGAAAAATGATATAAGAAAATTGGTAATTAAAGATAATAATTTGAATAGAGATGAATGGATAAATATAAAACAGGCCATAATAGATATTTTCAAAACAACAAATATACAAATTTTTATTGTGAAGAGGAAGGATAAGTCACATACGAGAAATAATTTTAGAAGATTTAATATGTTTAACAAGGGATTAATTTGCGGATTACTTTTAGTACTTATAATGTTTCAGAGTGTTGTTGGTCAGGTTTTAGAAGGAAATTTTCGATATTGCACCGTAAATGATAATTCACCATTGTTACATTTACGAGAGTCATGTCATATGTTTAGTAATTTAGTAGACGAAACGAATAAAGAGTTATATATGTTAGATAAGAGAGATCATATTATAGAAGGATTTGGATATATGTGTACAAAAACTAAAGTAGAAGTTAAAACATGGAAAAATTTTTGGAATCATCGACGTAAAAGCAGAGAAGAAATTGAAATTTTAGTATCAAAGGATGAATGTTTAGTTATGGTATTAAGCAAAAAGTGTGAGAATCATGATTTAGTTTGTGAAAATGATATGTGTAAGTTGATTATGGAACCTGAAGAGAAATACGAATATTTTAGTGATTTTACGAGTTCAACATATCATTGTTACTTGTATAAGAGAATGATTGTTGGTAATGATTTGACAAAAAAGATTTTTAATGGAAATATGGGTTGCCTCCCGAACGATTATTATTGTATAAATTTTCCCAGAACGTATGTATGGGATAAGTCGATTATCAATGAGTGTCCATTTTTATTGATTAGAAAAGAGAAATTTAATATTAGTAATAATATTGCGTATTCAACTAATTCGAATCTTTTATTTCAGTTAACAGAGCGAATTTATCACAATAAATGTAACTTGAATTTGACGAAAACAACTGAAGGTATTTATTTGAGTGAGAGTGAAAAAGCTAAAGATTTACAAGTTTCAAATAAAGTTAATCTAAATGAAAGAGAACATTTATTGTTGGCTGATTTAGATTTCAAATCATATTGGATTTTTTCAATAATAAATAGAATGAACAAGATGAATAATGAAAGGTTGTGTAAAATTAATAATCGAATGATACAATTATTTGAAAAAATGATGAACGAGTTCTTTATTATGGATGATATTGATGGAAAAGAATTAGTAATTTATAATGATAAAGGTGAACTTTTAATAAGTAAATGCGTCGAAATTAATGAAGTTAATGTTAGAATGGACGATTCTCAGTGTTTTTATAATGCACCTGTCAAATTTAAATATTTAAATAACTCAGTGAATGGATTTTTAAATAATGATGGAATAATAAGTAGAAGAGCAAAAGTACGAGACTGTAATACAATTCGTAATATTATAATACCAGAAGCAGATTATTTTTTACAAATTAATGGTAATAAAGTTACGAAGAAAATGATTGCAATGAAAGAAGACATTAAGCTTATTCCGAGTGAAACAATTCAAAACATTAAATTTATACATGTCAAAGAACTGATAGATAATTTTGACTTGTTAAACGAGTTTGAAAAATTGAAACAAGATAATATTGTACAGGATAATTTATTGAATTACGAATACAAACAAGTTGAAGAAAATCCAATGCATATACAAATGAAGAATATGGTTAGTTTGTTGTCAGATTCATTAATGAAAACAAAAAAATACATGATTGGAATAATGGTTTCAGTGATTATCACATGTTTAACGTATTTAAGTATAAAATTTAAAGTTTATAAGAGAATGAAAAATTTTAGGTTGATAAAGAAACGAAAGAATAAGAAGATTAAAATGAAATATGAACCTCAAGAAGAAATGAATGAAACGAGAGTAGAAGAAGGAAGCGAAGAAAGAAACGAAGAGAAAATGGACGATGAAATAGATATCAAAGTATTGAGTAATATAATTAATTCTAAGCGTAAAAATTTGGTAAAATATCAAATGGAATTGAAAGAGAATTAAAAATCGGGACGATTTTTTTTAACGGAGGGGGCAACTGTCAAATATAGAATTATGTCGATATTAATAATTATTAGGTTAACGACCATTGTATCAAATAACTAGTTCATTATCTTTATTTAGAATGACCTAGATATCTCTTATAAATATTTCCTTATTTTATTATTTATTTATCTTATTATTTGGATTCTCAAATAAAGTATTAAACCTCAAACCTTATCCTTCTTCCTTTACAAGTAGATTGTTTGATTGAGAAATTTCTCTCAAAAGGCTAGAGAAAAGGGATAGGCACTTGCAATATAAAAAAAAAAGCAAGTGATGAGAGAAAGAGAAAATTCATTTTTTTTTAAGTTTGAAATTTTAAACTAAAATTTTAAAAGCGATGATGAATAAATCTCTAGAGTTAAGTCCTGGATCTTCCAGTCATGGCCAAAAAATCTTTTTTTCCAACTAATCGGGTATTCAAAAGGGTATTCGGCTATTCAGGTATTCGAATGCCCATTCAAAAGGGTATTCGGCTATTCGGGTATTCGAATGCCCATTCAAAAGGGTATTCGGCTATTCGGGTATTCGAATGCCCATTCAAAAGGGTATTCGGCTATTCAGCTATTCGAATGCCCATTCAAAAGGGTATTCGGCTATTCGGGTATTCGAATGCCCACTCAAAAGGGTATTCGGCTATTCAGCTATTCGGGTATTCGAATGCCCATTCAAAAGGGTATTCGGCTATTCAGCTATTCGGGTATTCGAATGCCCATTCAAAAGGGTATTCGGCTATTCGGGTATTCGAATGCCCATTCAAAAGGGTATTCGGCTATTCGGGTATGCGAAAGAGTTGCCATGATTTTTTTTATATTTTTAAGGGTTGGCCAAAGGGGGACTTGTGACCTGGGGGTTTCGGAGTTAAAGGGGGCAAGCTGTATCAAGCTTAGAAAAAAGCCAACTTCAAACTGAAACATCAGGGTAGTTAAATCCGGCGTCGACGGCCAATCCAAATAACGGCCGTCGACGTCGGTTTAACTACGGTTCTAGGAGTTCTTTTCAAATATGACTCGTCTCAGTTGCTCTGTCAAAAACAATTCTTGAGTTCTAAGCGTTTACCATATTAAGTTTTAAGCCCTAGGAAAAATGATTTTGAATAATCGTATAATATTCCTAGGAAAAAAGAAATTTGAATCGTATTATTCTAACAAGTTCTTTAAATAAAATATTGCCCATATCTCCGAATAGCCGAATAGCTGAATACCCTTTTGAATGGGAACTCGAATACCCGAATAGCCGAATACCCTTTTGAATGGGCATTCGAATACCCGAATAGCCGAATAACCTTTTGAATGGGAACTCGAATACCCGAATAGCCGAATACCCTTTTGAATGGGAACTCGAATAGCCGAATACCCTTTTGAATGGGAACTCGAATACCCGAATAGCCGAATAGCCGAATACCCTTTTGAATTGGAACTCGAATACCCGAATAGCCGAATACCCTTTTGAAATCTGTTAAAGTTTTTAAAGAATGAATACCCTTTGAATAATTGGATAAAAGAAAATTTTGTCCATATCTCGGATCTTCACATGCGAAGAAAACACTTATTTTATCTTCAAACACTGAATCGTAATTTTAAAATCAAATTGTTTAATAGAACTAAAATATCTTAATTACAAATTTTTCAAAGGGACGAGGTTTCAAAAGAAAAAATAAACGGTACAATCAAAAGTATTAAATTTCGGTTATCTCCAAATCCGAGTACTCCATTGTCGTTAAAGGTATTACAATATTTATTTTACTGTTGTTGCCATTCACATGTTCCTCTTGTGAACTTTAATGAACTAGTGATTGGAAAAAGCTTCCCCTGATTTATGGGTATCAACTGAAATCTTAAACGCTCTAGTTAGAGTCTGTAAAACTGGTTTCCAGCTGATACTCATAAACCAATGGAAGCTTTTTCCAATCATTAGCTCATTTAAGTTCACAAGAGGATCACGTGAATGGCCACAACAGGAATTTAACAAAAAAAACTTTTTTAATTTTTTTGTAGCGATTTGTCTATGATCATAACAATGAAGAAATACACAGAAATGCTCAACGTTCTGATGATATTAAAGACGAAGACTTGGCCATAATTGAGCTAAAAGAAAATTATTCGAAACTAGAAAATGATCATAACGATTTGCAAAGTTACATTTGAAAAATTAAATCAAACTATGAGATTCTTTATGATGAATGTAGTACCATTGAGGAACAACTAAATGAAGCTAATGTTATTAAAAAAGATTTAAATCAAGATATAGATGAAATAAGAGAAGAAAAGGTAAAACAACAACATAAAATACAATATATACTGAAGAAAGTTTCTTTTTAAGAAAATAATTTCAGAAAGTCATGCAAGATATGTTGCTTTTTGTGAACTGGAACACACTGAATTGGACAAGAAGCTTGAAATATCGACAAACAAGGTGTTTGAGCTTACAGGAACTTTGAATGAGTTAAAAAAAAAAGGGATTCCGAAATGTATGAATTCGAAAAAAGACAAGAAAATTTTCTAGACGAAAAAATGAAATTAGAGAGCGAAAAAATAAATTTAGAATCGATTCTGAGCATTAAAGGATGTCAGTTTCCGAATTGCGATGGGTCTGGGAACACAATTAATGAAAGGCTTCGTCACAAAAAAATAAAAAACTGTCCGAAGTTTGCAGAATTGAAAAGAAAAGCGTCTTACTCTAAAAATAAAGAAAAAATATTTGGAGGAGGAAGAAATTACTGAAAAGCTAAAATTCCTAGAGAAAGAAAATGAAAATTACAAATTGTTGATTGATTCGAATGAAGACTTTTCCGAAAAATATTCAATGGAATTATCTAAAAATAAAGAGTTGGAAAATAAAATTGAACAATCAAATAGTTTTGAAAAACAGGTCAGTGAGTTGAACATCAAACTAACTAGACTTGAAAAACAAAGATCGTCTAGATTGTGTTTTTTGAATTTCTAAAATAATATTTTTAAGAGGTCACTAAACTCTTTGAGCTATGTGAAATTGTTTTATTTGAATTTTGAAAACCAGTTGAAAATTTTTGAATTAAAATCGAAAAAGAAACAAGTGATTTTGACTTGTTTCTCCAAGTTAAAGATTGTGATTGCTGTGATTGAAGCATGAAACCAAAGTTGAGAATGTTTTTTAAATGGACTTGAAATCGTTAATTAGATCTTTGATTTTACATCAAAGGGATGATTTTTAATGCTAATTTATGCAAAAATTGATCAAGACTCTACGGGAAAATAAAATGTGTTTTGAAAATTATTTGTTTTAAGCATTGTGTTTGCTTCTAGTGTTGATTATATTTAACCAATCAGATCTAAGTATTGGTTGACATCTTGTTCAATATCCCAATGTTATTTAAGTTTTGTCTTTTTACAGTCGACTCTCGATAATCCGAATAGAAATCGCCCTTAGAAATATTTGTTGGTTACGACTATGCTACTGCCATTCACTCCAGTGACTGGGGGATGATGAAATAAAAGTTTTAATGCAATTTTTAATTAGGTCTGATCTTCTCTGTTGTAATTGACTATTTCTTAGAGTTTTGGACTATTCCCATTAAAGAAGAGTAATAATTCGTCTAGTGCAGTCGCGTCGACTTTAAAACCGTTTTATAATAAGTTGGAAAAAATGTGCGGACCGTATACGACTACTAATAATCAACTACCCGTAAAGTCAATGGTAAGAGAGGGTTTTGAAGTCGTTGAAGATTTCTAATTTTTTATGTTTTAGAATTTGATGGAAAAAGTGGCTGATAAAGGTACAAATGCATTGATGATTTTTAGAAAATCAGCTAGTGCTAAAATAAAAGAAATGTATTGAGACAAAATCGATTCGAATCAAATTGTCGATTTTAAAGAAATGAATGTACATATAGCAGCTTTATTTCTTAAAAGGAAGACTCGTTTTATATTTAGAATTGACCTGGTCCTAGTTATATATTAACCCATAATAATTATTAACAATTTATTAGATTTTCGATTAGGTTAATGATCTAGTTATATTTAGGTGAAAGGGGTACGACTTAGTTTCGCCACCAAACCCAAGATGACACTGACTGGCTTTTACTATTGTGTGATCATGCCCAGGAAATAAATTTATAATTCAAGTCGCCCTCCCATTTTCTCATCCAGGCTTGGGACTGGCCACGGCATGGTTACGACTCTAGTTACTGTGGGACGTTCATCATAAACAGCGTCACTCATCCGAGTCTAAGACTGCGAACTCGACAACTATTAAGACTTAGCTTGGAACCAAAAAACAAGCGTACTCTCCTAAGGAGGAGAATACTTAACTTTGTAAACTAGGATAAACTTGAACTTTTTCACATTTCAAAAATTTTCTTAAAAAATATGTTTCCCATATTGACAAAATTTGTTTATTTAAGGAATATTTGAGAGACTACCCGGACGACAATATTGACAATCATCTTTTCATCGATTGTTTAAGCACTCTCAAAATAACAGACTATGATCAAAAACTTGTCTCATTGGTATTCGTTCTTTTGAATTGAGCTTAAAATTTTCTTACATGAATTTCATCATCGACATTCAGCTACAAAAGACTCAACTTGATCGGCATCGGGTTCCAACTTATTCAGAAGAACTAGTGCCAATTCATTAAATTTTCGAATAAATTTTTCTATGTTGTTTTTCTATATAAGCTTTTCAATGTAAAATTTTTCCACGTAAATTCTATTTTTTTCAATCTAAAGGTATGAACTCGATTAGTTGGCTCAAAAATTACTTTTTCTGAACTGAACAGGAATGAAAAGGTAAAATTAAGTGCACCTTTTTTCTTGAATAATCGCTTGTATTCACAATTAAATCAGCCTATTTTCCCTCAAACTTTAAGTGACTTGAATTTAAAAGAACAAGACTATTTTGCATTCAAGATAATGCTTTCTTTATCTTAAAAATTTTAACTTAAATATCTGGAAAACGGGCATAACCGACATGTTTCACTCGACTAATATTAATACAACCATTGAATGTCGTTTTCAAACACTATAACAACAATACCAAGAGATACGTATCATTATGGGAAAGGGAATGGGCGAATATGACAATCGACATGAAAATCTTGAAAGTTGATTTTAGTCGACTGGTCTCCACTTTTTCCGTAAACGAGATCGAGATAGGAGGGTCATTGTAATTTTTTCTCTTTTCCATTCAAAGTGTCCTAAATTATATACCAATATAAAAATAATTAAATCAGGAAGCGAATATTTAATTTTCATAAAGAAAACCTCTTTAGTATCCTCATTCAGTATGTTTTCCCCGTTAAACTTTGGGGTTGTTGTTTCAACATACATGAAAATCTTTTCAACATACTTGAAAATCTTTCCAGCATACATGAAAATCTTCTTAGCATACACTGTCTTTTAAACATACTTGGTTGCTTAAAAATATAATAAACACCTATGAACATACATGTATACAAGGTTAAAAAAAACTAAAAAGTTTGCTTCAAAATATGGTAGTTTTGATTATTTTAGCCAAAAAAGTGATCAAAAATGGGCCTTTAAAGATGTTGACAATCCCAATTTTTTCAAATTATATTTAAATGAAGGTGTTTGTTCATGTAAGTATTGGTTAAAATATAAGGTATGTGGTCATTTGTTGGCTTTACGGTCTCTATTTGATAAAAATAATTTCGTTAATAAACCAAAACGCGGTGGTCAAAATAAAGCTTTAAAAGCGTTAGAAAAAGAATAATTATATTTGATAAAGATATTAAAAATAGGTATACGATAAAATTTCCCCCTGTAAAATTTTCCCCCTTAAAATTTCCCCCGTAAAAATTTCCCTTTCAAAATTTTCCCTAAATTTTTTTTTCCCCCAATAAATTTTTCCCTCCGTAAAAATATCCCCCTTTAAATTTTCCCCTAAACAGGCGGAGAGTTATGAATATTTTTTGACCAATAGAAAAATTTATTACATTTTTTTATTCAACGTTCCAAAAATTTAATCTAGAACTTGAAGAAGATGAGAAAGAATAACTGAATTAAGATTTTAAAGACTTTCTACTGACCATTGGTTTTATAATTTTTGTAAGAACCTCTTTGAAAAGTAATTTAAAACTCGGTTAGATTCATAGGTCATAAATCATCATCTCTTAACATGCTATGCACGACTTGGGTCGAGTATAATATCTGCAGTGTGATGGTGCGTTTCGAGTATTAGTCACACAACTCGGAAAAGTCGCTACATTTTTAGATATAACCTATGGCTTCTGGCCTAGGAAAGAATAAATAATCTCAAAAAAAAAAAATAAGTTTTTCATTTTTGCATGTATTTTATTAAATACGTGCATTAGCTAACCGAAAGGTCTCCTTTTAATAAGTGGAATCAGACAGTTATAACCTGAATATCTTTTAACTATCATAAAAACTGAGAGTTCATTTACTGATGGACACTTTAGTTTAAAATGTTTTTTTAGAGTATTTTAGCACGGATTACATATGTCCTTTAGAAAATTATCCTATGTAATTTTTGATTGGTTAATTTTTAAAATAATTATGAGGGGGAATATTTTTAATAGGGAAAATCTTTAATAGGGAAAAACTTTATAGAGGGATAATTATTAAGGGGGACAAATTTTAATAGGGAAATTTTCAATGGGGAAAATTTTTAGGGGGAAAATTTTACAGGGGGAAATTTTATATCGAATCTTAAAAATAATTGCGAGGAACGAGCAAGTCGTGTCGAGCTTTCTTAGCAATGTGTGTGTGTGTATTGAAAATCTGTAGCGGTCGAAACCGAAAAATCATTTTTGTCGAAAATTTAGATTAATACACGTGTGTATAAAATTAAAATCCATCTATTTTTCAAAAAAAATTATCTGAAAATGAGAAATAGAAAATATTCAAAACAAACTTGACATTACTGCAGGTTTTGCTTTTTATTTTTTATTTTTTAATCTAATTGATGCTGATGGTTTTACCTGTATAATTTACCTATTAAATTATCACTCAGTATTTGTTTAAAAAAACGATTACACAGTTGTCAGTGATTGCAAATTTATGATTTAACTACAGTAGTTAACTAAAGTAGTAGTCTCTCGATAAAGTTTATTTCAAACATTGAAATATTTTGTATTTTGTAGAGTCAACGGTCGTTTTAAACAGGTATTCTACGAAGGAGGTATTCTACCTTTACAATTCAATCTGTTTTAAACAACTAAACCTTCTCAATACATATATGTATGTAATTCATAGCCAGGATCAAATTATGTATTTAAAAGAGGATTTTCACTTGTGTTATAAAAATTGCTAACGTCTCGTTACTCGCAAATAAAGCTTTGCTTCCGGTATTTTTTACATGTATGTTCATAGGTGTTTATTATATTTTTAAGCAACCAAGTATGTTTAAAAGACAGTGTATGCTAAGAAGATTTTCATGTATGCTGAAAAGATTTTCAAGTATGTTGAAAAGTTTTTCATGTATGTTGATCAGCTAGACCTTTAAACTTTTTCCCTCTAAAAAATATGACAGAATCTTTACGGAAAAGGTTGAGAAATTACCCCATGAAGTAAGCTTAATTTTTTAAACTTCCCGACAGTAGTGATATGTCATCAGCGTAATCAAGATCGTTTATAACCCTGTCCGGATATAGTTATATGAATTTTTCGGATAGTTTTCCGTTGACAAACACGGCAGCCTCAGAATTTTAGAATTTTGATAATTTTTTTTTTAATAACAGGTGTATTTTAGGAACCAAATTGAACGATAAAAAATATGAATTTGTTGAATTTGTTTTTATTTACTCTCGATTTAACAAATGAATTTAACTCTTTCTTTTTTTTAAAATTATTTTATTCAAACTCATACAAAAAATCAAAATAAGCTAAGTCTGAATAGTTGTCGAGTTCGCAGTCTTAGACTCGGATGAGTGACGCTGTTTATGATGAACGTCCCACAGTAACTAGAAGTCGTAACCATGCCGTGGCCAGTCCCAAGACTGGATGAGAAAATGGGAGGGCGACTCGATGCTGTGCCCAGGCAAAGCAAATCCTCACTAATCTTAGGGGAACTATTGACTATTCACTCTTCTGTAAAGTAGACGTCAAATAGTGAATATGATGACTTGTAAAGTTTGAAAAATGAAAATCAAATGAAAAATAAAGAATTTGAAAGCTTGCTTTAAAAAAAAGGGAGGTAAAAAGTATTATTTAACAAAAAAAATAAAATTGAAAATATTTAAAATGAAATCAAAGACCACGGAATCAAATTTTGTTAAAATAGCAAATTATTTTCTATCAAAAAAGATAAAAGTATTCTCTTTTTTTTAATTAAATAAATTTTCAAAAAGATCCTTGAGCAACCTTTTAAGAAAATGAAATTAGAAACCAATGATTATAATAATGATAAGAACACTTAACTTGCTATAAATATCAACGCTGTTTTTTTTACATTTTATTGAAAAAATGAATTCATCAAAGAGTTATATTTTATTGTTTTTATTTTGTGTTTTAACTCAATACAATGTTGAGTTGTTGAACGAAGCGTCTGGTAAAGACATTTGTTTTGGGACAACCGATTTGGTTGGTGATTACAAGACCGAAAATGGAATGTTTCATTTAGAAGCGTTTTTATCGACAGGTTCAAAATTGATTTTAGATAACGAAACCACAACAAAATACCATCAATTAAAATGGCTCTCATTGGGTCAGCCTCAACTTGTCTTCACAGACAACGAAACAAACTTTTTAAAATTTCATCAAGAAGGTTTCTATTTCAGAGTTAATATGTTAACAGATTTTCACAAAAGTAAGTTTGTTCAACTTGTGAAACAAAAGCACCGAATTGATGTTTTACCTTCTCAAATTATCAGTTTGGTACCCTCAAAATTCGATTGTTTCATTCAATTTATTGATGATGAAGGCAAACAGATTATTTTAGGTGGAAGTGCAATGATTCTTGAAGAGTTTCCTATTCGTGTTGATTTTAAGGAAGCTACCGGAAGTGTTAATCGTTTAAAGGTTGAAAAGAAATTAAAAGATCTAGGTAGAGAATGGGAACCTTTAATCGAATGTGATTTCATGGTCAATGGAAAAAATACAAAAGTAAATAAACTTCAAATAAAAGCTCAACAGCTTCAAACCTTAGGTCTTGAGGATGAAGTGTTTGGACCTGCAAGTTCTGTTTATGTGAGTAGAGATCAAATGTCAAATTTGGCATCGGAAATTTACTCAAACCTAGATATTAACGAAGAGTATCAAATGTCTGAATCACAATTTTCTGAAAATTTTATCGACGATTTTATCAAGCAAACATCTGACGTTGTCTTTAAACATGTGAACATTGACGAAGCTCTTAACTCTTTATCCAGTTACAATTTTAACAATGATTTGCAACCGGATATTATCAAACAAGAGCTTTTAAACATATTCAAAGTGAGGTCAGAAGGCTCAAAAAAACACATCATTATAAACAAAGAAAATAACAATGGAGGTAGCAATATACATGAATACGGTAAAAGTAAAATCATAAACGGCGGAGTGAGTTATAGTCTATTTGGCACTCATTTTGGAAAATCAAGTAGTGAATTCGAGAGAAAAGTAGCAAGCTGGTCAAAACAAGACAAGTCCCTAAATGATCAACTAAATGAATTAAATAAATTAACAGATGATAAAGTTAGTTGGGAGTTTCAAGGTGAAAAAATAGTACCAAAAACAATTAGAGTATCACGTCTTATCAAATCAAAATTTTCAAAGGATATCAGACTAAACATGGTTAAAAGAAAAGTATTCGACGTTCTATTTAAAAAAACATTCAGATTGTATACATCTATATTATCCACTCTCATAACAGATTTTCCAAGCTTATCAACTGAAACCACTTCAACATCAACAAAAAGGCGTACAATGACTACTAGAAGAACAACTGATCAAACCAGGTAACTTGTTTTTTATTTCTATTTAAAATTACCCAGATTGTGTTTTTTGAATTTCTAAAATAATATTTTTAAGAGGTCACTAAACGCTTTGAGCTGTGTGAAATTGTTTTATTTGAATTTTGAAAACCAGTTGAAAATTTTTCAATTAAATTCGAAAAAGAAACAAGTGATTTTGACTTAGGCGTTCATCATCGACTAAAAAAGGGATTTGTTTTGAGGGGATCCAAAGACAAAACAAATTAACAGTCTTGTTAAAGCAAAAAATAGGCCCTGGCTGGTCTCCCTTTACATTGGTTCTCTGCTGGTTTTCAAATTCAACGTAAAACAATGGCAAATAGGTCAAAAAGTTAAAAAAGAGGCTTATATTAAATTAACTTTTATAATTAAAGATTACAAACAACTACAACAAGTACAAGTAGTCAAGTGTATAGTTTTAATGGAACTCTCAAGTTGAGTATTTCAATAACAGAATTCATGCATAGAGTGTTTCCATTGTCAAATGGAGAACTGGTAAGAGGATCATATGGATCAACTATTCAAATATGGGATATTCAAAATGGAGTCATCAAAAGAAATCTTAAAAGTGTTTATACTTGGCCATTTGTTTTTGGTGTTTTGTCAAATGGTGATCTTGTGGCTGGATACAATGACGACAAAACTATTCTAATTTGGGATTTAAAGGTGACTCAAGGAGAGGCATTGAAACGAATTATTCAAACAAATGAATTTTTTTGGTGCTTGACAGTACTAAAAAATGATGATTTAGCTATCGGGCAAGGAGACACTAATTCTGATATAGTTATTAGAGATTCACAAAATGGTCAAGTTAAAAGAAGATTAGTTGGTCATCGAAGAAGTGTGTTTCAAATACTAATTTTACCAAATGAAAATTTAGTTAGTTGTTCTTCTGATTACACAGTTAAAATATGGAATACTTCAAACACAAAATTTCTTAAAAGTATAACTCATTCATCTTCTGTAAGATCAATAGCTATTCTTAAGAATGGGTATTTGGCAAGTGGTTTATTTGATGGTAAAATAGAGATTCGTAATTTAGAAACAGGTGATTTAATTCGGGTTCTAATTGGACATAGTGATGCTATTTGTTTTAGGAATTGTTTGCATGCATTAGACAATGGTAATTTATTGAGTGGATCACACGATAAGACTTTAAAAGTTTGGAATCCAAATGACGGTTCAGTTTTAATGACAAAGTCACATAGAGATTGGGTTTATCAAACGACATTTCTTCCAAATGGTGATTTGGTTACTGCTACACTTAGTGAGATATGTATTTGGAAATAAATTTTATAATTTCCTTAAATCTATGAAATTAATAAATTTTCAAGAACCTAAAAAAATACTCAAATTATCCCTTATCGTTGGATCATAAGTGATACGTCGTAATGAATGAAGGGTCGTTTGTAAACATTCCCTAATAATCATGAATTCTACTTTAAGTTCAAGATTGTATGAAGATCTAATCATTGTACCCATGTTTCCCGAATACGACAAGATTCGAACGCGATCCGTAGACCGACGTACCCGTACATTCTGTTATTTATTTCAAGTAGCTTTTTGGCTTACGGTCTCTCATGTGCGTAAAATACGAATATCTTGGCTGGTTTCTTATCTCTTCTTCTCAGCGCGTGACCCACTCAGCTAAGCTGTCTTAAATTTAACTTCTCAGTAATCTGTTTTTGATTCACCCTCTTGTAGACTTCTCCATTCGGTACCTTGTCCAGATGCCTTATTCCTAGCCACTTAAGAAAAGAAATTGCAGTTTAAAATTAATAAAATTTGAAGTGAAATTTTATAAAAAGAGCGTAGAGATAAATCGATAATGTCTCTGACGTCAAATCCATTTACCCAAGAGAAAGTAAACGAAAATAAAGCAAAGAATAATATTGTTGAAAAGCAAGTTATCACAACTGAAGTTTAAGAAACTACAGTGTTGGTAAAGGTTTTGAAACAAAGCGTCAACTGGCATCATAAAAATATGTCATTTACCACATTTGTTTCTAGTTTTTAGAAAAAACACAAGTCATATAAACATGATTCTTTAGAAGAGTTTGATAAAGCAGCACTTTATTTGATTTACCCTCTCTGTATCCTCTTCATCCATTCCTCTCTTTTGAATTCGTTTAGTTGCTTTAAAATTAAAAAAAGATAAAAAATATTTATTTTTGAAAATAGAAAATGGTAATTTATTGAGTGGATCATGGGATAAGACTTTAAAAGTTTGGAATCCAAATGATGGTTCGGTTTTAAGGACAAAGTCACATAGATCTTCAAGTATTCAAACTACATTTACGGCTCTCTTTCTTTTTTCCGGATGCAGACTGTCCTTGTTCTCATTTCTCACCATCATAAAAGACTCTTCATAGTACCCCATTAGGCTAAGTCTGCAGTGTGATGATGCAATTCAAGTATAATCACATACTTTCACTTAAGGCGTTGATGATGATTCGAAAAATGTTGATCAAAAAATGAATGATGAAGAAATAATCGTACAAATTACTGTTTTTAAACGTCTTAAAGAATGTCTTTTTCATTTGGGTCAATCAATTTAGCTGTAGAATTTCGTGATTTTACAGCATCATTAGATAGCCGTTACAAACCACCAAATTCTCAAACATTAAAAAACACGATAATACCGTATTGTAAATAAAAAATCAGACAATTTTTGATAGAAAAATTGGATAAGATTGAGTTGATAAATCTTATAACCGATATTTGGTCTGATCTTTCTATGCGATCCTTTATTTCCTTTGACGTTCACGGAATAGACGAAGAATGGAACATATTCAGAGAACTTTTATGTTGTAAACACTTGATTTACAATGTTATTAGCCTTGTTACTCAATTGGACATCGGATAGCAGAATTGTCGAATATAGATCGTGTAAAAGATAATTAAATGTTTATAAGAATTTTTTCGTTTATATAGATTGAAAAAAGTATGGAACTTAACTCCAGCTTGGATTTTATTCGCCAGTGAAATAATTTCTCCTTAGGGTAATTCTTAGGTTTGAAGACTTTGTAAATGAGAGTGTCATGTCATGGTTTTTAGCAAACATTAATCTTTAAATTCCCAAGTACTCGAATCAATTTGTTTAAAATAAGATGATTTTGTAACCTTTGAAGCAAATTGTTTGGTCTTTGAATCGATCCTACTTTCTAAAATAAACTCACTTTGACATTTTGAATAATAGCTTGTAATTTTGATCAGGAAACCGACAAAATTTTACACACTTAACTTTTTTCTTACAGTAAATGTACCAATTGAACGATTAAAGTGGCGAGTTAGTACACGAAAATCCTGCTGGTCTAGTAAAAATTTGCCAATTAAAAAACTTTCCTTTAATGAAAAATAATCACTGATGACTTTGACAAGGCTAATTAATTTTTAATTACCTTTTAACCATCTATCCTCTAGATATGTATAAAACTCTTTACAATTTAAATCAGTAAATATTTTGAATTTATCCAAATTTGCTACAAAATTCGATTGATCGATCGATTTTAACAGAATCTGAATAGGACACATAACGTTTTTTACAGTTAGCCATTACATGGTAGTAACACATCTGAACATTCGACTCGTTAAAGATACTTTTAACGGCGTTATAAGATGCTTCCCAAGCATCACATATCTCGAATTTCATGATGAATCTAAAACTTTTCTCAAACTCCAGAAGAGAATACTTAAGACTGACAGGCGACGCAGATAAAGATTTGATTGTATATGCAGATGATGGTTTGATCTACGTACTTGATTGTACTCCTATCGGTAGTTTGAGACGAATCAAAGGTAATCTTGAAAAATGTTTTAAGGAAATTCCAGTTAATTTTACGATGAACAAGGTAGAGATGAATGGATTTTTACACAAGGACGGTATTATCAGTTTAATTGGTAATGAGATACCATGTGAATACAGTTCGGATATTGTGTTCGCTTATGAGTTTGGCGGTTATAGTATCGTACAACGTATAAAGAATAAGATATCACTTTATCAACAAGCTGATTTCAATTGGATTAGATATGATGGATTCGACCGACGTGTTAGATCACTGAACTCTCACCACCCAACAGTTCTTATGTCTTCGAATGATGAACTAAAACCTTTACCAAACAAGTCGCGTTGCCAGAGACTTCTGGATAATGTGGCGAAGTTCTGAATGGTGACATGGGGCCCTCTTCTTTATCACTCTCATAAAACTGCTTATATTTACACACGTAACAATTAATCTTCGAAGACCACTCACCCCTTATTCACTTTATTCAGTGTCATCAAAAACTTAATTTTTTGTAAGTTACAGTAAATAAAGTCAATTTTTAAAATTATTTTTTTTCAACATGAGCCCCCCTATTCGAAAAAGTCTGGATACGCCCTTGAAAATATGTTTTATTATTGATTGGGTGCAGTTGAGTCTTGGCTGATTTAAGCTTAGTTTTTCATTACTAATAAAAATGTTAAAAGCATAGTTTAGTTTTTATTTTATTGATTTGTCCCATGTGTTCCGACCCCGACGTACTGTCAATGAGTCATTTTTACTAAAGAGGGGTACAATGATTTGATCTCCTCACGACCTTTCATTGTTTAAAAATGTATCTAAAATGATCCAACGAGTGGTTAACGGATAATTTAAGTCTTTTTTTCTTGAAAATTTATTAATTTTATTAATTTGAGTAAATTATAAAATTTATTTCCAAATACAAATCTCGTTATCTGAAGTAGTAACCAAATCACCATTTGAAAGAAATGTTGTTTCTGTAACTCCAAATCTATGTGACTTTGAAGTCGTTAAAACTTAACCATAATTTGGATTCCAAACTTTTAAAGTCCTAGCGTATAAAGATCCACTCAATAAATATCCGTCTTCGAAATTATCTTCATTTTTAAAATTTGAAATAGAGTAAACTTGAGCCCTAACGACCTTTCATTGATTTATACAACAGGAATTTGTTTTACTAATTGGTATTCTTTGTATCCTTGGATCGAGAACGATACGCTTAGGAATAAAGAAATTTGTTTTCCATGCAAATATTTTCCTACATATTTTCTCTCTCCCTGGTCCGGTCTTGGAGACAGCTCGCCGTATATGTCATTTAGTTCTCCCTAAGTTACGCAAATATCGAAGCGTTATTCAACATTTAGTAAAAAACTTGGAAAATGTTAGAAGTAATGTTTTAACAATTAAGTTTATTTTAAACAAAAATTAATTAATTACTGAAGTTCTCCGATAACAATGAAATTCTTTTCAGTTTATTCATTTGGTATTTAGCCATTAGAAAATTCTTAAAATTTCTATCCAACCCAAAATAAAATACATGATTATTCAATATTGACAAAGTTAGCAAAAGAGTACATAAATGAAACAATAACCATCTCAAACCCAGTTGAACACATATTTTACCTAAAAAAATATTTACCGCTGTTTTTTCATACCATGGATAAAAAAACATAAAAAATGTCAACCAAATTTCCATTATATCCAGTATTCGGAACAATAAATTAAGAACCGAGTTTATAATTGTTCGCTTGAAAAACCTCATTTCAGTGTTATCTTCAACTTTTTTTCTCATATTCAAACTTGTTCTCAACAGTTTTTTTTGGGTCATCATTTTGTTCATTTCATAAACAAGTACAAAATCAATTGATACGTTCATCGCCAAAAACAAACCATTATTCAATATTTGATTAATCGCATTGAAGTACTGAGACAATTTTACAAGAAATACTGATCCATCTAGAAAATAACTTTCATCAATATTCGACATGGGATAAACATGTTGTGGATTAAATTCAACCACTCTATGAATCAGCAAATTCGGCCAACATATAAATATTTCAAAAAGTATGACCCCTGAAACCACACCCCAATAGACTTTTGAGTTTATTTTATCTTGTTTTTGTTTAAGTAACAAATATCGATAAAAATTGAACCCAATAATCATCAAATTGAGCATATACTTTATGATTGTTAAAAAAAAGTCTATGCATATTATTTGGTAGTACTGAACTGATATCCAATTATGAATAAACGAGCAAAAAAATCGATTGTTAAACGAACATTCGTTTGTCAAGTTCAATAAAGTCAGCACAAAATATAAACTGCTTAATAGCGAATAATGTTTGATTATCTTGAACTGAAAATTGGTATTAACTTGTCGTGTAAGGATAACAAACGTAACAGTGTTAATAACTAGACCGAGTAGACTTAGTAATGGATTGAGAACGACAAAGATTATAAAATCAAAGAAGATGATTAATTCACTCAAGATTTGTCTATCCCAAACACTTTTTGGACTGATTTTAAAATCACAACTTTTTTACATTTTTTCAAAATTACAAGAAACATTTTCTTGAGTTGTTGAAAATCTAGAAGAAAAACCAGGTCTAAGTTTAGCGTTATTTAGCCTCAAAAAGTTGACAGTACAAGAAACGTTAGATTGAGTATTACCTAGAGTATCAAGCTCGAAACCGATCATTTGATTGAACGGAAAGTCTCTGTAAACACAAAAGTCTTCATCTGGAAAAATTTCATTAAACGAATTAAACAGTACTTCTGAGGAGCTTATATCCATTAGTTCAATTAATATAATCACAAGTCTTTTATTGCCCTCCTTTATTTGAGAATGATTACTTAAATTTATGTTTAAATCACTATTAATTGATCTTGTCCATTCAATGCCGTTCAAAAATAAATTCCGCACGTAATAAAATTCTACACGAAATTGTTGAAAGTAACGAAAATATTTAAACAAATCTTTTTGGACATTCCTTATTTTACCGGTTGTAAAAATTGTCTGAAGATTCGCGAACAAATTTTTGTTGACAAGATTCGTGTCAAGTACTATATTTTGACAGTCATACAAGACAAGGTCTGATACATCAGCTTTAAAGTTTGACTCATAAAATGAAATAACATTTTTACGATAAAATGTATCACTCATATACCAAAATGAAAAGCTTCCTGAAATTCGTAAGTTTTCAAATAAAAGGGGACATACTCTTTTGTTGTGTTTTTAATGGTATACAGTGATGTCTTGAATGGTTGAATAATTTTTAGTGTTTTGGTCATTTGAGTTACAAGAGCTGTCTACATCAAGACTTGAATCAAGCAGTGTCAATTTGAGTCCAAAGTTGTTCAAGTTTTTCAATGAGTCAATATGAAAACCTTTAAGATTTAATATTTGAATATCAACGAATTCTTCGTTATGAAAAAAATTGAAAATTTTTAAAAAATTCGAATTGTTAATAATTGAATTTGTGTTTGAGAGTTTATAAAAAAGAGTTTGATTGGGATAAGTTGTAGATTCGAAATGATCATTTAAATCAGTGCATATCGAAGTTGATTCGTATTTGAAACACTTTGATTCACCAATTTTGAACTTTGTTAAAAGAAATCAAGGGATTAAAGATTATTGTTTTTGAAATTGAAATAATTAGAGCGAGATTTATCAAAACAATTGACACCGGATATTGATTTGAAGATTGCTATATATTTGTCAAATGTAAATTTAGGCGATTTGCTTTGTATTTTGACATCTCAAGTGTCAGTTTTGATTGATTAGATTTATGAGCAGCTACCGCATTTACTTCTAGATGTAAAAGAGGAACTAGAATGATAGTCTTAATAGAGAAATAGACAAGCAAATGGTGATTATTATCTTCTATTTTTTTATTTTTAGTTTTTCGGTCGAGCTCAAGTTGAAGTTTTTTAAACCATATATAAAAAGATCTGTCTTGAGTTCGTCTAATATATATTTCCTTTCATGTTTGGGTTGATAATATCACTGATTTTTAACTATTATTAACATGTTATTAATATTTATTTTAAAGCTGATTGACACTTATAAGAGGATGGTTTTAGATCCAGTTCCAAGAAGACTTGCAAATCTGTTAAAAGAATATGGGTAAATTTATGCAATTTGAGGGTAGGGTACCCCAAAAAAATATTTTTGACCACACCCTAAAAAATTGGCGAAGAGAGTTGAATAGAGAAAAATCGTGCGTTAAAAAAATAGTCGATCTGTTCTAGATTAGGCAGACCGCGAATATCAACTTCAAAAGATGACAGAAATCTGGTCCGTTTGGTGAAGAACTATCCCATGTCCTAGCAAATCAATGGAAATTATCTAATGGAAAGACTGAATCGTCATCCCTGGTCAGAAGAAGGCTATTGGAAAATAAACTCGAATGGAAAGTGGCTGTCAAAAAAACTCGCCTTTCGGAAAAAAAATATAAAAGCAAGAAAAGCGTAATGGAGACAAGTTCTTTTTAGTGACGAGATGAACATTGAGGTTGACAATCGGAAAAACGGAATTTGCATTCGTAGGACTACGGCAGAGAACTACAATCAAGATTTCATAATTAAGCGTACTATACAAGGGAGGGGTTCAATCGGAATATGATGCTGTATGAGTTATTATGGTCTAGGAATTCATTGTATTTTTGATGGAAGATTAAATGCAGCTAGGTACATCGAGATTTTTAATAGTAACTTGGTTGAATCATTGGAAAAGCTACGCCTACTTATATTTCAACAGGACAATGCACCATGTCATAGAGACAAAAAAGTGGTCGAATGGTTTTCTGATCGAAATGTAGAGTGTCTAAAGTGGCCAGCTAACAGTCCAGATTTTAACTGCATTGAAAACTTACTAAGTGGAGCTTTATGTGGTCGTCTCGAGTGGGCGTCACTCATAATTTTTATTTAAAAGATATCCCGTTATGGTCACTTTGATCTGTTGGGTCAATTTGGTATGTCGAGCGCATGCTTTTGATTATGTTTCTCTCGATTTTTCACTTTTCAAGTTCGGCTACATTATTTCTGAGATGATACCTAATATTCTGAGTTTTGTTGTTGCAAAAAATAGGTTCAAATAAAAAGACAAGCCACCGGACAATCTCAACTCATGTCGACCAATTTCACTAGCAGCTGTTTATCCAAACAGCTAGAAGAAATAATAAATCTCAAACTTCAAACAAGTTAATGAATATTTTATGTTAAAGAATGATCGACTTCATAGACTTTCCATGACAACAGAACAGAGAGACTTTGGTGTAATTCTTACTGGAGACATTGAATGGAGTGAACAAGTGAGTACGTCGGCTGGGATGGCAAATAGAATCCTTGGTCGTATCTTGAACGGTTTAAGCAATCACAACACATAGAACACCAAAAAAATGTATACAAGCCTTGTTAGACCGCAATTTTGGACTACGCAGTATCGGTTTGGAATCCTTACCCAAAGAAGGATATTAACATCCTTGAGAGTGTGCAAAGGAGAGTGACTCGGAGTATACTTGGGTTCAGAAAGTTTGAGTGGATCATACGATAAAACTTTAAAAGTTTGGAATCCTTATGACGGTTCAGTTTTAATGACTTCAAAGTCATTTTCCATTTTTCTCATCCAGGCTTGGGACTGGCCACGGCATGGTTACGACTCTAGTTGGACGTTCATCATAAACAGCGTCACTCATTCGAGTCCAAGACTGCGAATTCGACGACTATAAAAACTTACTGATCCAATGAGTTTTGGAAGAACTTTTCAGTAAAAATCTTATTAATCTGTTAATATGAAAGAAATTGCATTATGCACAGTGTTTTGCACCTTAAAAAATCTGGGTTTTGGGTTTGGGTTGGGTGCTCTTAACCCAACCCAAAACTCAAATACCCAAAAAAAAGAGGTAAATACCCATTAAAAACCTATTTACCGAAATAACCAACTATTTAAAATTTGCAAGAAACACGATTTTCCACTTTAAAATTGATCTTTAATCTCATGTGAATTTAGTTTTGCAAAAATAATTTTTTCCACACGGAGTGAAACAAAAAATAAAAAGATTTAAAAAAAATTAGTGTTAGTTGTAATATTAATTTTAAGCGTCTTATCTAAAATTTCAAAAAAAAAATTTTATCTTTAGAAAATTTAAATGAGCAAAAGAAAAGCGGAGAACCGACTTAGTTTGATAGTCAGTCCCGGTGAAATAGAAAGGCGAACAAGTTCCGGGAGAATTACTCGTGCCGTCACTCGTTTTTATCAAAGTCAAGCTAGTAATGTTACATCTGTTGATAGACGGAATAATGAAGTTGGAAGGAATGGTGATGGGGAAGATAACGATAGTGATGTAGATGAGGAAAGTGATAGGAATAAAAGTGGAGAGAATAGGAATGATGGAGATGGAAGTGGAGAGAATAGGAGTGATGGAGATCCAAGTGGTGAGAATAGGAGTGATGGAGATGCAAGGGAAAGTGATAGTGAAAAGAGTGATGAGGACTGTAGTGGAAGTGTAGATGAAGGCGAAAATGGTAATAATGATAACGAAAGCGATGACGATGGCGATGACGATGGCGATGACGATGGCGATGACGATGGTGATGACGATGGCAATGTCAGCTCTTTTGATGAAGAAGACGTCCCTAACCTTACAAGTTCAAGATCGAATGTTACAAGGCCGCAAGTCGAAACACCAAGAACGGTGAATGGTAATAATGTTGAGAATTCAAGAGAATTGACAGTCAAAGAACTTTTGGATCTCGCTAAAAAAAACAAGTTTCCAAAGAAATCCTTTCAATTCGGCAAAACGCGAAAATGTTTCACTGCTGTTCTTCATTTTTTTACTTGTAAGACAAAATTCAAAAAAAGACCAGAAGGAAAAATAAAATTTGTTTGCAAGGTTTTTTTTAGCTAAAATTAAAATACGAATTAAGCTGAAATTAAAATTTTTATTTTTTTTAAGATAAAAAATTGTGAAGAAAAAGAAAAATTGGGCAAAGTGACTAATTTAAATAAGCATCTAAAAAAACACAAAATAGGTAGAGATTGGTATACAATGTATTGTAATCGAAGCGGAAAAAAAGCAAAAAATTATCTTTCAGATAAAATGCTTAATTTGGTAAAATATATTATTTCATCAAATGCAAGTCTAAACGAACTCGAAAACACCTTTCTAAGAATATTGATTATTGGCGAATTCTCACTTCCATCAACTCGCACTTTTCGAAATGACATCCTACCTCAAATAATGCAAAAATTAAAGGCGGCAATAGAAACTAAGCTGAAAGAAGCTGTTTACATTACTCTTATACCTGATGGATGGACCTCAATCAATCGAACCGAATTCTTAGGTAAAAACTTTGAAAATAAAAGACCAAAAAAGTCTAAATTAAGTTTAAATTAAAGGATTGGGTGCACAGTTAGTCGATATATTTTTTGAAACGGAGAAAGTCACTCTTGGTTTTGAAGAAATAATTGGTGGACATACCTCCGAAAATATAAAAGAAGCCATTCAAAAAATTGTAAACAGTTATGAATTTGACAAGTCTAAAATAAAAGGTAAATTAACACTGAAACAGGTTTAAATTTTAGTACTTTTCATAAGTTTTCAACTTCAAGGGGTAGTATGTGACGAAGGAAGCTCTCTAGTAAGGCTCTTCGGGCAGCTTTTTTTTGATGAAGGTGAAGATCTGGACCAAAATTCACAAGGTTGGTAATATAATTTAAACTGTTATCTTATTAAATCGGAAACTAGCTATTATTTTCCCAACGGTTCGACTTAGTTCCTGTTAATTCTTGTTCCGAGTATGGGCTGTTTCATCTAAGTTTCCGAAAAAAAAATGTATCCTTCTAATAAAAAAATTGTTTAAAAGTTGTTCAGGAAATTGTTGGTGATTGGAATGAGAATCAAGCTAATCAGACAAATCAAAGAGATGAGTCAACTGAAATAGATGTTGATTATAACCGTGTTGACCAAGAAGTTGCTAATATTGAAGAAGAAGAAGAAGAAGAAGAAGAACAGAACGAACATTCAGCTGTTTCAGAAGATCCCTTTTCTGAAGAACAACCACAAAATTTGGACGAGAAAACACTTAATTTTGATCAATTTTATGATCTCAGTAGGGGTCAACCCATCAAAGATTTAGATTTAGCTATAGGTTCAAATGAAATACCTAGGTATTCATGTGCAAACCATAAGCTCAACTTAGCTGTTCGTCATGCCTTAGTATCTCATCGAACTATTTGTAATCTTATTCGAAGAGTAACTCGTCATAACAGTCATATTCGCAATCGTATCAATTTAAATAGAAATTTTCGAGTAAATAAAGCGCGTTTGAGATTGGATAACGTTACGAGATGGTCATCTGCTTACCTTGTTTTACAATCTGTAAAAAAAGCTTACGACAAAAAACTTTTTAATCAAGAAAATCCTGAACTTAGATGCCCAGTCAGAAAAAATACAGTGGAGATCTACTTGAAAATACTAAAACCGGCCTATATTTTGAATTTGTTTTTTCAAAAAAGTTATTCTTCGATTGCAGATGTTGTTATTGGTAATTAAAATTAATTTTTTGAATCTTGTCTTTTTTTCTAAATTATTTTTTAAGGCGTTCTAAAGCTGATTGAAATTTATGATAAGATGGAATTAAGTCCAACTCCCAAAAGTTTGGCCAGATTGCTTATTAGAACGCTTAAAAATAAATTTGAATTCGAGTTGAACTCGCAGGTTCTTAAAATTAAAATAATTTTTTTTCTTATAAACGATTTTTTTAACAGGCTGCAGCGGTAATTAAAGTTTCTGCTTTAAAAATTTGGGTCGGTCAACCTTGGACCAACAACTTGTTTACTAAAGGCTTAGCCGCTTTAAAAACAATTGGGAAAAGCCTGTTAAAAAAAGACGACGTACAACCTTCTTTAAATGACTCAATCAATTCGAATAATCAGTCAAATTTGCTACAGTCACCCGAATCTAGGACTTTTAGAAATTTTTTTTCTTACTCTCATCATACACCAGTAATCAACATTGCAGAAGAAGTGTTTTTACAAGAATTAGAAGACGAGGTCAATCAGTTTAAAGCTTTGTTAACAGCAAATAATAATAGACTTATTTTTACAACTACGAGCACAAAAGAGTTTTGGTATAGACACCGCGAGTCTTTGCCAAAATTAAGTGACATTGCTTTAATTTTGTTAAATATAAATAGTTCAAGTGCTAGCATCGAGCGTTTCTTTAGTTTATGTGGTATTGTCTCAAATAAATTGAATCAAAATATGGATACCGAGTTAATGGTGGATAGATGTCTCTTAAAGGCTAATTTTGAAATTATTAAAGAACTAAATCAAGAAAATGATTAAAAAAAATTTTATCCTTTTATTGGCTCAATAAAAACTTAATAAATGATTTTTTCTAGCTTTTGAAATATCAGGAAGGTAAAATGTCTTTGATATTGTATTATTTTTTAAACTTTTTTTAATTAAATACCCAGATTATTCAGGTTTTATGGGTATGGGTTTGGGTATAATACCCAAAAAAACTGGGTTTATGGGGATTAAGTATGGGTTTGGGTATTTATACCCATCCCATCCCAAAACCCACTTTTTTTTTGGGTGCAAAACACTGATTATGCATGATTCGAAAAATCTCTAAAAACGGAGTGGGAACGTGTTTCAGATAAAAAAACTAACTGATTAATAACTGATTCACTAACGTTTGCAATCAGATTTAATTAAAATTCGTCGCGTTTGGCTCTTACTGATAGATTTTTGATTAATCTTTAAATAAAAAGTCTTAAATAAAAAAGTCCTAATTAATGATATAACAACAAAAAGTTATTCAATTTTAATCAATAAATTATTCAATTAGTCTTTTATCAATCAGTCAATTAGTTTTTTTTTTAATTTTTTATTTTGTAACCTTGACATTGTTAAATTTAACCTTGACACGAATAAAATCGACAAATATTAAATAATAAGACTTATTAGAAATTTAAAGTCACATTGACAATTAAAAAAATAAAGTTACCAAAAAAAAAAGAGTTCACTTTATACTAAAGTCAACCATTAATAGATCGTTTAAAATTTTATACAAATAAAAAAATTCATTGTTCATCTCTAAAGAGTAAGAAATTCTTTCAATAGCAAATTTAACTGAGTCAGTTAGACTATTGGTACCACCTTTAAAACTAAATTTAATCAACGATTTCACAATTTTTTTGTCATAATCTAGGCAATTTATAAAAAGTCGTTTCTCCAGTCGATCAAGTTGAGCACCGAACGATGTACTTTTCTTATTTGTCACCTCATTACGCATATAGCAAAACACTTCTTTGCACAAGGGGCAACGTAACAGTTGTTCCAAAAAGTATATTTTGTGTTTGTAATAGATTTCACTAACCGATTCTAGGTTTAGTGCTTCATAGAAGGGAGTAACATGAGTAAACTTATTCAGACCCATGATTCGCTTAAGCAACAGGCTTTGTCTTGTATCAAGTTCTTTAGTCGAAATAAGTACATTGTCCAAAATATGTCTAAAAATTGACTGACAATATTGTTCAATGACAATATCGGACAATCAATGTCATCACAATATGCAATGACTGATAGATTGAGTTGCTTTATACTGTCTGAGTTTAGGATCTTTGAATTTGGTTCTCTCAAACTCATAAACAACATCGAAGACTTATTCGGTGAAGACACTCACAATCTTTTTAAAAAAAAGCCATTGATAAAAATTGAAATAAACTCGGACTCGTCAAGTCAAATCTCAAAATCAAATGAATCAATTTACAATCGATCTCAAAAAACAGCTAAAAAATGTTCAATTTAGTCACTCTTAAATCAAACCCGACATAATGACAAATTCATTGGACTCAAACTTGACTGAGATGACCCAAAGCATTGATTTCTATTACCCTAAATACGAATCGATTAGCTCAAGCGAAAGACGAACAAGCGATAATAAATTCATATTCGAAGACTTTGTAACAGACGATGACTACGAACCAACCGATGATGACGACGAGAATATTATCTACAACAAAAAATTTGAAAAAAAAAAAAATTAATTAAAAAAAAAATCGAAACACGATCTGTCTTCGAATACCATAAGTGTAGACTCTGGGCTATCAGTTCCAACAACCAGTGATCTTGAGAGTGAAAAATCGAACAAATGCGAAGAGGATAAAAAAGTAATAATGAAACAATTTTCGGAATCCGATGCTTATTACGATTTGACGTTGAACAAAAAGATAGACGAGTTTATACGAAAGAATTCGAAATGATTTTCATCAAAATCAATTGCACCTCTCGCACCGGAGGTAACAGAATCAAAATCAACAGAGACTAATAAAAATCAAAAGACCCGACCTCATGCAAGTCGAAAATCAATTGTTAAATTTTTTTACGATGAAAAAAATAATTTTGATATTGGGAGTTTTGTGGACACTGGTTTGGGGGATTTGACGTATCAAACTCGCATTGTTCTATGAATACTAAAAGTTAAGCGAGTCTACATGATATTTTAGTGATTAGAAAGTTGGATGGCGATTCCAGATACTCAATTCCCTTCAGATCAGCATAATTATTTTGAGAGATTTAGGGTATGGTTATATCTGAATAACAGTGGCTGCGCCAGGAAATTAAAAAATGGTGTGGCGGATCTTTTTTGACTTGATAACCCGAGAGGGTCAGGACTAGGTCATATTAATTTTTAACATTTTCCTTTTATTTAGAATGCGTTATATAAAATTAAATAAATTAGATCCTTGGTCATATTTGACAGCTTTTGAAGCCCTTGGATGGCTATGTGAAGTTTGACAGACAATATCTTATAAATTCTAAATATTTTTTTTAAAGTACATTTTTAGTTTTTTTTCGGGACGCAGATTCCGAATCTGATATCGAAAGTTTTGTTTTAAAGGTTTTTTTTAATTTTGATTTTTACTTATTTTAACACTTTTAAAAAACACACCATTACCAGTAGTGTTGGGCACGGCCAAACTTTTTCAAAACTTCAGAAGACTTCTGAAGCTTAAAATTTACTAACTTTTTTCAATAAAATTCTGTCCCAACTTATAGATTTCCTTGCTGTAAGCTTAATAAAAGTGTTTATCTTAGCTAAGAATTTAAATTTCCTGGGCGGCCATGCAAAAGACTAAATTGAAAAAATGACCTGCCAGTTGGCCGCGTGGCCGTTACCCAAAACTAATTATCAGAGACGTCACAAATTGCAAAATTTGATCCAAAAAACTAGAAAACGCAAACCAAGGTTAGAAAAACACGATAACAATTTCAATAAAACTGTGTTTGGAAGAAAAGGCTTTGTGGGTCACATAAATTCTCATATTTTTTCCTTAAATTTTGCAACCTTTGTCGTCTTAGTCAATTACTTTTTTATTTACTTTTCATATTATACGCAATTAAATGTTCTAAATGATATTTCCAAGAAATGTCACTGTAGCGAAGATAATCAAAGTAAAAAATTTCACATTGATTTTAGATTTATCTGAATACTATTTTGATTATGAGAAAAAAATTGATGCTTTTAAGGAGAGTTCTTCCCTACCATTCGATTCCTAATTTACCATATTAAGATTTAAATAGTGATGATTTTTCAAATCTTTTAAATTTGTTTCCGACCGTTTACCGTAATCTGGGTTCTCTAGTTATTTAACAAAAAAAATAAAATTGAAAATGTTTAAAATGAAATCAAAGACCACGGAATCAAATTTTGTTAAAAAAGCAAATTATTTTCTTTCAAAAAAGATAAAAGTATTCCCTTTTTTTTTAATTAAATAAATTTTAAAAACGATCCTTGAGCATTCTTTTAAGAAGATGAAATTAGAAACCAATTATTTTAATAATGAAAAGAAATTTTAACTTGTTATAAATATCAACGCTGTTTTTTTTACATTTTATTAAAAAATGAATTCATCAAAGAGATACATTTTATTGTTTTTATTTTGTGTTTTAACTAACTTCAATGTTGAATTGACAGACGAAGCGTGTGGTAAAGACATAAGTTTTGGTACAACTGATTTGGTTGGTGATTACAAGACCGAACATCGAATGATTCATTTAGAGGCATTTTTATCGACTGGTTCAAAATCAATCTTGGAAAACGAAAAAAAAAAAAAATACCATCAATTAAATTGGCTTTCATTGGGTGTGCCTCAACTGGTAGTAGCAGACAACGAAACCAATTTTTTAAAATTTCATCAACAAGGTTTCTATTTCAGAGTAAATATGTTAACAGATTTTCATAGAAATAAGTTTGTTCAACTTGTGAAGCAAAAACACGAAATTGATGTTTTACCCACTCAAATTATCAGTCTAGTACCTTCAAAATTCGATTGTTTTCTTGAATTTTTTGATGAGGGTAAACAGATTTTTTTAAGTGGTAGTGCGCAGGATTTTGAAAGGTTTCCATTACGTGTTGATTTTAACGAAGCTTTCGGTAGTGTTAATCGTAAAAAAGTTGAAAAAAAATTAAGAGATCTAGGTAGAGAATGGGAGCCAATTATCGAATGCGATTTCGTCGTAAACGGGAAAAAAAATAAAAAAAATAAACTTCAAATAAAAGCTCAACAGCTTCAAACTTTAGGTCTTGTTGATCAAGTGTTTGGACCTGCAAGTTCTGTTTATGTGAGTAGAGATCAAATGTCACATTTGTCATCGGAAATTTACTCAAACCTAGATATTAACGAAGACTATCAAATGTCTGAATCACAATTTTCCGAAAATTTTATCGACGATTTTATCAGGCAAACATCTGACGTTGTCTTTAAACATGTGAGCATTGACGAAGCTCTTAGCTCTTTATCCAGTTACAATTTTAAAAATGATTTGCAACCGGATATTATAAAGCAAGAGCTTTCAAACATATTTAAAGTAAAGTCAGAAGGCTCAAAGAAACACATTATTTTAAACAAAGAAAATAACAGTGGAGGAAGCAATGAAAATGAATTAAGTAAAAGTAAAAGCATTAACGCCGGAGTGAGTAATGGTCTATTTGGCGCTAATTTTGGAAAATCAAGTAGTGAATTCGAGAAAAAAGCAGAAAGCTGGTCAAAACAAGACAAGTCCCTAGATGATCAACTTAATGAATTGAATAAATTAACAGATGATAAAGTTAGTTGGGAGTTTCAAGGTGAAAAAATAGTACCTAAAACAATTAGAGTATCACGTCTTATCAAATCAAAATTTTCAAAGAATATCACGCTAAACAGAGTTAAAAGTGTACAATACGACGTTCTATTTAAAAAATCATTTAGATTGTATACCTCAAAATTAGCCACTTTCAAACAAGATTGTTCATGCTTATCAACTGAAACCGCTTCTGATCAAACCAGGTAACTTGTTTTTTATTTCTATTTAATGGTACCCAGAATGTGCTTTTTGATTTGGAAAATTACCTTTTTTTTTTTAAAGAAACGGTAATTCTCCAATTACTTTCATTACTTTTTTCCTTCTTTTGGAGTAAAGTAATTTCGACAACCTTTTTATCATTTATTAAAAAAGGGATTTTTTTTGAGGGGATGCAAAGACAAACAAATTAAAATGGTTCTCTACTTATTTTCAAATTCAACGTAAAACAATGACAAATAAGTCAAAAAGTTAAAAAAGAAGAGGCTTAAATTAAATTAACTTTTACAATTAAAGAATATTAAGAAGTTATTTTTATTTTGAGTCTAAAAAGGATCTTTTTGAGTTCCCGCTGGAAATTAAGCATGTCATTGATGATACCTCTTTATTTTTTATATTTTAAAGAATACGAACAACTACAACAAGTACAAGTAGTCAAGTGTATAATTTTAATGGAACTCTCAAGTTGAATATTTCAGTAACAGAAAGCTATCAAAGTGTGTTTCCATTGTCAATTGGAGAGTTGGTAAGAGGTTCATCAGGGTCAACTATTCAAATATGGGATATTCAAAATGGAGTCATCAAAAGAAATCTTACAAGTGATCATTTTAGGCCATATGTTTTTGGTGTTTTGTCAAATGGTGATCTTGTAGCTGGATATTACGATAACAAAACAATTCTAATTTGGGATTTAAAGGTTACTCAAGGAGAGCCATTGCAACGAGCTATTATAACAGATGAGCTAATTTGGTGCTTGACAGTACTAAAAAATGATGATTTGGTTATTGGACAATATATCGCCAATTATGATATAGTTATTAGAGATTCACAAAATGGTCAAGTTAAAAGACGATTAGTTGGTCATACTTACAGTGTGTTTCAAATACTAATTTTACCAAATGAAAATTTAGTTAGTTGTTCAAATGATGGAACAGTTAAAATATGGAATACTTCAAACAGTGAACCTCTTAAAAGTATAACTCATTCATCTTATGTAAGGTCAATAGCTATTCTTAAGAATGGGTATTTAGCAAGTGGTTTAGCAGATGGTAAAATAGAGATTCGTAATTTAGAAACAGGTGATTTAATTCGGGTTCTAGTTGGACATAGAAGTGCTATTTGCTGGAACAATTGTTTGCATGTATTAGACAATGGTAATTTATTGAGTGGATCATACGATAAGACTTTAAAAATTTGGAATCCTTATGACGGTTCAGTTTTAAAGACAAAGTCGCATAAATCTGAAGTTATTCTAACATCATTTCTTCCAAATGGTGATTTTGTTACTGCTACATATAGTGAGATATGTATTTGGAAATGAATTTTTAATTTTTTCAAAGCTTTAAAATAAAGAATTTGCAAATTAAAATGTTCTAGTTAAATCGTGTTAAAAACCAAAAAAATTTCAACTTATTCGAAATAAAATAGGTTGAAGTTTATAAATTTACCCTCTCAGTATAATGAATTTTTTGGCGGAAATTTGAGGGGTTATTGCTAAAACACGGACCACCACTTTTCCGCCGAACCAAAAGTCGGTGGGCATTCGGACACTAATTTTCTGGTAAAGAATTTTGTGCTCTTTCTTGCGGACCAAGTGGCTAAGCTCTAGGATATTCATTTCGGACTACAGACTCGTTAAAAGTGAGAAGAGTCCAAAAAATACTAACGGACCACCACTTTTCCGCCGACCTAAAGGTCCGCCGGTCTCCGACCACCGATTATCTGGTAGAGAATTTTGTCTTCTTTCTTGCAAAATTAAAAGCTAAACTCTAGGACATTGGTTCGTACTACAGACCCTTAAAAGCCAAAAAAAAAACTAAAATTCGTTGAAATTGACGGACCACCACTTATTTCACTTACACCACTGACCTTTAGGTCGGCGAAAAAGTGGTGGTCCGTTAGTATTTTTTGGACTCTTCTCACTTTTAACGAGTCTGTAGTCCGAAATGAATATCCTAGAGCTTAGCCACCTGGTCCGCAGGAAAGAGCACAAAATTCTCTACCAGAAAATTAGTGTCCGAATGCCCACCGACTTTTGGTTTGGCAAAAAATGAGTGGTCCATCGTTTTTTATGTAGTTTTTAATGCTTTTGGCGAACCTGTAGCCTGAACCGAAAGTCCTAGCGCTTAGCTTTTAATTTTGCATGAAAGAACACAAAAAGTTGTATCAAGCAAAGTGTCTCCCTTAGCTTCCGGACTTTTTTTTCGTGAAATAATTGGTGGTCCGTCAGTTTCAACGAATTTTAATTTTTTTTTGGCTTTTAAGGGTCTGTAGTACGAACCGAATGTCCTAGAGTTTAGCTTTTAATTTTGCAAGAAAGAAGACAAAATTCTCTACCAGATAATCGGTGGTCGGAGACCGGCGGACCTTTAGGTCGGCGGAAAAGTGGTGGTCCGTTAGTATTTTTTGGACTCTTCTCACTTTTAACGAGTCTGTAGTCCGAAATGAATATCCTAGAGCTTAGCCACCTGGTCCGCAGGAAAGAGCACAAAATTCTCTACCAGAAAATTAGTGTCCGAATGCCCACCGACTTTTGGTTTGGCGGAAAAGTGGTGGTCCGTGTTTTAGTAAAAAACAGGTGGTCCGTGTTTTAGCAATAACCATTTGAGGACCTTAAAGAATATTTGGACACATTTAATCATTAAATAAAACTGCAAGAGTTTTTTTGTAAATTAATCAAATTTCTCTTTTGAACTTTGAAGTTAATGTGACTTTTTAAAAAATTACTTTGACGTTTCTTCGTTACCATACCAAAGTCCGGAATTGGAAAGGGCGATCATGTAGACTCGGATGAGTGACGCTGTTTATGATGAACGTCCCACAGTAACTAGAGCCGTAACAATACCCTTTGGCCGGTCCCAAGTCCGGATGAGAAAATGGGAGGGCGACTTGAATTACAAAAAATGGATTGAAAAGAAGAATTTTAGTTTTCTACCTAAGCTTTCCCGACTAGTCAAACCAAGCGTACTCTCCTAAGGAGGAGAATACTTAACTTTGAAAACTAGGATAACCTTGAACTTTTTCATATTTCAAAAATTTGTTTTTTTAAGGAATATTTGAGAGACTATCCAGACGGCATTATTGACTATCATCTCTTCAACGATTGTATCAGCACTCTCAAAATAACCGATACAGATCAAAAATTGAAATCGATAAAACTAATTCTCAACCCTCTGCCTAAATGGAACTTTATATGTCTCAAATATTTCATGTGTATTTTCCACTTGATTTCATTAAACTCTTCGATTAACAAAATAGATACTCACAATATTTCAGTGTGTAGCCCAAAGTATTTTTCATAAACTCGACCGACCTAATGACGTAGAATCAAGTTTAAAGTCAATCGGACTCGTCAAGTCAAATCTCAAAATCAAACGAATCAATTTACAATCGATCTCAAAAAACAGCTAAAAAAATGTTCAATTTAGTGACTCTTAAATCAAACCCGATATAATGACAAATTCATTGGACTCTAACTTGACTGAGATGACCCAAAGCATTTATTTCTATTACCCTAAATCCGAATCGATTAGCTCAAACGAACGAAGAACAAGCGATAACAAATTCATATTCGAAGACTTTGTATCAGACGATGACTACGAACCAACAGATGATGACGACGAGGATATGGTAATCATTCACTCTGACAAGTTCAAAATGCCAGTGATTATTTTGACATGTTGATTATGTTACATTCAGAAATGACAGAATTAAATTTGACAGTGTTCAATTAGACAAAGTTTATTTCGAATAGATATAAAATAAAAGTTTAAGTTTCATTAATTCATTTATCCAATTAATATTCAATTATTAGAGACATATTTTTCAAATACTCAATTTTTTTTAAACACGATCTGTCTTCGAATACTCTCAGTGTAGACTTTGGGTTATCAGTTCCAAATACCAGTGATCTTGGGAGTGAAAAATCGAACAAATGTGAAGAGGATAAAAATGTAATAATGAAACAACGATGATGACGATGATGGCTTTCTAATTGAATATTAAGAAGTTATTTTTCATGAGTCTAAAAAGAATATTTTTGAGTTCCCGTTGGAAATTTAATGGAACTCTCAAGTTGAATATTTCAGTAACAGATAGTTGAACATTTAGGTTGACAATCGGAAAAACGGAATTTGCATTTGTAGGGCTGCGGCAGAGAAGTACAATCAAGATTTCATAATTAAGCGTACTTAACAAGGGAGTGGTTCAATCGGAATATGGTGCCGTATGAGTTATTATGGTCTAGGAATTCATTGTATTTTTGATGGAAGATTAAATGCAGCTAGGTACATCGAGATTTTTAAAAGTAACTTGGTTGAATCATTGGAAAAGCTACGCCTACTTATATTTCAACAGGACAATGCACCATGTCAAATAAGTAGTCGAATGGTTTTCTGATCGAAATATAGAGTGTCTAAAGTGGCAGCTAACAGTCCAGATTTTAACTGCATTGAAAACTTAATAAGTGGAGCCTTATGTGGTCGTCTCGAGTGGGTGTCACTCATAATTTTTATTTAAAAGATATCCCGTTATGGTCACTTTGATATGTTGGGTCAATTTGGTATGTCGAGCGCATGCTTTTGATTATGTTTCTCTCGATTTTTCACTTTTCAAGTTCGGCTACATTATTTCTGAGATGATACCTAATATTCTGAGTTTTGTTGTTGCAAAAAATAGGTTCAAATAAAAAGACAAGCCACCGGACAATCTCAACTCATGTCGACCAATTTCACTAGCAGCTGTTTATCCAAACAGCTAGAAGAAATAATAAATCTCAAACTTCAAACAAGTTAATGAATATTTTATGTTAAAGAATGATCGACTTCATAGACTTTCCATGACAACAGAACAGAGAGACTTTGGTGTAATTCTTACTGGAGACATTGAATGGAGTGAACAAGTGAGTACGTCGGCTGGGATGGCAAATAGAATCCTTGGTCGTATCTTGAACGGTTTAAGCAATCACAACACATAGAACACCAAAAAAATGTATACAAGCCTTGTTAGACCGCAATTTTGGACTACGCAGTATCGGTTTGGAATCCTTACCCAAAGAAGGATATTAACATCCTTGAGAGTGTGCAAAGGAGAGTGACTCGGAGTATACATGGGTTCAGAAAATTTGAATACGTTTTTTTTTAAATTAAAATTAATTTCCTGATCAATCTATTAAAAAATAAGTTTCTATATTTAAAGATTCTAGATTCGAGTGGGATGTCGAGTTCGCAGTCTGACTTGGATGAGTGACACTGTTTATGATAAACGTCCCACAGTAACTAGAGTCGTGGCAATTCTCTTTGACCGGTCCCAAGTCCGGATGAGAAAATGAGAGATAGTTTTATCTTTCTACCCAAGCTTTTCGGGCTAGTTGAAATCGCTTGGGAGTGATCAAACAGGACATAAGGTAAGTGTGATCCAGGTGTGATCACGTGGGATTAATAGACAGTGTCTTTCATGGATGAGAAAATTGTAGGACGGCAAAACTCTAGTTTTTTCTAGTTCTGAAATTTAATATTAAATGATACTTTGAGTCCCCCAAGAGATTTTTTTAAACATGTTAATATCACTAAACTCGAAAAGTTTGATAAAGCAACACTTTATTTGATTTGCCCCCTCTGGTTCCTCTTCGTGTATTCCTCTCGTTTAAATTCATTTAGTTGCTTTGTTCTATCAAAACATTTTTTAAAAAAAAATAATACCTAAACAAATTTTTGAAGCTTCTTCGTTTAATAATTCGATAAGAGAAATAAAAATTTAAACTGGGAAAATAAAAGGTGTTTTCAAAATTGTAAATAAATTGAGCATGTTTGATGAAATAAATCTAAAATTTTTAAAATGTTTAAATTGTTAGTTCTAAGCATTGTTCTTGTGTCTTGTATTGATTCAATCAACTCGATTGAATCTAAATATTGGTTGACATCTTGTCGTTATTCTGACTGTTATCTGTCTTTTAATGCTTGTTTAAATTGTTTCGGTGAACGTGGTTGTAAGACTTGTATCACATTTAATAGACCCGAATGTTCAGGATATGCCGATGATATTTATAACAAAAAAGATCTTGAAATAATCGGTGGAAATGAATACTTTATTTGTGATGGTTCGGATAGTTTTCAAGTTAAAGCATGTCATTTATATTGTAGAGGACAATTCTTTCAATCAGGACAATGTGTTCGGCTTCAAAACCTCCCTATTTGTCAATGTTCATTGGATAATCAGTAATTAACTTTTTTTAAAAGTTTTTTCATTAATCAATAAAAACAATTGTAAAATAAAAATCTCAACTTTTTATTTTAAAAAAGAATTTTTCCAACCGGATCAACTGGAAGCACTTAAACTTCAACAACAACAAGGTCATCAACAACTACACAGTAAAGTCTAAATTTATCTTTTAACTTAAGCTGTTTTTTGATGTCATCATTAATGAGATTAAGAAAACTAGTTTAAAATAATTTTCATTTTATTACAGAATACAAACAACTACAACAAGTACAAGTAGTCAAGTCTATAATTTCAATGGAACTCTCAAGTTGAATTTTTCAGTGACAGGTGGTTATCAAAGAGTTTTACCATTGTCAAATGGAGACTGGGTTAGAGGATCAACAGGGTCAACTATACAAATATGGGATAATCAAAATGGAATCATCAAAAGAAATCTTACAAGTGTTCATTTTAGACCATTTGTTTTTGGTGTTTTGTCAAATGGTGATCTTGTGGCTGGATATCGAGATAACAAAACAATTCTAATTTGGGATTTAAAGGTGACCCAAGGTGAGCCATTGAAACGAATTATCCAGGCAAATGAAACATTTGTATGTTTGACAGTTTTAAAAAATGATGATTTAGTTATCGGACAATTTGACACCAATTTTGATATAGTTATTAGAGATTCACAAAATGGTCAAGTTAAAAGACGATTAGTTGGTCATACAGGCAGTGTGTATCAAATACTAATTTTACCAAATGAAAATTTTGTTAGTTGTTCTGGTGATCGAACAGTTAAAATATGGAATACTTCAAACACAACACCTCTTAAAAGTATAACTCATACATCTCATGTTTCGTCAATAGCTATTCTTAAGAATGGGTATTTGGCAAGTGGTTTATCAGATGGTAAAATAGAGATTCGTAATTTAGAAACAGGTGATTTAATTCGGGTTCTAATTGGACATAGTAGTTCTATTTGCTGGAACAATTGTTTGCATGTATTAGACAATGGTAATTTATTGAGTGGATCATTCGATAAGACTTTAAAAGTTTGGAATCCTTATGACGGTTCAGTTTTAATGACAAAGTCACATATCTTCAGTTTATCAAACGACATTTCTTCCAAATGGTGATTTGGTTACTGCTTCATATCATGAGATAAGTATTTGGAAATGAATTTTATAATTTCTTTAAAGCTTTAAAATTAATAAAATTTTCAAGAAAAAAAAAAAGGCTTAAATTATCCCTTAACAGCCCGTTGGATCATATGTGATACATTTTTTAAAAATTGAAGGATCATTTGAAGATCTTATCATTGTACTCATGTTATTAACTTCTTCTTAAATTTTCAAGAAATTCTTATACTAAAATTAGAATTTGCTGGTATAGATAAAAATTGAAAAAACCTTTTAGATTGTGATTAAGAGTTTAATGCTTAAAAGGTTTTATTTGCATCCATTTCTTAATACCATGAAAATTAAACAAACGAACTTATAAAGAGTAAATCTTAACCCATTTTAGTAAAGTTTATGCGGGGCTTCAAAATCTAAGAGAAAAAAATCGACAATTTCAGTTTAATCTTTTTCATGCCTAAACCAAGCCACGCACTTATTTTAACGTTTAATTCTTAATTTCTTAGCTTTACCCGGTTTTGGGTTCACCATCTTGCAAAATTGCGCGTTGACATAAGGAATTCTGAATGAGATCATTTCATTGCTGACCCTACCGACTTTCCATTCGGTAAGTTTTTAATCAGTCTGACAAACCCTCTCGACTCGATCTTGTGATCAAATAAAGTTTCTCTGTTTGAGTAGATAAATTCTTTGACTTTTTCCTTTTGATTCTATCTGCTGCTAAACAATTACGTAACTTAACGGAGTACAAAGATATTTTTATTAACCCAGACTTGACCGAAGCACAACGTATTTTGAACAAACAAATGAGAGATGACAGACATAGGTTAAATCAACGCGAAATCGATAATGCTTCAAATGTCGGATTCGGAATTGGCAGGAATGATTTTCGATCTAGCCCACGTTTAAAGACGTGAATAACCCTTCTAGGAGTCTTCTCGACCTTGTAATAACCGAATCAAATTTACATGGTCCTCCTTTAGGCTTAACAACTAGGTGGCATCACACCCTACTATGGAACTATGAGCTCAAGTCGAATCCTTACACGAATGTCCCAAAATTTTGTGCAAAAAAGTTTAAATATGAAAAGGGTGATTACGAATCCATTAAGAATTTCATAATGCAGATTGCCTGAGGCCAAGTTTTCGAAAATTCAACCGTTGACGAAATGCACCAAAAATTCTTGTTTTACTACAATCGAGCTCATAATCAGACATCTCAAGCGTAAGTATAGTTGAGAAGTTAAAATCACTAAATCCAAATAAGGCAGTAGGCCCATATAAAATTCATAATAAGGTCTTAAAGTCTGCAGCCCATGCTTTCACAATTTCTACGTCTTATATTTTTCGGAAATCATTTGTTGAGGGAATTTTACCAGCTGATTGGAAACGAGTGAACATTAACAAGTGGTGTACCTCAAGAAGCGGTATTAGGATCTATTCTTTTTATCATCTTCATTAATGGCATGTTAGAGTTGATTGAGTCCAACTGTGAAGGTTATGCTGATGATACGACGTGCCCGTATTTTGAAAAGCATATCGCGGAGCTTGAAAAAGTGCAGAGAAGAGCGACAAAGCTTGTTCCGGAGCTCAGACATCTCGAGTACCCTCAACGACTTTTGACACTAGGTCTAAATGACCTGAAGACGCAAAGATTGAGAGGTGATTTGATCGAAATGTATAAATTAGAAAATAAAATAGAGAAAGTGAATTTTGAAAATGACATAAATTTTAGATTTGGTGCTGGTTCAAGCTGCACTTACAATCTAAGAAGGCACAGTAAAACGATTCATAGAGATAAATTAAAAATTTGTCTTCCCAGATTTAACTTTTTTGTTAACAGAATTGTGAATGATTGGAATAAATTGCCGGAAAAGATGATTGAAGCAAGAAGCCTGAACAGTTTTAAGTCGAAGCTTGATGACTGGCTGACGAGCAAAATTGTAACGACTGCTATAGCTCTATTAGCTCACTTGAACTGGTTTCAAGTTGTAGTTTATTTTACTACTACTCCTACTACAAGTCGAAAAAAAAAGACTAGAAATGAATTCAATACGGTAGTTTACAAGAATAAAGATCATTTATCCCTGAAGGCTTAAATAGAAAAATAAAATTATCTTAATCAATTTAAGTAATTCGAGCCGCCCTCCCACCCAGTCAGATTTTTTCTAAAGATTTTTTAGAGACCCTTTAAAGAATCTTTATTATTTCTTTATGTTTTTAGAGAAATTTTAAAGATAAAATGGAGATTTAAGAAAATCAAAAAAAATATATTTTTTTTCTCTATTTTTTCTTTGAAAAATCTTTAATTAAATATTTATTGATATTCTCTAAAAGAACTTCGAAATGCTAAATTTTTTTTTAGCTCGACACTTAATTGATTTGGTCGATTCCCATTCCTATCGATTCTGTTGAAATAGTAAACCCATTAAGAATGTCATTCGAGACTTTATAGTGGTCATTGGGACACCTTGGTATATCAAACAAATCGAAAGCCGAGAAATCCTTAGTATTCAGAATCATAATTTTGATTTTAGCTAACCCATTCCAAATTAATTCCTTTACTTAGAAAAAATTCAACGATTCATTGGAAAATGATATAAAATTTTTTTTGTAATCATGCGGCATACTACTGTCGAATTTGAATTTTTTCAAACAAATATTCTAAAGATCTGGGGTAGAATTTTTCTATCCCAAGTCCGGATGAGAAAATGCATTTTCTCATCCGGACTTGGGACCGGCCAAAGGGTATGGTTACGAGGAGTAGTTACAGTGGGACGTTCATCATAAACAGTGTCACTCATCCGAGTCTAAGACTGCGAACTCGACAACTATTTAGAACCACAAACCAAGCGTTATTCTACATCGAGTAGAATACTTAACTTTGTAAACTAGGATGAACTGTAAAAATTTTCGTATCCGGCATATGGTTACGATTTATTACAATTTTAGTTTTTTGAATGTAGTATATCCTTCACACTTATATATTCATCATAACAGGTTTTTTAAGCTTCTATAGTTACCTTTATTGTGTCAAAAAAGGTCTATCTGGTATTAAACGAAGCGTTTAATGGAAGTAATGGATGAACACCGTAACAATAGAATATGGGAGTTTTTTAAGAAGTAAACACGGTAGTTGCTCACGAATCTCATGAATCACGAACTCACGAATCTAATTGCGTCAAGTCACAATAAATCTCATGTGTCATTTTGTTTTGATTAATCCCGCTCTCTTTATTTAAATTCACTAATCTTTAATCTATTGAATTTTTTAATAAAAAAAAAATTAAAATTTTTTATTCTTCAAATTCAAAATGGTGAAAAGATTCTTAATTTTAAATTTATTAATACCAAAGTTTAAATTTTGTAAATCAAAGTGTTTCAAATCCGAATCAATGTCGATATGCACTGATTTAAATGATCATTTCGAATCTACAACTTATCCCAATCAAACTCTTTTTTATAAACTCCCAAACACAAATTCAATTATTAAAAATTCTAATTTTTTAAAATTTTATAATTTTTATCATAAAGAAAAATTCGTTACAGTTCAAATACTAAATCTTAAAGGATTTTATATTGGCTCATTCAAAAACTTGAACAACTTTAGACTCCAATTAAACCTATACGACTCAAGTCTAGATGTATACAACTCTTGTAACTCAAATGAGACAAACAATTATTTAACAATTCAAGGCATCGCTGTATATCATTATAAACTCAATAAAAGAGTATGCCCACTTCTATTTGAAAACATACAATTACGAGGAAGCTTTTCATTTTGGTTTATGAGTGACACATTTTATCGTAAAAATGTTATATCATTTTACGAGTCAAACTTTAAAGCTGATGTATCGAGACTTGTCTTGTTTGACTGTCAAAATATAGTACTTGACACCAATCTTGTCAACATAAATTTGTTCGCGAGTCTTGAGACTATTCACACAACTGGTAGAATAAGGAGTATTCAAAATGATTTGTTCAAATATTTTCGTTCGTTACAACATTTTCGTTTAGAATTTTATTACGCGCGGAATTTATTTTTGAATAAAATTGAATGGACAAGATCAATTAATAGTGATTTAAACATAAGTGATCATTCTCAAATTGAAGAGGGTAATAGACTTGTATTAATATTCATTGATCTAAATGATGAGTCCAATTCGTTTAATGAAGTTTTTCCAGACGAAGACTTTTGTGTTTATAAAGATTTTCCGTTCAATCAAATGATCGGGTTCAATCTTGATACTCGAGGTTATCCTCAATATAACGTTTCTTGTACTGTTAACTTTTTGAGGTTAAACAACGCTAAATTTGGACCTGTTTTTTTATCTGAATTTTCAACAACTCAAGAAAATGTTTCTTGTAATTTTGAAAAGATGTCAAAAAATTGTGATTTTAAAACCAGCCCAAAAAGTGTCTGGGATAGACAAAACTTGATCCAATTAATCGTATTCTTTGATTTCATAATCTTTGTCGTTCTCAATCCATTACTAAGTCTACTCGGTCTAGTTATTAACACTGTTACGTTTGTTATCCTTACACGACAAGTTAATACCAATTTTCAGTTCAAGATAATCAAACATTATTCGCTATTAAGCAGTTTATATTTTGTGCTGACTTTATTGAACTTGACAAACGAATGTTCGTTTAACAATCGATTTTTTTGCTCGTTTATTCATAATTGGATATCAGTTCAGTACTACCAAATAATATGCATAGACTTTTTTTTAACAATCATAAAGTATATGCTCAATTTGATGATTATTGGGTTCAATTTGTACCGCTATTTGTTACTTAAACAAAAACAAGATAAAATAACCCAAAAGGTCTATTGGCGTGTAGTTTCAGGAGTCATACTTTTTGAAATATTTATATGCTGGCCGAATTTGTTGATTCATAGAGTTGGTGTATTCAACCCACAACATATCTATCCCATATCGAATATTGATGAAGGTATATTAGATAAACATAGATCAGTTTTTCTTGTAAAATTGTCTCAGTACTTCAATGCGATTAATCAAATATTGAATAATGGTTTGTTTTTGGCGATGAACGTATCAATTGATTTTGTACTTGTTTATGAAATGAAGAAAATTATGAAACAAAAAAAACGGTTAAGAATGAGTTTGAATATGAGAAAAAAAGCTGAGGATAACACTGAAATGAGGCTTTTGAAGCGAACAATTATAAACTCTGTTCTTAATTTAGTGTTCAAAATACCGGATATAATACCAATTTGGTTGACATTTTTTATGTTTTATTATCCGTGGTATGAAAGAACATTGTTTAATGTTTTTTTAGGTGAAATTTGTTTTGGAATGGGTTTGAGATGGTTGTTGTATCATTTAAGTACATTCTTACTAACTTTGTCAATATTGAATAATTATGTTTTCTATTTTGGTTTGGACAGGAATTTTAAAGTTTTTGTAATTGCCAAATACAAAATGAATAAACTTAAAAGAAATTCATTGATAACTGAGAATTTTAGTAATTGAATTTTTGAAATAAATTTTATTCTTAAAATATTTCTTCCAACATTCTAGTTTACAAAGTTAAGTATTCTTCTTTTTAGGAGAGTACGCTTGGTTTGTGGTTCCAAGCTAAGTCTAAATAGTTGTCGCATGAGATATTCACATGAGATATATTGAGGAAAATTTTTAACGAGATTTTATGAGATCGAAAGAGATTCAAATGAGAATCAAGTTTTACTTTAAATGAACGTCCCACAGTAGTTTTGTCAAACGACACTGTTGTAACCATAGAGAAACTCATTTATAATCTAACGGAACGTATTTGCTCTTAAAGAGTTTTGATAATTTTTTAATGCTAAAAATTGTGACCTCTCGATTTTTTTGGACCCTCAGACCTTAATAATTTGAATCTCGCCTTAATTTATATTCATAAAATGAATTTAAATGTTACGAATAAAAAATGAAAGACAAAAGAAAGTGTCAAAAGTACACTAATGAGAAGTATTTTAAAACATAAACATTTAAAACATTTAAAACATATTATGTTTTAGCAAAATTAAAACATAATTTATTCGTTTAAAACATATTAAAACATGTACTGAATTAAAATTGTGAATGTTTTAAGACGAGTTTGTTTTAAAATCAAGGATTATTTTGATTGGTTAAAACATTTAAAACATTTTTAAACGAAAAAAAAATTTCGAATAAAGTCGCTTCATCAAAATTCTTTTATAAGCTTGAGATAAAGCATAATGAAGGTTGAAAATCTTTACTAAGAAGAACCAGAGAATTATCCTCTTTTATAATTTTAAAAATACCTTAGGTCTGATCTTATTACTAAATTAAACAATAGTTGATTTACATTTATTATATTCTTAACTTTTACGAAACTTAAATTAGCCGATTGAAAAATTTGTTGATAAGTGAAGCAATCTTATTTTTTTTAGACGAACCGACTTTTGAAAAATGTTAATCTTAAATGAGACTCTTGTCAGATCTATCTAAAAATCACAATGAAAATCAGCCTAAACTCAACTTGTCAATGGCATGGTTTTGCTTTTTTTAAGTTAATTTTTGACAAAATTGAAAAATCTCTAAAATAAAACATGAAATGCTCGTAATAACTAAGAAAATTCCTTAAGATCCTTTAATTATAAAGATTACTTGACTTTTTTACAATAGAGTAACATTATATCTTAAAGACTTGATTTCGTTGCAAATATCGTAACTTTGCTTCAATGGACACAATACGGTCAGTAAGAAAAAAGTCGCTCCATTAAGATTTCTATGTTTATTGTAAAATGCTATATGATGCTTAGTTAATAGCAGATTAAAGGTTTTTGATTAATTTATTTCACTTTTTCACTAGAATTAAAAAGTATAATCATTCATTCAATCGATGTTTTTTAAAATAAATCTTATTAAAAGGTTCTGCTTATCTAGACTTTGGAGACTCTCTTTTGCTAAACGAAGCAGCATTGATTGTTCATGATACGTTTCATAAAGGAACTATGTTTCTGTTGGTGGGCGAAGTTGTAAGCAGATGTATGAAATACATACATATAAACCGTTACAGTTACCCTTTGTCAAGCAAAAATTTATAAATCAAAATTTTTTTTTTCTTAAATCAACTCAAAATTTATTTTTGTTCTCAGGAGAAAGTCGGGATACAGATTTTGTTAAGTGGGGTAAAGAATTTAAAACCATTGAGAAACGAAACAAAATAACTCCTTCATCGATCCCAGGCCCTCAATGTTGAAGTCGATCGGCTCAAAACCTTCTCAATCTCCTTAACACTTTTAGCACCAGCCATTTTTAGTTGATTTTTCAAACCAAATTTTTTCATTAAATACCAATTATAACAATTTAAAAAGCGGCTCAATTTGTAGTTCGAAATAAAGGCTGCAAAATAGTCAAAAATCGTCTTGGTCGAATTTTTCTTAAAATAGTAATGAGCGTTCAAATTTTTGGAAATACGCTAAAATAGCGTATTCGGTGCCTCTAGTGGTAATTACGTTACATCTCTATCTTAAATCAAAATTTTGATGAAGCGACTTATTTTTCGTTTAAAAAAGTTTTAAATGTTTTAACCAATCAAAATAATCCTTGATTCTAAAACAAACTCGTCTTAAAACATTCACAATTTTAATTCAGTACATGTTTTAATATGTTTTAAACGAATAAATTATGTTTTAATTTTGCTAAAACATAATATGTTTTAAATGTTTTAAATGTTTATGTTTTAAAATACTTCTCATTAGTCAAAAGTACTAGAACTAAGGTCAATTTTTGAAAATAAATTTTGAATTTTAAAAAATAAACATTAAGCTAAAGATATGTTTAATTTTTTAATAACAAAAAAATTTCAAAACGTCTAAAAATTCTAATTTTTTACATAATTTGCCCATAAGAAATTGAAAAAAAGCTCATTTTTTAGAGTATAAACGAAAACTATATCAATTCGGTAAATTAATTTGGAACAAGTCTGTTCTTATGTCAAAGAGCAAAGAAGCCACATCCAACCGAAAAAGCCGAGATGGTGAATACCTTCATTGTCTCAAACTTTTAATAAAAAAATCAAAAATGGTCGGGCGCATGCTTTTGATTATGTTTCTCTCGATTTTTCACCCTTCAAGTTCGGCTACATTATTTCTGAGATGATGATGAACGTGCCACAGTAACTAGAGCCGTGGCAATACTCTTTGACCGGTCCCAAGTCCGGATGAGAAAATGAGAGATAGTTTTATCTTTCTACCCAAGCTTTTCGGGCTAGTTGAAATCGCTTGGGAGTGATCAAACAGGACATAAGGTAAGTGTGATCCAGATGTGATCACGTGAGATTAATAGACAGTGTCTTTCTTGGATGAGAAAATTGTAGGACGGCAAAACTCTAGTTTATTCTAGTTCTTATATTTAATATTAAATGATACTTTGAGTCCCCCAAAAGATTTATTAAAACATGTTAATATCACTAAACTCGAAAAGTTTGATAAAGCAACACTTTATTTGATTTACCCCCTCTGGTTCCTCTTCGTGTATTCCTCTCGTTTAAATTCATTTAGTTGCTTTGTTCTATCAAAACATTTTTTAAAAAAAAATAATACCTAAACAAATTTTTGAAGCTTCTTCGTTTAATAATTCGATAAGAGAAATAGAAATTTAAACTGGGAAAATAAAAGGAGTTTTCAAAATTGTAAATAAATTGAGCATGTTTGATGAAATAAATCTAAAATTTTTAAAATGTTTAAATTCTTAGTTCTAAGCATTGTTCTTGTGTCTTGTATTGATTCAATCAACTCGATTGAATCTAAATATTGGTTGACATCTTGTTCTTTGTCAGAATGTTATTTAACTTTCAACTCTTGTTTAAATTGTTTTGGTGAACGTGGATGCAAGTCATGTATCAAAGCTATCAACCCAGAATGTTCAGTATGTGCCGATGATATCTTTAACAAAAACGATCTTGAAATAATCGCTGGAAATGAATATTTTATTTGTGATAGTTCGGATAGTTTTCAAGTTAAAGCATGTCATTTATATTGTAGAGGGCAGTTCTTTCAATCAGGAGAATGTGTTCGGGTGCAAAACATTCCTGTTTGTCAATGTTCAATGGATAATCAGTAATTAAATTTTTTAAAAAGTTTTTTCATTAATCAATAAAAATTATTGTAAAATAAAAATCTCAACTTTTTTTTTTATTTTAAAAAAGGATTTTTCCAACCGGATCAACTGTAAGCACTACAACTTCAACAACAACAAGGTCATCAACAACTACACAGTAAAGTCTAATTTTTTTATTTAAATTTAAACTGTTTTTGAATGTCACGATTAATCAGATTAAGAAAACTAGTTTAAAATAATTTTCATTTTATTAAAATTATAATTTAAATTTAAATAAGAATACAAACAACTACTACAAGTACAACTAGTCAAGTGTATAATTTTTATGGAACTCTCAAGTTGAATATTTCAGTAACAGATTATTATCAAAGAGTGTTCCCATTGTCAAATGGATACTGGGTTAGAGGATCAACAGGGTCAACTATACAAATATGGGATAATCAAAATGGAATCATCAAAAGAAATCTTACAAGTGTTCATTTTAGACCATATGTTTTTGGTGTTTTGTCAAATGGTGATCTTGTTGCTGGATATATGAATAACAAAACAATTTTAATATGGGATTTAAAGGTTACTAATGGAGAGTCATTGAAACGAATTATTCAAACAAATGAATCGTTTTTATGGTTGACAGTACTAAAAAATGATGATTTAGTTATCGGACAAGTAAGCATAAATTATGATATAGTTATTAGAGATTCACAAAATGGTCAAGTTAAAAGACGATTAATTGGTCATACTTACAGTGTGTATCAAATACTAATTCTACCAAATGAAAATTTAGTTAGTTGTTCAGATGATAAAACAGTTAAAATATGGAATACGTCAAACAGTGTACCTCTTAAAAGTATAATTCATTCATCTTTAGTTCGGTCAATAGCTATTCTTAAGAATGGGTATTTGGCAAGTGGTTTGTATGATGGTAAAATAGAGATTCGTAATTTAGAAACAGGTGATTTAATTCGGGTTCTAATTGGACATAGTAGTTATATTTGTGGTACTAATTGTTTGCATGTATTAGACAATGGTAATTTATTGAGTGGATCACACGATAAGACTTTAAAAGTCTGGAATCCTTATGACGGTTCATGTTTAGCGACTTCAAAGTCACATAGATCAGATGTTTGGCAAACGACATTTTTTCCAAATGGTGATTTTGTTACTGTTACACCTAGTGAGATATGTATTTGGAAATGAATTTTATAATTTCCTTAAATCTATAAAATTAATAAATTTCCAAGAAAAAAAAAGACTCAAATTATGCCTTAACCGCCCGTTGGATCATTTGTGATACATTTTTTATTTTTTAAACAGTGAAGGTCGCGTCTTAACATTACCTAATAATCATGTATTGTACATTAAGTTCAAAATCGTTTGAAGAGCTAATCATTGTCCCTCTGTTTGTTTGGAAATTCCCTTAAAAATTAACTTCACGTTCGTGTGTTTATAAACTTTTTCTTAAAATTTCAAGAAAGTCTAAAACTTAAATTGGAATATGCTGTCAGTCGACTCTCGATAATCCGAATACACTTTAATCTGAATAATTCGGGGGCTGAGAAGTTATTTTCAATTCACTCATTTCAATTCAGTTAAACTTGAATAACTTTTCTTCTAGACGAGATAAATCCATTCTGCAAATTGCTACAACTTGTACCAATTTTCAATTAAAAAAGATTACAAAAAATTGTGCATAATAAATGCAGAGTTTTAGCAGATTGTTACAAGTTGTAGCAATTTGCAGAATGGATTTATCTCGTCTAGAAGAAAAGTTATTCAAGTTTAACTGAATTGAAATGAGTGAATTGAAAAAAACTTCACAGTTCCAATAATTCGATAACCGAACAAAATTAACCAGGCTCGTAGCTATTTCCTATACCTTATTATTAATTGATAATTCGAATATTTTAATCCGTACAAAGATTTGTTAGGGCGATTTCTATTCGGATTATCGAGAGTCGACTGTATAGGTAAAAATTCAAAAAACTTATTAGATTTAGATTAAGTGTTTAAATGGCTTAAGGATTGAATTTTGGCCCATTTTTTTAATTCGTTTCTAGTCTCTTTTTTTAAAAATATTGTAGTGAAGCACTTAGATTAATGTGAAGTCGTGGCTGAGTGTATCGCGTATTCGCCTTTAGGGGAGGATTAGCTCAGTTGGTATCGTCGTTGATCAGTTTTCAAAAGAAGTCAAGAAGGTGGTGAGATCGAATCCTGGCTGCGTCAAAAATTTTCAATGGAGTCCTTGGTGTTGGGTGAGTGCAACACTGCTACCCTAGCTCATGCAAAATTATCGACATGTATGTGTCAGCAAAATTATGGTGTGTATGCATCTTAAGATAGTACTTAAGTACAAAATCGCAATATTAACTTTACTTATAATTTACTATTTAATTAAATAAACGGGTTCGATCGGCTCTTATGAGCTTTTGACACTAAGCTTTGATCGAACTGAGAACCTTAAGTGATTTTGACTTAGGCGTTCATCATCGACTAAAAAAGGGATTTGTTTTGAGAGGATCCAAAGACAAACAAATTAACAGTCTGGTTAAAGCAAAAAGTAGGACCTGTCTTATCTCCCCTTACATTGGTTCTCTGCTGGTTTTCAAATTAAACGTAAAACAATGGCAAATAGGTCAAAAAGTTAAAAAAGAAGAGGCTTATATTAAATTAACTTTTATAATTAAAGAATAAAAACAACTACCAGAAGTACAAGTAGTCAAGTCTATAATAAATAATATTTAAACAAAAAAAAAATTAAACATTTTCTCTTGGAATTTTTTACACTTCGTTTTGTATTCGGTCAAAAATTCTCTATATTCAAGTACTGTTCTTCATTTGTTTTGATAGGTTCATTTAACCGTTTTCTTTTAACAACAGGCGACAATTGACTCAATTCGGCCTGTTTCAGACTCGACCGATTCACTGGTATTTGTATATCCAAACGATCATTATCGTTTTTTTGTTGTTTTAATTCATTCGATGAGTTTAACGAGGCGAGAAGATTTTTTTGAATATGCATTTGAGGCTGAAACGGAGTGTCGGTGGTGGCGGTGCGGGTCCTTGATTTATCAAGTGATAATTCGTGTGATAACTCTGTTCTAAGTGTTGACTCTTTGGTTAAACTGACCCACTTGGTTTGGCATGACCCTATGTGGGGTTAAATGCATCGGGTCAAGCATAACATTTCCCTCAGGTAGACGAGTGAGTTTTGAATCTTCTTTCTTCGGTTGGATCGTATCAGGCGATGCTTGTGACGAGTACGAACTGGACATAGTTATGGTATATGTGTTAATGGTTGTTTGCAATTATTAGACTATGGTAATTTAACGAGTGGATCATACGATAAGACTCTAAAAGTTTGGAATCCTTATGATGGGGCGATTTGAAGTTGCAAATCAATTTAATAAAACCAAAAAACTCAATTTTATTTTTAAAATCTTTAGAAAAAGTACCTATAGTTTTATTCTTATGCAGAGATATACCTACTAGGTTAACATTACATGTAAAACCTTAATGTAAGATCTGCAAATTTCTGCAACAAAATTGCGCATTTAAATTAAATCTATTTCCATTGTCTGCATTCTGTACTCTGCAAATATATTAATTGATTTTACACTAAGGTTTTACATGTAATGTTGACCTTGTAGAAGAAAACTATATATCTCTGCATAAGAAGAAAACTACAAATCATCTATGATGGGTCAGTTTTAATGACTTCAAAGTCACATAAATCTGCAGTTTATCAAGCGACATTTCTTCCAAATGGCGATTTCGTTACTGCTTCAGATCATGAAATGTGCATTTGGAAATAAATTTAATAATTTTTCTCAAAGCTTTAAAATAAAAAATTCAAAATTAAAATATTCTGTCTCTCACTAAAATTCGGACACGGAATTTTTTTTAAGACTAAAAAACGGACTAAGGATTCCGTAAGTGAAAATATAAACAAAAATTTTTTTTTGAGGCTTTAGATTATAAATATGGGTCCTACTAAAACGATGACCCCAATTTTTTGTAAAATTTTTAACCGCCCCATAAAAACGGAAAATAAATGTTTTTTTGAAAATCTAAACCTACCAGCCAATACAAAACTTCAAGAGCTTTCTAGATATCATATTGGTTTTTTTAATAAAATTAATTTTTACCCCTTAAATTTCAATTTTTCGATTTTTTGGAGCTTTAACCCCCTGATGATCCCCAAATTTTAGCGATTGACCCCCGACTGACCCCCGATTTTCTGATAGAAGAGACTTCGAGCTGTCCAAAAAATTAGGTCTCGACCTCCCAGGTATTTTAGTTTTCGAGATTTTTTGGTTTGAAAATAAAGTCGCTTCAAAGCGGCCAAATTTCTAAAAGCCATGGTGAACAGAATATTCAAAATCTGACTTCATAGGCATGTTTCCCATGAAACAAGCATTTTAGAAAATCAAGTAGTGAATTCAAGAAAAAAGCAGAAAGCTGGTCACAACAAGACAAGTCCCTAAATGATCAACTAAATGAATTAAATAAATTAACAGATGATAAAGTAAGTTGGGAGTTTCAAGGTGAAAAAATAGTACCCAAAACAATTAGAGTATCACGTCTTATAAAAACAAAATTTTCAAAGGACATCCCGCAAAACTGTACTAAGAATTAATAATCTTTCATTTTTAAATATGAACTTGAACTCTTATCTTCAATTTCAAAATGTAGTTCTATTATCCAATAATATTATTTTATGATTTATATTGGCTCAATTACAAAAAATTTTAATTTTTTTTGTCCAATACAGTGTTGCTACTATACCATGAATTGACCACATTTTACGTAAAATAACGTTAGATCACCAAATTTGACAATAAATTACGTGAAATGACTGATTCTAGAAAACGTCATTTAACGTAAAATACCGAAATTTAACGATATTTTACGTAATTTATCGTCAAATTTGGTAAAACACAAAATTTCCAAAACTTTTTAAAAAAATCGAAAAATCCGTAAAAAAAAATTATTCTTTTCATTTAAAGTCTCAAAAATTGATTTTTCATTTTTGACCAAAATGTAAGTTAAATGAAAAGAATAAAAATATAAATTTTTTTTACGGATTTTTCGATTTTTTTAAAAAGTTTTGGAAATTTTGTGTTTTACCAAATTTGACGATAAATTACGTAAAATATCGTTAAATTTCGGTATTTTACGTTAAATGACGTTTTCTAGAATCAGTCATTTCACGTAATTTATTGTCAAATTTGGTGATTTAACGTTATTTTACGTAAAATGTGGTCAATTCATGGTATCGTAGCACCACTGTAAATTAGACTAGAATTTTCAGTTTTTTTCTTCAATTCAATGGAAAAAAATTGATATGTTTAAGTTTTTTGATTTTTAGCACCTTTTTAGGCACATTGTTTCTATACTGCAGGTCAATAAATAAAAAATCTAGTCCCAACATTTTGTTGAAAATTTTTCGCTCTACAAGCCAATTTAAAAAAAAAATGTTTTGGGACTTTCAAATTCTTAAAGTTTTAAATTTCATAAAATAGTACACTCAAATTTTTTGTTATAATTTGTTTAAAGTCATCATAAAACGTAAAAAATAAACCTGAATGTACCTAGCTTCTTCTGAATTCTAAAATGATTTGTCTTTCTAGTATTTAACACCTTTATTTTTCATCTAGATATGAAAAGGTTCCTCGTTTTAACTGAAGGAGATATTAGAAAAAATTCTCAAAATCATATTCATGATTTTAATAAGCTTCTCTTGTGAATTTCGAACGTAATATGTCCAATTTTCAACTCCAAAGTGTTTCCTTCCCTTTTAATAGCATAAATTTACTTACGAGTTTCAATTAATTTCAAACTTTAAATTTTCAATCTTGGAATTTTTTTTCAAGTCGAAATTCAGATTTTGAAATAAAATTTCGACCAAGAAAATATACTGACTTGTCTAATTTCGAAGAAACATTTTTTTGTTTGAAATTTTAAAGGAAAATTTCAATGTTTCAAAAAATATAACGTTTAACAACCCTACCAAAAACGTAAAGTTACTCCATCTATGTACTTTGAAGACATACAAAAGTCCGGAGGGAGTCGCGGTTCTTCTAAAAGTCAACTGACTCATTTTATGGCGAAACTAGAGATTATCGGAGTTCAGTCATTGAAAACGAGTTAAGTAGCTATAGGACAATACAGTCGACTCGCTTTAATCCGTAACATTCGGGACCGGGAAAAACCCATTCCGGATTAAATTATACGGATAAAATTTCATTCTAAAATTCAAACCGGAAAAGGAAAATTTTTTGAAACCTTCCGATTTAAAGAAATTTTTTATCTGTTCTATAAGTTTAATTGCTAGAAATCATAAAATTTCCCATCATAATTAACTAAAAAAAGATATTGACTGCTCTTGTTAACTTCAAAGTCTTAAAAATGTAAAAAATAAGTGGGTTTGATCATCACAATTAAGAATGGAAAATAAAATTTTTGGATTGGAGATTTATTTAAAATTTATTTTTTCACTAAATACAATTGTCGGTTTGATTGAGTCAATTATTGAATTTAAATTTAAAAAAAAAAGGGATTGTAGAATAAAAGTTTTTGTTTTTGTATTTGAAAAATACGTTTGTGAAGAAAGTTTTTTTTTGGTAAAATGAAAAAATTACGGATAAAGGATTGACTTTAACATGCATGTATATTAATAGAGATCATTTTTTTCTGTTCCGAATAGAATAATAATCCGAACTTAATTACGGATTAAGACAACAAAATTTGCATTGAAAGTATTAGAGAAGGGGTAGGGACCGGGGAAAAATGTACGGATCCCGAATTTTACGGATAAAAGCGTTCCGATTAAAAGCAAGTCGACTGTAGTCGATTCAGATGTAGGGTGTCGAGTTCGCATCTTCGGCTCGGATGAGTGGCGCTGTATAGTCGCAACCATACCATGGCCGGTTCCAAGCCCAGATGTGAAAATGGGAGTACGACATGTCTTTTTAGAGAAAAAGCACTAATTTTTTTTTTAAAGGTAATTGGAATATTATGGTAATTTAAACAAATATTAGCCACTCAAACCGCTCTGAATTCCAAATCATCAATTGGTTCATCACTATCGTCTATCTCTTTAGCTGAGACAGTAGTTGCTGATAGACAAAGCTACAATCAAAGGATGTACTCTAGCCAAAACATCAACAACGAATGGGAGAACGATTCAGATAACGAGTTCGACACATTCTCAACCAGCAGCTCATTCGTTTTAATAAAAGACGAAATCTAGAAATCAAAAATTCAATAAAATTTAATTTATACTGATTTTTCGAAGGCTTTTGATAAGGTTTCCCACCGAAAGTTGATTTTGAAACTTCAATCCTATGGCGTTAATGGCGAAGCACTTGAGTGGATTAAAAGTTTTCTAATTGGAAGAAAAAAACGGGTTGTACTTGGGGACGTAGTCTCGGACTGGGAGACAGTAACGAGTGAAGTACCACAAGGATGTTTCAAAGTCCCTGTTACAAATATTTGGTCGATGGGGCTTAAGTCTAAGTGGGGTTATGTAATGATGGATTCGGCTGGTTCACACACACTAAGTGAAACTAGTCAAGAGAAAAACCTTGGTGTTTTTATTTCGAATGATCTAAAATGGATTAAGCAATGTTCTACGGCTGCCGCAAAAGCAAACAGTGTTCTTGGCCAAAAAAAGAATTCATTTTCGTACCTTGAAATGGAAACAATTGTTCCGTTGTATACGGCTTTAGTTAGACCACACCTGGAATATACGGTAAGTACATGGTATCCTTATTTTAAATCAGGCATTAGTGTACTTGAAAGGGTTCAGCGGAGAGCAACAAAATTGGTGAAGTCAATTGAACAAAAATCGTATGAGGAAAGACTCAGTGATTTGATCTTATTAAGTCTTGAAGAAAGAAGGCTAAGGGGTGATCTGATCCAAATGTACAAAATCGTTCATAATCATGAAAACATAAAGTTGACGAGAGGAGTTAATTATGCTAGGAGTTTGTCTCTAAATCTAAAGAGAAAAAACGACAAAAGATTGGTAAGAGAAATAAATCCTATCCTGAAGTATCTATCAAGAGGACCGTGTGATAACTAGGGATGTTAAGTTATTTGGTTTTCCGTTATTTTTCAAAATAAAGGTGTCTGTATCTGCTAGACTGCATACTTTTTTAAATAAGATTTTTCTGACTTTTTAAACCTTAATTATCTAACTAATGAGAAGTATTTTAAAACATAAACCTTTAAAACATTTAAAACATATTATGTTATAGCAAAATTAAAACATAATTTATTCTTTTAAAACATATTAAAACATGTACTGAATTAAATTTTTGAAAGTTTAAAGACGAGTTTGTTTTATAACCAAGGCTTATTTTGATTGATTAAAACATTTTTAAATCAAAAAAAAGCCGCTCTATCAAAATTTTGATTTATGATTTAGATATAGCATAATTAAGGAGATTGAGAAGGCTTTGAGTCGATCGACTTCAACTTTGAAGGCTTGGGATCGATGAAGGAGTTATTTTGTTTTGTTTCTCAATGGTTTTGACTTCTTTACCCACTTTTCAACAGCTGTATCCCGACTCTCTCCTGGGAACAAAAATAAATTTTCAATTGATTTAAGAAAAAAAAATTTTTGATTTATAAATTTTCGCTTGACCAAGGGCAACTGTAACGGTTATTCATGTATTTCATACAACTGCTTACAACCACGCCCGCCAACAGAAACATAAAGCCTTTATGAAACGTATCATGAACAGTCAATGCTGTTTCGTTTAGCAATAGAGAGTCTCCAAAGTCAAGATATGCAGAATCTTTTAATAAGATTTATTTGAAAACACATCGATTGAATGAATGATTATACTTTTTAATTCTAGTGAAAACGTGAAATAAATCACTAATAGACAACAGGATGTGAAGGAAACTTTATTATCCTTTTTATCCTCATCCGAGAAAATTATCTTTGTTTTTTTATAAGACAAGGTCTTAGAGACTAAATCATCCTGTACATCCTTTTTGACCTTTTTGTCCTTTTACATTTTAAAGACTTTTCTGGACCCCTATATCCTGTACATCCTTTTTGAACATTATTCACTCGAACGGGGTCTGGGGCGAAGCCCCAGGTAGGGTTCGGGTAAGGCGTTGGTGAGGGTTAGGCATCCTAAAGAGAATAACACAGCCTCCACTCGAACGGGGTCTGGGGCGAAGCCCCAGGTAGGGTTTGGATAAGGCGTTGATGAGGGTTAGGAATCTTTAAAAGAATCACTAAGCATTTACTGTCGATATTCGGCCCGAGATAAGGCTCTAAAAGGACATCCATGATGCTAGGGTCATCAAAATCGTCTTCAGTCTCACGGTCATCATCTTCATCTAATTTTTCGTTCGGTAGTCCATCTAACTTTGAACTTGAAATTAATTTTTCCGATCTCGAAGATAATTTAGGTCTCTTCTCGATATAATAGTTTAAAAGTTCAAAGACTTCTCGAAACTGGTTGGTTTGTTTTGCTGAGAGAAACACAATGCACAAAAGCTCCCATATTTCATCAAACTTTGGCAAATCTTGACAGTTCACTAGTTGAGCAAAGCATCGAATGGCAAAATCCATTTGTTCAATTTCATGAAATGAAACAGTTCTACGTATTATAAAAAAGAGTTTAATTTAAAAAAACTTTTTATATGATAAAATATTTTATTTTAAAAAAACGAAGAGATTAAAGATTAGTGATTTCGAAATTTAAATAATGAAAGCGGGATTTATCAAAAATCGGATAATTTTTCTTGGATCAAATTCACCGATCATCAATTCAAACCGTGTAGAAATGATATCTAAATATAAACTGGTGTAATATTACAAAGAGGAGCTTTGGTTTTAATAGTTTATTAAATAATCTGATTAATGTCATAAATATTTAAAAGTATTTAAAGTGGTTTGAGATTGGCTTAAGAAACAAGATCAGATGTTTAAACAATAGTTTAGTCGAAAAAAACCTAAGGCCAGCATGTAGTAATGAAACGGTGTATGTTATCAAAGAAATCACACATCTTCCTAAACTCAACGCTGTTAAAGGGTAAGACTTAACAATTGCGTATTTCTTTTGGAAACGTAGATCAGTTGGTGTGGCAAACTGGAATAACAGTAAAGTTTGTCCTAAATGTAAGCTCATTCACAACTGGAAAAACTGAATACAATCTGTGAACAATCACAATCTTTAACTTGTAACAATAAAAAAGGTTGAACATTCTCTTCAAGGTAGTTCTATTTCAAAAAAATAGGTGATCCGTGTTTTAGCAATACTCTTTTGTTGCTATGACTGAAATGAGATCTCATCATTATGCAAAATCAACAGCCTTTTATAACAATACCATTTTAGTTGTAACCATTACTTTGAAGGTCTAAAACTGGAAACTGGAGATTCTCTTTGGAGTAGCTAGGTTGCCCAAAGGACCTACATGCGCTTTCCTTAAATTTTAGACTTAATCCGGTTCGAGCGAGTTTAGTGATATTAATATGTCGAAAAAATCCTCTAGGAGGACATGTAATATCATCTGTGGATCCGATTTCTTCATGTGTAGCCGTAGTCATTACCAATGTCATTTGTCATCAAGAATGAACTTAAAATCTGTAGTTCTAGTCGAAGAAGTTTTACCAAAACTTGAAGTGACTTGACTCAAAGCTTGAATTAGAACTTGTTCAAACAAAGAAATTTTTAATTTAATGAACATGTGTATAAAAACGTTTCATTTATAAGTCTTTTAATACTGCACTTCTATCGAACTTTTGGTGGCAAGCGTACCCTTCCCAAAGCGTAGCAAGGAACATCCGTACCGAAGCGAAGCTTAATCAATTTAATTAATTCAAGTCGCCCTTCCTTTTTCTCATCCGGACTTGAGACCGGCCAAAAGGTATGGTTACGACTTCTAGTTACTGTAGGACGTTCATCATAAACAGCGTCACTCATCCGAGTCAAAGACTGCTTGAATTAGTAAGAGTGACTTGAAGTTTGGACATCAGGTGATATTTTATGGGCTGAGCATAATAAGGGAATAAACACGTCTCAAGTCGAGATTTGATTAAGCTGAAACCGATTTGTTTTGATTTTATGGAACCTAATCCAGATCCGTCTTTGGTTAGATTATTTTTTATTCTGTAGGTCAAATGTATTCTGTAGGTCAAGTGTATGATTTGAGTTTATTTAACTCACTCCCGATTGTAGGAAACGATTTACAGGGATTACCTTTGGGTGTCTTCTCGGTTCCGAAAAGAGTTTTCTTTCAGTAGGACCTAAAGCAACAGTTAGTCGAAGATAGAAGGAATGTTTGTAATGACGTAGGTTTAGAAATCAAAGCTATAAAAGCTCCAGAGAACCAGAACAAGTACGATAAAAACTTTAAAGTATAAGATAATTCTGCTTTACGGAAAATGAAAATTTTGAAAATAAAAATAAAATAATGTTTATGAAAATTGGGTAATTATCGGATCGGGCCATGCTTTCAATTCAGGTTAACGCTTACTCGCAATATAAAGCTCTGGTCCAAATTTAAATCTTTCCTTGCAAACTCGCCTTCATTGTCACATTTCTCTGAAAAAGAGTTTAGCTAACGTTTTCCTGACTCTATTCAAAGATAAAATCGAATATAAGTCAGACTGTGTTAAAAGTAACCTTTTGAGCCAATCAGCCTTTTAGAACTTAAACTTGCCATCAATAAATCCAACAAACGTTCTACTCCAAGGCTTGATAAACCAACAGTATGCTTAAAATTCTGACCACTAATCCTGTCCTTATTTAATTTAAACTTACTTAAAAGTAAGTTCCCCTTAAACCGGAAGATAGCATGTATCTCTATCTTCTTGGAAAAAATTTTGTAAAGAATCATCACTAACAGGCTAAACCAGGTTCTTGAAAAAAACTCTCTCAAGTTAAAGAAGAATCAGGCTTTCGCAAGCATAGAAGGACAGTCGATAATATAATTTTCTTAATAAAGATTATTGAGTCCTTTATCTTGCGTAAAAGTGTTTGTAGTTTATTCCTAGATATTTCTAAGGCATTTGATCGTGTATGGCACGAGGGTCTAATTTATGAGCTTTTTCGTATGGGCTCTATTTATCTAATAATGAAGTAATGTTTGTCCGTCCTCCAATTTTATTCATCCAAGACACTGTCCTAAAATCCAGTATGATCACGCTCAAGCGATCTCAACTCCAGTGTCAGTCTGACTATTTTAACCTTAGAGTCGGAGCCTGAGCCTGAGACGGAGTCTTAATTTTGGGTCTTTACTCGAAGAGAAAAGTTTCTGTGTTAGAATAAGAGTACCGTTATTTAAGATGCACCGAATCATAAATCTTAGTTAGTTTTTCATGGTTATTGAGAGCTAATTTCTCTTCAATTTTATATCTACATAAGACACACACTTTCTAGCTTTGTAGTATAAGTCTTTCTATATAAGAATAAGTGAAGTTTTTCAAATGATAAGTAACTCTTGATACTACAATATGTCCGAAATATCAATTTCCGAAAATTTTCAAGCAAAAATGCTAAAATTTTAGAAAAATCGCTTGTATTAAAGAAAACTATTTGTTTTATGACAAACCCTCACCCATTCATAGATAATTATGATAGAAAGATGTTAAGACACTTTTTAACTTGGATTTATTGTATCACAGGGGAGGAATCGAATTTAAAGCTAGTAAGATTTATGATTTGAGGCTCCTTACGACTCAAGCATTGTGAAGTTTTGTTCAAAAATTTTTTTATAGGAAATGAAGATGTGGTTACGAAAATAGTGTAACAAGATGTAACAAAAAATGTTACACAACATGCAATAAAAAAAGGATTACTCCAAAGTTAAAAAGTTCGGGCTGACACTGTATCCCGGAAAGTTTGGGTAGAAAAATAAAATTATCTTAATCAATTCGATTAATGCAAGCCGTTCTCCCATTTTCTCATCCGGACTTCGGACCGGCCAAAGGGTATGGTTACGACTACTAGTTACTGTGGGACGTTCATCATAAACAGGTTCACTCATCCGAGTCTAAGACTGCGAACTCGACAACTATTCAGACTTAGCTTGGAACCACAAACCAAGCGTACTCTCCTAAGAAGAATACTTAACTTTTTAAACTAGGATTTTAGAAGAAATATTTATCAATTAAATTTATTTCAACAAAAATCTAACTTCTCAGTTACCGGTAGACTTCAGCATTCAGTATCTTGCCCAGAGGCTTTATTCCCGAAGAAAGATGTTGCAAAGCTGTTAAGCTTGTTCTTCATTCCTCTAGAGACAATCCACGTATCACTGCCATATTAGAGAATTGAAACTACATTTACTTCAAAGATGTTGGTTTTCAGTTTGATTTGTATATGCTTTGTTTTCCAGATCTTTTCCATCTTCCAATAATAAGCAAGTGATCTTCGGTGTACGAAGTCCGACAGTCATAATCAAGCACTCGGTCTCAACTTTGTTGATATTGAGACCTACGTTCTTGGCTTCTTCACTTAGATTCACAAGTTTGCCTATGGACAATTCAAGAGAGCTATGTCGTCGGCGAAGTTCAGGTCACCGACGATCTGGTCAGGATATCTTTGAGTTGTTCTCTGCTTGTAGATTAACCCGTAGTCATCAAAAATAATCACCAGAAGTTGATTTGTGCAATTAGAACCTTCAATGAGACGTCTAAGGCAAGTTCGATAGTCTAAACCTTGATTGGTTTCTTTTAAGCAATGGTTTAATAACCGGTCGAATACGATTGAGAAGCATCTTGTTGAAAACTTTGGCGCAAGTCGAGATTAGAGAGATACCCCTATGGTTGGACATTAGAGTAAGGTCTCCTTTTTTAGGAACTGGCAATATTTTGTTCGTTATCTACTGTCAAGGAACCGCTTTTCCACGCTTCGGAAAAATCAATCAATTAATTCATGCGTGTACATGAGCTACATATTCTGCTGCTCCTCGTACTGGAAATACTTCTAGTGGAGCTTCTTCAACTGGTGATTCAAGTATCGGAGCAACTAGTACAGGAGCTACATGTTTTTGTGCTTCCAGTACCTGAGTTGGAAGTTCTTGTGCAGAGATTGTAATCTTGATTCAGACTTTGTTCTATAAAAAAAAGGAATTAAAAATTGGACTCTCCCTGTGTCTGTGGGTTTAGGGTGATATAAGTGCAACTGTATAAACGATTTTTAGCTTTATAGCAATCTTGTGAAGACATGACCAAAATTAATTGTAAAAAGAGCTTGAAAAAATAAGTTTTTAAGCGAATTTTTTCTATTTTATTTTTAAGATATTTTAAATTAAGATGGAATCCAAATGAAATTGCTAAAAATATATCCAAAATTAAAAATAATAGGTTTAAATTATTTAAACACAAGGATTTTTTTTTGGGTCAGTGACAGTATCCGAAGCTGAAGTTGATCTCATACTCAATGTATTCTTTCCAACAATCACCCAATTTTGAAATATTTTAACAGTTGATGTATCATGTATAACAATGCTATGTCTGGCATCGACTCCATACACGCTTCCGGCTCTATTAAAATTAAGACTATTATCATTAAAAAAATTGTTCTTGCACACACCTGCATTATAAACGTGAGCCAAAAAAAGTGATGCAATTCCAGAACGTGATACGACATTTTCAACTATCCAAATATTACGATTAGGTCTTGAGTATTTGTAGTTTGAATTAGCAGGGGAAATTCCATTACAAACACTAATAGCACCTATGTGTTGAGAATGTGCTCTACGTCCTCTTAATGCAAAGTTATTCTCTGTTAATTGATTCCAACGAATATAAACTCCCTTTGCGAAATCACCTTCATTGTAGTATCCCAATTCAGGACCTACCAAAATACCTGCCATTGTTGTTCGTTCAACAGTATTTCCTTCAATGTAAATATTATTACCAGAAGCAAGTATACCTCTTGCGTCTATGTCTCTAAAAACGTTGTTTAAAATTTTGAAATTTTGAGAATGTTGTGGAGAAACGATTAAATTTCCGATGCTTATTCGATTTGTTCGGTCTACAACAGCCGTATCTGATCTCATTTGATGTTCAATAACTGTAACTGTATCTTTTAAACTTAAATTATTGTGGTCATAAATGTTCAATTGAGTACCAGGTTCAAAATTAGTATTTCTATTACTATGTTTAATAGTGTTTCCAGAGACAAATGTTACTCTTGAAAATTCGCTTCTGATGTTAATACCATCATCACCTGTGAATTCGACAAACGAATTTCGGATCACTGAGCCTCCATTGGGTCCATTCAAGTGCATTCCATCACGGTTAACAGATAACAAACGATCTTGACTAGTAGGCGTTGGTCTCGGGCCTCTTTGTATTCTAAGATTGTCAATTACAGTTCCTCCACCACTGTTTTCAATGACACCACAACCTGGGGCTGAAAAAATCTTGACATTATTAATCAAAGTATTTCGTGTGTTCCATAGAGAAATAGCACAAACAAAACCAGGTTGTCCAATCGAGACAAAATCATTTACTTTAAGATTATAATAATCAAATGAACCAGTTCTTAAATAAAATCTCAAACCTTGGGGTATAGATTCAGCTCTACATGTGTATAACATTTCTCCCTCTTGTTTAAATCTTCGTGTATTAGGGTCATGTATATGAACATAACAATTGTCTCCAAATCTGTTAGCATCTCGAGGATAATTATCATGAATTGCAACATCAAATGAATTCCTATCTATTTTAATAACCTTACCTTGGGTAAAAGGTAACGGGTCATTATCAATTTCCAAATCTTGTAAAGTAACAGTATTAGAATTTTTAATTTGAATGTCAAAGTGTTTATAAATGGTCGGATTGAATAAAAGTCGAGTTCCACTGCCTCTAATTTTAAGATTGTTAGCATTATAAATAGAAATAGGTCCGGTTATTTTGAAAGTTCCTGCTTGTAGTACAATCTCTCTTGAACCCATTCTAATGGCATTGTTGATTAAACCTTGAAGATCTAGGACTTGCTGGGACCAACAAACACTAGTACAGTATAGAAGCACTAGAATTGGTTTAAACATTCTCATGTTATATTTTTCTTTAAAATCTAAACTTAAATATAACATCCAATTATTGAAATATAAACGGAAATTTTAAAAATTAAAAGAAAGACGAGTAAAAAAAAGGCAAACCAAAATTTTGTGCATTTTTTCTGCATTCATTATAAGGAGGGCATCACGGAAATATATTTTAATAAAAAGAACTAAGGGACAGGAAAAAAAAAAGGTGGATAAGACGCCTTTTTTCACAGAGCTAAAAGACTTGTAGTCGATTGGCTTGAATCCGACAACGAAAGTGTTCGAAATTGTATTGGATTAAAGCGAATCGAATGTAACCAATTTTTATTTTAACAAATTAGAAATGGTCAAGCATCATGTGTTTTTAAACCAAGATGGTTGACACTGTTTAAATTTTTAAAAAATTTTATGGTTTAAATAAGCTTGATTTTTTTAACCAGATGACACGTTATTAATAAGAAATTTATGTGATTTTTTTGCTTTTGTAAAATAAAATTCATCAGATTGAGTCAAAAGTTAAGAAAATCTTTTTAAAAATTTAAATTTTTTTAAATTATTTTTTTCAAATAGCTTGAATAAATTTAATTTTGAAAACATTTTCTTAACAAATGACTCAATCTGGCATGCCATGTCACACGTAATAAGAGAAAAAATCTTTAAAATAAAATATTAGAAATTATAAGTTTGCAATACAATGATAAAAAAATGAAGCTTAAAAAAATCAATTGAAAAAAATTTAACGTCTAAACCGATTAGCCGTCCTCCCATTTTCTCATCCGGTCTTTGAATTGGCCATGGCATGGTTACGACTATGCCACTGCCAACCACTCCAGTGACTGTGGGACGTTCATCATAAACAGGTTCACTCATCCGAGTCTAAGACTGCGAACTCGAAATCTATTTAGACTTAGCTTGGAACCACAAACCAAGCGTATTCTACATAAAATAGAAAACTTAATTTTGTCACTAGAGCTACACCTATTGCTAAATGGGTCTGCTGTGAAAAAAGCTCTTGCACCGGTTCCCAGGCGATGTTGTGATGGTCAAAGCTAGCGGCGACCTTTACGACAAGATTCGAAGGCGATCGGTAGACCCAAGCATATTGGCAAAGTAAAAATTTTGCTCAAATTTCAATTTGCCCATTTTGCTCAAAAATATCAAATACGCAATTCATATAAACTGCAGGTCACAGAACTTACTTAACTGTTTGCAATGCATTTAATTGCGTATTTAAATTTGCAAAATGAGCAAATTCAAATTTTAGTAAATTTTAACTGTGCCAACATATTTAAAATTGTGTTAGAATGACAGCAACATATCCGCTCCCCCCATTTTAACATCCAGGCTTCGCCAAGGCATGGTTGCGGCTCAAGGTTTTTCAAATTTATAAATCTGCTTCACTTCAAGATCTTACATTTAATATCCATTAAATTCTTGTCTTATTTAAGATTCATGAATCTTTCAAGAATGAAATTGGGTCGAACAAGGAGGTCCTGCGAGTATAGGGGCTGATTACAGGCACTATCGCTTTAAATACTGAGGTAGTTTAACTTAAAAATGATATGAGTCCTAGGATATCTATATATTCAACTAAAGCTAACAATTTTCTTAATAATTAAGATATTTGAAATGTCGAGCATGATTTGCTTAATTTACGTTACCAGCCTTCTCTCTGGATCGCCTAAATGCTAGATACCAAACAACAATAAGGTGTATACAATTCGATATCATATAGAGACTCTCTAAAGTAACAATGCGCTCCAAAAGGGAGGAATTAAGTGTATACAGTGGTGCTACGATCACATGAATTTACAGAATTTTACGTAAAATCTGGTAATATTACAATTTTTTACCCTTTTTTCCGTAAAAATAGGTAATTTTACATAAATTTACTAAGGTGAAAAACAATAAATTTATCTAATTTTACGTAAAATATGGTAAATTTACGTAAAATGGTGACCCTTGAAAAACATACAACCAGGTGTAACTTTTACACGAAGTGAGGTATGCACAAAATTATTTTCATATAAGGTAGAGTAAATGAAGAGCTCCTAAATTATACCATGTTTAGACCCCCTGTGAAGTTATTTGGAGAAGAAAACTGATTTTTCACTTTTCAGTCTTAAAGAACCCTTATAAACCCCCCAAAGTTGTTGTATACACCCACCATTTTTTATATATCAATCGAAAGCTCTTAAAGAGATCTACATAGATATATAATCCATTTTTATCTGGGATGTTGTTAATTAACATGTTTACTTTTAAATTAAACATGTTTTTGGTTTTTTTTTAATTTTATCTTGTGAAACTTTTTGAAATACAAAATCAGGGTTTAATTTTTTGGCCGTTTTGGCATTTTACGTAAATTTACTAAGGTGAAAAACAGTAAAATTACCTATTTTTACGGAAAAAAGGGTAAAATATTTTAAAATTAAACGTAAAATTCTGAAAATTCATGTGATAGTGGCACTACTGTATTTAAGTTAATGTGACTTTTAAAAAAATTTCTTTGACGTTGTGTCGTTACAATACCTAATCCAGTCCCAAGCCCGGAATTGGAAAGGACGATTCTGCAACTGTTTATCCTAGTTAACAAAATTAAGTATTGTTCTCTTAGTAGAAAAAGCTTAGTTTGTGGTTTCAAATTAAGTCTAAATAGTTGTCGCAGTCTCCTAGATTCGGATGACTGACACTGTTTATGATGAACGTCCCACAGTATTTAGAAGTCGTAATTATACCCTTTGGCCGGATAAGAAAACTGGAAGGCGGCTTGAATTACTCAAGCAATCTCATTTATGCAACATACATCCGGAAAGGTATGAATACATGTATGTAGCATATTTGTTGATGATCATAAATCAGTTTATGCAACATGTGCGTGGTAACCAATTTGCATTAAAAGTGACCCTTTTGTCTTAATCTCTCCAGAGATTAAAGTGTAATAGTGACTTAAGTGTCTGGGGATATAAGTGGGACTTGAATAATTATATCATAATCTTTAAGATACCCAGCTTACCTTAGCGATGCTTAGGATAATAAAGGATATCAAACTTCTGCTTAAGATAAACTGAATCAGTAAAGAACTTTATTCGACTAACTTTTCAACGGTCCAAAATGTCTAAATTTATTAAAGCTTGCAAAAGTTCAACTTAATGATACTTTGATTATTAGAAGTTTCTTAAAAAATAAATTAGACCATGGGCGTAAATGGATGATTGATGCTCATTTAAAAAGCAAAAAACATATCTCAAACTTAAATTCAAAAGAATTTCAGAAATCACTTGAATTTTCGAATGACTTAAACAAGGATTCTTTTATAAAAGATCTTATTGTTTGCTTTGGTTCAGCTAATGTTCCTTTGCATAAACTTGAAAATAAATTTTTTAAAAACATATTCAACAAATATCTAAAAGGAAGTTTAAAATATAAACGATTTTTAATGTTAAATTATTCTAAACCACTGGAATTTTTTCCAATTTTAGCCAATATTTAAAATTCCAAGTATTTCAACTTTTTCGTAAATCGCTTCCAAAAATATACGAGAAGGAGTTAAAAAAAACAGTTATGTTCTTCGCGGATCCTAAGATAGCACTTATTTGCGTTGAAAAATCTGATGCTCTTAATAGTTAGGTCTTTCAAATTATTATTATTAAATTGTATTTAAACGTTGATAATAAGCCAAAATTAGTTGAAACGGTCTTTCTTGAAGAAGTAAATAACGAACTATTAGTAGAGCTGTCAATTTTCGCTCGCTGTCAATATATTGATGAAGATTTCGATACGTTGAATTCGTTTGTTGATTCAGATTGTGAATTAGATGAGACTATTGCTTTGCAAAAACAAAAAAAATATTTTAAAACCCCCAATATCAAAGAACAATTTGAATTTGTTGCGTCCAAATGTGATAATTTTAAGTTTGCCTTGTTAGAATTTAAAATCGAGATTTTAAAGCAACCGATGTTTATTCAGTTAAGATACCCGAGGCAGAGCCTTTAATATTGCGAGTAACGAGCCGTTAATTTTTTTAGTCACAAATTTAATTTAAAAAAAACTGACAGATTTATTTTCTGGCTGATATTGAATAAAATGAAGGACTTATGAATATCTTTCCCTAAGAAAAAGTTTAATTTTTATTATTTTGATATCTTCAGGGAGGCTTCAGTTTTAGTGGGTTTGGATATTAGTACCAAAATCGGTTAGGGCATAGAAGACAAGGCTCTAACACTAGGGAAGGCATGGCCCTAACACTAGGGAAGGCATGGCCCTAACACTAGGGAAGGCATGGCCCTAACACTAGGGAAGGCATGGCCCTAACACTAGGGAAGGCATGGCCCTAACACTAGGGAAGGCATGGCCCTAACACTAGGGAAGGCATGGCCCTAACACTAGGGAAGACATGGTCCTAACACTAGGGAAGGCTAACAATAAAAATTGGGATCTCGAGACTGACTGACTGATAATTTAGTACCAAATGGGATATCGAGACCCAAATTTCTAATTCATTTAAGTAAATTGAATGGATCTATTTCTTCTGATTTAATTCGATGTGAATAAATTAAAAAATTCGCTTTATTCTTTCTGTGTGTGTTTTTCAAAAAAGTGTAGAAAGTCAACAATAATGTGAATATTATCAGTCTTGTGTTAATTTAACGGTTCTTTTTATTTTTAATTGGTTGTGAATAAAAATAATTAATTTTTGAAAACAATGATTTTATTGTTTAAATTGATACTGATAAAAATAAACAATAAACAATCAATTAAAAATTAAATTTATCAACTTTGTTTGATTATGCGAGCCAATAGATTCCTGTACTTTTTAATCCAATAGAAATCAAGCGGTCGAACAAAGGCTCAAAATCACTCGGTCTTAGTTTCTCACGTCTGGTTATTAGCTTCGTCACTTCGTTCCTCGCAATTATCGATCTTTATTTCTGGTTGGTCGGACAGCTTGACATTTATACTGAATATTTTAGAGCATGATTTTGGTCAAAAGTTATTTACAGATGCAAAAGCAAAGTTATAATAGTGCGTGAATCTCAAAAAATAGTGTGTACGCGACTTTTAAAGTGTACTTTTTTCCTTTTTCAAGTGTATTTTTCTCATTTAACAAAAACTTAAAACTAATATTTTTTTAGTACTATAAAAAGTAAAGTGTGGGATTTTCTTTCTTTGGTGTGTTTTTACCATTGAAAGTTCGCCAATATACTTTCCCCATATCGACCAATCTCAGGTGTTTTTCCTAACTGATAAAAGAAACAATGAACCTCACACTTCAAACTATTGCTGTCTCATTGTTTTAGAAATAATTAGGTTTCAACTGGATTAAGTAATTTCTAATCAACATGAAACTTGGTGTTAACGATTCCCATGCGTGGAAAATTTTCATATGCAATCGTTATTCGACATTGAGAAGAACACTTAACTTTGTAGTCTAGCATGTTATAAGTAATTTATTTAAAAAAAAATGACTTAAAAATATATCAATTAATGAAATTCAAAGAATGAATTTCATTTCAGTTTATTCATTTGGAATTTTGCCATTAGTAAATTCTTAAAATTCCTATCCAAACCAAAATAAAAAACGAAATTATTCAATATTGACAAAGTTAGGAAAAAAGTACATAAGTGATACAACAACCATCTCAAACCCATTCCAACACATATTTCACCTAAAAAAATATTTAACACTGTTTTTTCATACCAAGGATAATAAAACATAAAAAATGTCAACCAAATTTCCATTATATCCGGTATTCGGAACACTAAATTAAGAACAGAGTTTATAATTGTTCGCTTCAAAAGCCTCATTTCATTGTTATCCTCAACATTTATTCTCATATTCAAACTCGTTCTTAATCTTCTTTTTTGTTCCATCATTTTGTGCATTTCATAAACAAGTGTTAAATCTATTGATACATTCATCACCAAAAATAAACCATTATTCAATATTTGGTTGACCGCATTGAAATATTGAGTCAATTTTATAAGAAAAACTGATCCACCTAGAAAATAACTTTCATCAATATTCGATATCGGATAAATATCTTGTGGATTAAATTCACTAACTCTATGAATAAACAAATTTGGCCAACATATAAATATTTCAAAAAGTATGACTACTGAAACTACACGCCAATAGACCTTTGGGGTTATTTTATCTTGTTTTTGTTTGAGTAATAAATATCGATAAAAATTGAACGCAATTATCATCAAATTGAGTAAATACTTTATGACTGTTGATAAAAAGTCTATGAATATTATTTGATAATATTGAACTGGTATCCAATTACGAATAAATGAGCAATAAACTCCATTGTCAAACGAACATTCGTTTGTCAAGTTGAATAAATTAAATACAAAAAATAAACTGCTTAGTAGAGAATAATGTTTGATTATCTTGAACTGAAAACTGGTATTAACTTGCCGGGTTAGGATAACAAACGTAACAGTGTTAAGAACTAGACCGAGTAGACTTAGTAATGGATTGAGAACGGCAAAGATTATAAAATCAAAGAAGACGATTAATTCGCTCAAGTTTTGTTTATCCCAGACAGGTTTTGGATTGATTTTAAAATCACAATTTTTTGACATTTGGTCAAAATTACAAGAAACATTTTCTTGGGTTGTTGAAAATTCAGATATAAAAATAGGTCCAAATTTAGCGTTGTTTAACCTCAAAAAGTTGAGAGTACAAGAAACGTTGTATTGAGGATAACCTTGAGTATCAAGATCTAATCCGATCATTTGATTAAACGGAAAATCTTTATAAACACAAAAGTCTTCATCTGGAAAGACATCATTAAACGAATAGGACTGTTTTTCTGAGAAGCTTGAATGAATTAGTTCAATTAGTATAATCACAAGTCTACTATTCCCCTCTTCAATTTGGGAATGATCACTTAAATTTATGTTTAAATCACTATTAATTGATCTTGTCCATTCAATGCCATTCAAAAATAAATTCCGAGTGTAATAAAATTCTAAACGAAATTGCTGAAGGTAACGAAATGTTTGAACAAATCTTTTTGAATGCTTCTTTTTTTACCGTTTGTATGAATAGTTTCAAGACTCGCGAACAAATTTTTGTTGACAAGATTGGTGTCAAGTACTATATTTTGACAATCTGTTACACAATATCTTTACCTATTTTTACGATTGTATTTTCTTATGATTTATGTGTGGTTTACTGTGTATTCATTTATTTTATTACTTAACTTACCTTATGTAACTTATATCTCTTTCAATAAGTTATATCATTAAGAATAGATTGATCAGCAACAATACGATAATCAATAATCGTAAATTGCTGCGTAAACGGAAGAACAACCGTATTACTCAATCTTACTTATATAATCTTTAATGGGAAACTCGGATATAAATACGAGTAAGTTTCTCAATAAAGATAGTTCATTCTTAATAGGATTTTAGGAAGGATTTCTCATTATATATTTTGATTTAAATAAACTTTAAATAAATCTTTAGTATCTTTAATTTAATACTTAACCTCTGATAGTTACGGCTAGTTAAGAAACCCTTAAATAACCAGTAACATATATGGTAGCAGCGAAAAAATAAACGATTAGATATAAGTATTAATAATGTCGGTAGAGGAAAAAAATTCAGGAAAACAAGAAACTCTAGAAGAAATACTGGAAAGTGGTGCAAGAAACAAGATAAAAAAGCTAAAATGGGGCGAACTTAGACATTTAGCTTACTTATTAGAAAATTCATACATAACATCCAAGAAGGCTTTTCGCAAAATACGTAAAGGAATAGACACAGAATTCAAAACAGTAAACGAACTTAAAACGTACATCGAAACTGTATTAGAAGAATTAGATTACGAGTTGGAAGAAATTCACAAAGGGACGTCTGATGATAAATTAGCTGAAGAATTTGCAGACGATACAACGGAAACAATAGCCAAATTAGAAAAAGAAAACATCGACCTTAAAATAGAAAAAGAAGATTTACGAACACTAATAGATAGAGAACGGCGATCATTCGAAATGGATAAAAAAGTTTATCAGTTATACTTCGATAACACACAAAATTTTGAAGCTACTTTTCAAGGAAACGATACTAATATAAAAGAAAACGAATCAGTTCAACCGAAAGGGAAACCACAAGTTCAATTTAAACTTGATGATGCCCACAACCAAACATAAAGACCTCACTGTTTTCAGACCTAAAACAACCGGAAACCCCACGTTACGATTCAGGGAAAAACACTCCAGTAGGTCCGGCAACAATACATCCGTATTCAACTCCTTTTACGCCTTATAGCTCAAAAATTGAAAGTCCTAATACTGGTCCGTCAACTCAGAATTACCGCCATGACAATAGCATGGCTTTTAGTAACTATTTGTTGCAACCAAAAAACAAGAAAATGGACCCTCTGACCCCGAAGTTCACAGGATCTTCCAAAGAAGACGTGGAAAATTGGCTTTTTACTATTGAGCAAAGTTTTAAGAAGGCCGTGATCAACTACACCGACAGGTTAGTCGAAACAATCCCGTTTGTGGCAGATTACCCGTTTGACCTTCTTAAAAAACATATAATAGAAAGGAAAAGTTGGACAGAATTCGAATTGACGTTGCGAAAAACCTTTAGCAAATCTCATAAACTCGATAAATATAGAACCGAATTGATGCAAATCAAACACAAGGACAATACGAGTATAGAGTCATACAACTTAAAATTTCTCAAAATTACGTTTCATTTGGAGAAAATGTCTGAAGAAGACAAGATGTTTTACTATCTTAATGGATTAAAAGAAAGGACGAGACGAGAATTAAAAATACGAGGAATTAAAGACCTCGATACTGCAATGGCAACAGCGACTAATCTCGAACAAGAAAGCGAATCACCTCAAAGCATTAACTACGTCAAGGCGAGAAGTAACGATAAAAAACCATACCGTAATGACAAAAAACAGAATTACCAAGCAAGTCCAAAACCGTAAAATCAATTTCGCTCATTTCAATCGAAACAAAATTACCAAAAAGGAAATTCGACTACTAATAGTCATACTTATAAGAAAAATAACAGTTACTCAATTAAACCCGAGCGGAAACAAATCAACCAAAAGGACATTAGTTGTCATAGATGCAAAGGTAAAGGACATTATGCGAACCAATGTAAGGTAACCGTAAAAAAGATAAATCAATTACGCACCACTAACGACGATAGCGACGAATACGAAATCGAACAAGTAAATATGATAAAAAATACCCCAAAACATATCCTACGAACAAAAGCATTAATAAATGGAATCGAATTAACCGTCGGACTCGACAGCGGAGCAACAATCTCAGTTTTATCACACGATACAGCGGTTAAAAATAAAATTGAAATATTACCATCAGACTGTAGAATCAAAACTGCAACGGGCCTAGTAAGCAAGGTAAGTGGTAAAACTTTACCATTAGAAGTCATTATTAACAATCATAGTTGCATGATCGAGTTTGTTGTCTTTGATCATGAGGATAATGATGTCCTATTAGGCCTCGATTGGTTTTACAAAACCAAATGTGGTATATTCCCATATAAATCAATGCTTAGCTTTCCTGAAGATAACATATACCTACATGAAGATATTTCTGATCTGGATAGAGATGATACGGCAGACATGTTCCTTTCAGAAACTAATTACGACGAAGTTGAATTAGAGGAGGATAATTTCTGGGACTTGTCTGAACCAGTGCTTGAACCTGCAAGCAAATTAAACCAGAAGCAGTTAATTCATTTTGATAAATTGAAATACTCAGCTTCTAAAATGTTCGCGAACGACATTGACGAACTAGGCGCATGTTCCGTAATGGATCACAAAATTAGGATTGAGAGTGACAATCAAATACCAATCTATACACCCCCGTATAGAAAATCAAAAACAGAAAGAGACTTCCTAAAATCTGAAATGGACAAAATGCTAAAAGCAGGAATAATTAGGCCTTCTAGATCACCATGGTCCTCCCCAGTTATTGTGGTACCAAAAAAAGATGGTAGCAAAAGAATTTGCATCGATTATAGAAAATTGAATAAAGTAACCACAACAGAGAAATGGCCTATACCTAATATTTTAGACATTTTGGATCGTTTCAAAGGATCATCTTGGTTCAGTGTAATTGACCTGAAGTCAGGCTATTGGCAAATAAAAATGGATCCGGATTCAGTTGAAAAGACTGCCTTTAGTACACCTGACGGTCATTTCGAGTTTCTACGTTTACCCTTTGGGTTAAAAAATGCGCCTGGCGATTTCAGCCGTATCATGAATATCGTCTTAGGAGGATTAGAGTTCGTCGAGGTATATCTGGATGATATTACCATTCACTCACAAACGCTCGAGCAACACATAAAGCATCTGCAAATTGTGTTTAAGAAACTCAGGGATGCAAATCTTAGAATTAATGGCAAAAAATGCATCTGGTGTGCTAGATCAATAAACGTTCTAGCACATACTGTAACCAAAGATACCGTAATGATGGACCCACGAAAAGTCGAAGCAATTAAAAATAGGAAAACCCCTACGAATGTAAAACAGCTACAGTCATTCTTAGGTTTATCCAACTACTACCGTAGATTCATCAAACACTTTTCAAAAATTGCACAGCCGATGTTTGCATTATTAGGAAAAAATGTAAAATTTATATGGTCTGATGAATGTGAACAAGCGTTTAAAACCCTTAAAGATGCACTGACAAGTTACCCTGTTCTACGACTGGCCGACGTTAACAGACCGTTCTTGTTATACACTGACGCATCGGGATACGCTGTCGGAGCTATCCTAGCTCAGATAGATGACGATGGTAAAGAGTACGTAGTTGCCTATGCTTCAAGACTAATGACCAAACATGAGATAAACTACGGCATTACAGAAAAGGAATGTCTTGCAGTTTTGTTTGGTATTAAAACTTTTCGAAATTATGTACATGGCGTTACTTTCAAAGTCATAACTGACCATTCAGCTCTATCATGGCTGAAAAGTATTAAAGAACCTAATACACGCCTAACTCGATGGGCTATTTATCTTCAAAGTTATGATTGTGAAATAATCCATCGAAAAGGAGTTAATCACTCAAATGTCGACGCACTAAGTCGACCTGTAGCTAATAATAATTTCGCTGTGGAAGAAACAGCTGAAGACAATTCAAGTAAGAGTCTGGACCCTTGGGAGGACGAGTCCTTAATACATTGTTTAAAATTTGGAAGATTTATTCCTGGTACTAGTAAAAAACAAATCAAAAGAATTTCACAGTTAGCTAATAAGTTTATCCTTAAAAATGAAAAGCTATTCGTAATTAAAGAGGATAAAACTCTAGAAATTCCTAAACCAGAAGATCGTAGATCAATTGTGGAAAAAGCTCATGTGCTTGGTCACTTTCAAGCTGAATCAACTTACAATAGTCTCAAGGACAAATACTATTGGAAACGTATGCTAGACGATATCAAAAGGGTAATTAAACAGTGCATACCGTGCCAAAGAAACAATAAGGCAATTGTAAAGTACCATCCAGCTATTGCTATTCAGGTTGGCAAAGTCTTTGACCGTATACAGATAGACCTTGTCTTAGGTTTAAAAGAAACTACCGACGGTTACATCGGTATACTGGTAATAATCGAAGCGGTTTCTAAATACCCGTATGCGAAACCTATTAAAAGTAAAACAGCGAAAGAAATTGCCAGATTACAATTGGAATTCTTTAGTATTTTCGGTACAGCTAAAGAAATCTTGTCAGATCAGGGCAGAGAATTTATAAACGAGATAATTACTCAGTTAAAAAACAATATGGGTTTCGAGCACACAATCACATCCGCTTACAATCCAAGAACAAACGGAATGACTGAAAGACTTAACCAAACTTTGGTTGAATCTCTCCGAAAACATTGCGAATCAGATATCGAAAATTGGCCAAAGCACCTGGATTATGTCCTGATGGCCTATCGTTCGAGAGTACATTCAGTTACCAAATTTACTCCATTCGAATTAATGTTCGGAAGAAAAATGAATGGGTTTGAGGATTGGGTATCGACGGATAACAATGAATCAGAAGCAATTGTCGCAAGAAGCGAAGAAATCAGAAACATGATTGAAAATACACAAGTAAAAGCAAAAGACAATATAGAAAAAGCTCAAAAACGACAAGTAGTAATACAAAACAAAGCACAAAATACTACTGTAGAATTAATTCCAATCGGAAAAACGGTTTACGTAAAATGTGAAGGCCTACTTACTAAACTCGAAGCAAGATTTAAAGGACCTTACAAAGTCGTAGGGCATACTTCAAAAGGTAACTACAAACTTGAGAATTCCTTAGGCGAAAAGCTTACGGAAAGTTTTCCAAGACACAAACTTAAAGTTGTTGAAGATAATGTTACACTACCAGAGGAAAGTGCCGAAGTGGAAAAAATTTTAAATCACAAGATTATTGACAACAATTACCACTTCTTAGTAAAATGGAAAGACGTGCCTCTAAAAGAAGCAACTTGGGTACCTGAATCATATTTTAATTGCACGAAGTTGGTTAATAAATACAAAGAAAGTATCAAGGACCGGATGCAACTAAGAAAACGTCAACCGAAAAAAATTAATTTTATGTCTATAGTCAATTTGTTAATAATTTCAACACTGTTCTTCCCAATAATCGCTGGAGCCGCAACAAAAGCAACTGTAAAAACGACTAAAAGTCAACCAACCACAACAAAAAACGTTTCTCCACTTCCTTTCAATGTTTTAACCGACAACTTTTTAGCTTGTACTGGGGATACTGATAAAAATCTGATAAATTTAAACGATTTGTGCAAATACGAACCAAGTACTACTAAACGCGTTGTTGAAAATTATTTAATAAACCAAAAAGTACAGTTAAAAAATCGTGAAGAAAGTAAAATAACACTACATGTTCTTGGTAAAATGTCTCATGATGTTTATGGCAACGGAATTCATTGTATAATGAAAAAACATATCCTAACGACTTCTACAAATTTTTTTTGGGCAAAATATGAATCGCTTAGAACAGAAAATGTAAAACTTACGAGGGAGGAATGTTTCACGATGAATTTTACGAGAAAGTGTGGTGATAAAGAAATGGTTTGCGATGGAGATTACTGCACATATTCAAGTAACCCCAACCCATTATTTAATTGGTGGTCAGAAACGACAACCACTACGTACTCATGTACAATTTCACCAAAATTAATTGCAGCTAAAAATTTAACAGATAATTTGTTCAATACTAAATGCAAGGCTCAAGACAAAGTATGTAACTTACACGACTCAATTATAGTTTGGGATGATACAACACATCACTCATGTTCTCTTTACGAGATAAGTACAGAAAACTTCATAATCCATTTAAACGCTAGAAATCCAGATGTTCTAGTCGCGTTACCAAATATGGCTTTTCAAGCCATCAAGGAAGAAAAAATCTGTGGTTTGAATACTATGTTTACAGCAGAAGGTGTCTATCTCAGTTTAAATAAAAACCAGGATGTCGCTAAACACCCCAAAAATGGTGCCGACATGAATGAAATAAAAGAATTACTATTAGCCGATATAGACTTTGTCAGTCATACTGAAGCCGTAGAAGTTAATTTCCTAATGCATCAAGAATGTTTAAACCTAAAATCAACGTTAAAATTATTAACGATGCGAGATAAAGAATATATGATATTTAATATGCCAAATGGTAAAAATATAACTGTTTTCTCGTATATGAAAACGCTTTACGGTGCAACTTGCAAGAAAATAAATAAAATAGAAGTGTCACTACGTAACGTGGTATCAAATCAAAATTCTGACATATGTTACCGTGACCAACCAATATTTTACGATTTAAACGGAACAAATAAAACAGGATATCTAACTAACGATGGAATCATAAAACCAAACTCTGAAGTATTATTCTGCGAATACCTTACAAGCTCAATTCAATTACCTAATAAAGAATTAACTATCCATCGAAGAAACGAAAAAAGTTTTATTTATAAGAATTCTGACTTAAGATTTATGGATATAAAATCGTTAAATAATAAACTACACGAAGAAAATTTTACTCACAGCAAAATATTAACAGATGAAATAGATTTTATTTCTACGTTTCAAGAAGTAATGAACCATGAAATGAGTGCTGGTTCGTGGTATAATCATGTAAGTGATACAACAGAAATTAGAAGTAAAATAATTGATACTAAAACTGAATTCGAAAATTTAATAAATTTTCTCCAAAATAAAATAATCTACGGACTAACTATAATCGGAGGAATATTTATTTCTTTTCTATTTTTATTCATAGTAAGGAAAATAATTAGTTGTTGTACAAATAGTCGATGTTGCGTTTTCAGTTGTTGTAAAAAGTAAAAATTATCTAGAATGATAGCCACTGAAACAATAAACGAAATTATCAATATAGAAGATATTGAGAATCGGTTGCCTATCATAAAAAATAATAGACGGGTTAAGTTTGCAAAAAATAATCTATTAAATGCGAATTCAGCAAGTACAAGTTCATTGACTAAAAAATTTCTAAACAGAAACAATAATTAATCTTCAATTAGTTAAAATATAAATTCTTTTTTATTTATATATATATATATTATTTTTTTTTTATTTTAAAAATTTTTTTTTTTTAACCTGTAATCAATCGAACAATCCTCGTGAAAAATGAATATTTACCGCATAATCGATGATTCAACCGAAATGATTATTGATGACAAATTTGAAGTTATATATAAGGATAATAAGGATCGAAGTGATTTTCGAAAAATAATAAACCCCCGAAGTCTTCGTGACACATGTGCTATTTTTATCAGTATCAAATTGTCAGCAGTATATAAAACTAATTTACAAGCATTAGAACTAAATACAATTAAATATTTTTTAAATTATTCTCGAAGTTATTTTTACACCGTTAAATCGATTTATCATCGGCGTTGTTTAGAAGCAACCGACCTGCTAGAAAATGAAGTAAATCATCGTTTAATTTCGGAGCCATATTTTGATAATATCCCTTCAAACGAATATAAAATTCTCTCGGAATTAGTATGGATAGGTTTATGCAGACATGTTGCTGCAAAATTCTACAATTACTGCATTTACTTATGGGAAATCTATGCAGATGAAACAATTACTAAAGGAAAATATCAAACAAACCTTTCGACAATATCTTCAATTTCAACTCATGAGTTAGATGATAAATTGAGATATTTGAGTTGTATTTTCAGGTTATGGAACACAGACGGTTCAGGGTTACCAAGTAATTTTGTATGCGCGGAATCGAAAAACCTCGCAGATCACTTCAAAAAACAAAGTCTAGAACTAATCAATGACATGGATAATAATTCGATTTTTGTAGTTGCTAAAACGTTTGATTTGACACATTTCGCGTTTAAACTTTATGAGTGGTCTGATGCGTTTGTGGAAATTCCTGATACAGTAATAACTGGTCTAGAACTTCGTAAGACAATAAATAACGTGATTAATTTTATGCAATATGGATCAATGAGAAACTGCGAGATAGAAACAAATCTAGCAAACAGAATTCTCGATGTCAATCGATACTTTAATATAGAACCTTAAATTCGAGGTCGAATTTTTTTTTTATGGGGCGGGGGAGATGTTACACAATATCTTTACCTATTTTTACGATTGTATTTTCTTATGATTTATGTGTGGTTTACTGTGTATTCATTTATTTTATTACTTAACTTACCTTATGTAACTTATATCTCTTTCAATAAGTTATATCATTAAGAATAGATTGATCAGCAACAATACGATAATCAATAATCGTAAATTGCTGCGTAAACGGAAGAACAACCGTATTACTCAATCTTACTTATATAATCTTTAATGGGAAACTCGGATATAAATACGAGTAAGTTTCTCAATAAAGATAGTTCATTCTTAATAGGATTTTAGGAAGGATTTCTCATTATATATTTTGATTTAAATAAACTTTAAATAAATCTTCAGTATCTTTAATTTAATACTTAACCTCTGATAGTTACGGCTAGTTAAGAAACCCTTAAATAACCAGTAACAAATCCTTTAAGACAAGGTTTGATACATCAGCTTGAAAATTTGAATTATAAAATGATACAACATTTTTACGATAAAATGTGTCACTCATATACCAAAATGAAAAGCTTCCTCGTATTCGAATGTTTTCAAATAAAAGCGGGCATACTCTTTTATTGAGTTTGTAATGGTATACAGTGATGCCTTGTATGGTTAAATAATTGTTAGTGTTTTGTTCATTTGAGTCACAAGAGCTGTATACATCAAGACTTGAGTCGTAAAGTGTTAATTGAAGTCTAAAGTTGTTCAAGTTTTTGAATGAGTCAATACGAAATCCTTTAAGATTTAGTATTTGAATATTAACGAATTTTTCTTTGTGAAAAAAATTGAAAATTTTTAAAAAATGAGAATTTAAATCAGTGCATATCGAAAGTGATTCGTATTTGAAACAATGTGATTTAGATAATTTGAACTTTGTATTTAATAAAATTAAAATTAACAATATTTTCGCCATTCTGTTTTTGAAAAATAAAATTTTTTTTTTTAATAAAAAAATAAAGAGATTAAAGATCAGTGATTTGGAATATAGAGAACGGGATTAATAAAAAAACAAAATAAATTGACACCGGATATTTATTTGAAGATAATTACTAGATTTTGGTATTATGTAATTTGAGGCTATTAGCTTTGTATTTTGACATGGCGATTTATTTTTTTATCGCTTAATTTACTTATTCCAAAACAAAAATTTCTTAACTTACACAGTGAATTTCTTACCATACCAGATTTAGTATCTAGGGACAAACGTTTTGATACCGAAAAAGAGCTCGAATACTCAGACGAGGAGTATCAAGAACCTGATATATACGTTTGATACATTTGCAGATTATAATGAAAGTGTAAGAATGGTAAAATGAAATTTTATGAAAAAATGGTTATGTAAACATATTTTGTTGATAGCGGTTAGTCAAAAACTAATACATGTACCCGAAGAATATGTTGATTCTGTAATTGGCTCTAAGCCTAAAAGGGGTAAAAAAGCCAAAGATTGGTATGTTAGACATGATGAGTTGGAATCTTGAAAAGTTTCATAAAATTTATTTTTAACTCTGTTTTTTATAAGACATTAAATTTTTTTTATTTAATAAGAAGAAATGTTTAATAAAATTCTTGATTGTTTGAAGTAAGTAATTTTGTATATAGTGTCAATAAATTTATTGAACCAAAACGAATATTGACTTTTGACATCTAGAGTATCGACGTTGATTGATGAGACTCATGAGCACCTAGTTCGTTTACTCTACTAGGTTTAGCACGAAAAGAGGAAGCATTAATTCGAGATTTCAAGAGTTGATCTCTAGTTCGTTAATATAAATGAAAACTTGGATCTAACTCAAACAACAATCCCACCAGAGTCAAAGAACACAACAACCACCCAAGCACCAGAGCTAAGTGACACACATAACCTAATCACTTCAAATGGAATCAATACCAGCATAACACCAACACTGAAGAGAACCTAATGGAGACATCGGAAGTAACTGACTTTTAAATACTAGCCGAAACAATCCAAGAGAAAAACTTGGAAACATGAGCTCAACTGCAAAATAGAAAAGATGTATCCCAGAAAACAATACGGAGTCCTGATTAGAGTCCCTGGAAAGAATTTTCACAAAAGACTGAGGGAACTAAATCGATGTGCTGGGATGAAGAACCCTACTCTAATTCGACCAATCCAAGATGAAGACACTTACGATATATATCTCAAGGTAATAGTGGCCTAATATAATACATGCCCGCATCTGTAGACGATGTGGTGAGTTGAGCCACAAAGAAAAAACACAGGACAAATAATTCTCAAATCGACCAAAATGCTTAAAATGCGGATCGTTCGACCACAAACTTGCTGAATGTAAAAGTCCCAAAGCAAACTGCAATGGCCTACATCGATATAACAGTGGACTCTATGAAAAAATTGAACGAAACAACTTTTGCACTCAACAAATACGTTCTGGACCTCCTAATCGTTGAGGCTTATACTGAATTTCTAGCCTTAAATGAAGACTGAAACACTCGGAGCATTGGTGACTTAGAAAATAAACTGGAAGAACTTCGCATATATGATCTTCGATAATCATTCAATTGAAAATATACTTACTTTCGCGAGTGATCTAGCGACTATCAACTTGATTATTACCGAGCTAAAGATCGAAGGTATGGACATAGTAATACTTGGTGACTTTAACACAGACTTAAACAGAAGATGTGAATACACAAACATGTTAAGAGACTTTGTAGACAATAATGATTTAACCTTCGTTGATATTAGTAATCAGCAACGGATAAACTACACATACAATACAAATGACATTTGATAGAAACACAACTTATCTTTACAATCGTACCCCCTAAAACACGGACCCTTCCAAAATACATAATTCACTGACCTCCTATTTTCCGAGAAAAGATAAGTCCAAAATTAATGAAAATAGTACCAATCGATAGCTTTTGAGTTGCTTTATTTAGATCACTAGCTTTTTTTAAAGTTACAAGTATGGTCATTTAGAAAAAGTTTAAAAACATGTTCCAGACCCAGAGTTTTTTTTCAATGATATTTTATTTCAAGATATTTAAGCAAAGTAGTCATACCAATCGAAAGCGCCCTGTTAAAGGAGCTTGAAAATTGTTTTAGTTTGAAAATCTTTGATTCGAACTGGTGTCTATTTTTGTACCTATACCCATATATCAATGATAACTTTAATATCATTAGTTCATGAAAATGCACAAATGGAATTCGTGAATGGCCTCAACTGTACGACACAATATTCCCTTAAAATTGATTTTATAATCTTTACCGTTCTCAATACTTTACTGTTACGTTTATTATCCTTACCCGGAAAGTTAATACCAATTTTCAGTTCAAGATAATCAAACATTATTCGCTACTTAGCAGTATTTTTTGTATTGACCTTATTAAACTTGACAAACGAATGTTCATTTGTTAATGGATTTATTTGCTTGTTTATACGTAATTGGATACCAGTTCGGTATTACCAAATAATATTCATAGACTTTGTATTAACAGTCATAAAATATACTGAGAATTTTAGTAATTGATTTTTGTTTAAATTAATTGAATTGTTAAAATATTTCTTCCGAAATCCTAGTTTACAAAGTTAAGTATTCTCCTTCGGGTTAATACGCTTGGTTTGTGGTTCCAAGCTAAGTCTAAATGGTTGTCGAGTTCGCAGTCTCATAGACTCGGATGAGTGACGCTGTTTATGATGAACGTCCCACAGTAGCTAGAAGTCGTAACCATACCCTTTGGCCGGTCCCAAGTCCGGATGAGAAAATGGGAGGGCGGCTTGAATTACTTAAATTGATAAACTCTAGAAGCACCGTTTTTTTTAAATCGAGAAGCATCGAATGCGTCAAGTGGTTACTTGACTAGGAATATTACGAAAAATCAAGTCGTGACTTAATATAAAGAATGTGATTAATCTGTTTGAAGCGGGGCTGTTTAATTTTTTTCAATTCAGCTGAATTTTAATAACTTTCTTTCTAGATGAGACAAAAATCATTATTTACTACATTCTAAATTATTAATTTATGTGCCAAAATTGATCAAAACTCTATGGGAAACCGTTCAATTTTTTAAAACAAAATATTTTCTTTAGAAGAGTTTGTTAAAGTAACACTTTATTTGATTTACCCCCTCTGGTTCCTCTTCGTGTATTCCTCTATTTTAAATCCATTTAGTTGCCTTGCTCTTTTCAAACATTTTTTAAAAATAATAAAAGATAAAAAATCTTTATTCTTGAAGCTTCAACGTTTAATTATTCGACAAAAGAAATAAAAATTCAAAATAGGAAAATGAAAGATGTTTTAAAAAACTTATATAAATTGAGCTAAATAAATTGTTTTATGAAATAAATCAAAAATGTTTAAAATCTTAGTTCTAAGCATTGTCCTTGTGTCTTGTATTGATTCAATCAAGTCGATAGAATCTAAATATTGGTTGACAACTTGTCGTTATTCTAATTGTTATCTGACTTTTGATGTTTGTTTAAATTGTTTCGGTGAACGGGGTTGTAAGAATTGTATCACATTTTATAGACCAGATTGTTCTGTATGTGCCGATGATATTTATAACAAAAACGATCTTGAAATAATCGGTGGAAATGAATATTTTATTTGTGATAGTTCGGAGAGTTTTCAAGTTAAAGCATGTCATTTGTATTGTAGAGGACAATTCTTTCAATCAGGACAATGTGTTCGAGTTCAAAATCTCCCTGTTTGTCAGTGCTTAATGGATAATCAGTAATTACTTTTTTTAAAACGTTTTTTCATTAAATTAAAAAGTGGATTTATTTTGTTTGAAAAAAGGATTTTTCCAACCGGATCAACTGGAAGCACTTCAACAACAACAGCAACAACAAGGTCATCAACATCTACACAGTAAAGTCTAATTTTTATATTTAAACTTAAACTGTTTTTTAATGTCATCATTAATGAGATTAAGAAAACTAGTTAAAAATAATTTTCATTTAAATTAAATTATAATTTCAATAAGAATACAAACAACTACAGCAAGTCCAAGTACTCAAGTTCATAATTTTAATGGAACTCTCGAATTGAATATTTCAGTAACCGAAAACTGGCAAAGAGTGTTTCCGTTGTCAAATGGAGACTTGGTTAGAGGATCAAGAGGAACAACTATTCAAATATGGGATATCCAAAATGGAATCATCAAAAGGAATCTTACAAGTGCTTATTTTAGACCATTTGTTTTTGATGTTTTGTCAAATGGTGACCTCGTAGCTGGATACTATAAGAGCAAAACAATTTTAATATGGGATTTAAATGTGACTCAAGGAGACCCATTGAAACGAATTATTCAAACAAATGAAACTTTTTGGTCCTTGGTAGTATTAAAAAATGATGATTTAGTTATTGGACAAGGAGACGCGAATTATGATATAGTCATTAGAGATTCACAAAATGGTCAAGTCAAAAAACGACTAGTTGGTCATACTAACAGTGTTTATCAAATACTAATTTTACCAAATGAAAATTTAGTTAGTTGTTCTTGGGATGCAACAGTTAAAATATGGAATACTTCAAACAGTGAACCTCTTAAAAGTATAGCTCATTCAACTTGGATTAATTCAATAGCTATTCTTAAGAATGGGAATTTGGTAAGTGGTTTAGAAGATGGTACAATAGAGATTCGTAATTTAGAAACAGGTGATTTAATTCGAGTTCTATCGGGACATAGTGATGCTATTTGTGGTTTTAGTTGTTTACATGTTTTAGACAATGGTAATTTATTGAGTGGATCACACGATACGACTTTTAAAGTTTGGAATCCTTATGACGGTTCAGTTTTAATGACTTCAAAGTCACATGGAACCATAGTTGTGTACACGGTATTTCTTCCAAATGGTGAATTGGTTACTACTTCTTGGAACGAGATATGTATTTGGAAATAAACTTTATAATTTATTCGAATCTATAAAATTAATAAATTTTCAAGAAGACTTAAATTATCCCTTAGCCACCCGTTGGATCATGTGTGATACATTTTTTAAACAGTGAAAAGTCGTTTGAAGATCTAGTCACTGTTCCCCTGTTATAACGTTCTTCTCAAAGTGTCAAGAAAGTCTGAAACTAAAATAAGAATCTGCTGGTATAGGTAAAAATTAAAAAAATCTATTAGATTGTGTTTAAGAGTAAATCTTGAAAAATGTCGAGTATCGTGAAATGTTGCACGAACTCAAAATTATCCTGAAACCTTAAGGTGGAAATTTCCACCTCGTCGGACACCAAGTGTTGTTCTAAACCCGTCTAAAAATCACCGTTGTTTTTGACGATCATATTTGATTCGTTGTAGCAATGTTCGGGCTGATATTTTTCTTGATTAACTGCTTCCATAGTTTAGTTCTATGAACTTTATCGAAGGCTTTACTAGCATCGATTGAGCAGATTTTTGTTCATTGACCTTGCTTTGTACAGATATTTAGAACACTAATGTTGAAATAGTTGAGGCGGGTTTATCATTTGATGATTGAGCGATTAAAAATTGAGGAAATGTTACCACCTCCGCAAAACTTGTTTAATTCTGAATAAAAAATAGTCAAAACTTGTTAATATTTGTCTAAACTATTTAATATTAGACTAATTTATTTAATAAAAACTAACAATGACAATTTTTTTATTTTTAAGTCTAATTTTGTTGATTAATGTACAAAATAAAAACAAAAAAAATTTTTTTATTGAGACTAACTTTGTTAGTTTTTGACTAATTTTGTTAACAATTTTATTGTTTCTCCAAAGCTTTTTTAAATTTAGCTGGTCTACCAGGTTTAGTTTTTTTGGCTATCGGAACCTTTTTATATTTAAGCGGAATATCAACCAACTTCTGTTGAGCAGCTACTGCTATAACATCCGAACACATATAATTTTTTTGGAAGAACCCACAACTACACTTACTCTCTGTCCAATTTTCACGATCCAAAGAAACTTTATTGACTTGCATATAACCAATTGACCAATTTCTTAACATTTTAGTTGCATTACTTAAGTAAGCGTTAACAGCTAGACGTTCGCGTAACGTGTATAAATCCTTGATTACTCGATTATTGCTCTCAAGACCATTATCAGTTGATTGTATTTTATCAGACACACTGAAATTTATCGTTTACTTTAATAAAAGAGTCAATTACAAATGGTTCGTCTTCATTATCAGGAATAACAGAATTTGATTCGATCCAGTCGCTTAAATCGGCAAAGCTAAACGCTTCATGCTTAATGCCACTCAAACCTTTTCTATGTCTTTCGCCTCTCCGTGTATTCTCGGCTTTAACTGCTGATTCAGCTTCTTCTACTGATTCATATTCTTGATCGATCGTATAATATTGACGTACTCTTTTGTTATTAGCGTTTTTTACGAGTTCATCATCTTCTTCATCTTCATCATCATCGTCGTTTACACGTTCTTCGGCGCATTGTTCAGTTGTTACAAGTGGTACTTCAGAAAATTCAGATTCTTCGAGTATATTTTCATCGTGATTGCTTTTGTTAACTGGAGTAATCGTTTGAAAATAATTATCGAGTCTTTCTATCATTTGGACTTTGGTGCCACAGTAAGAAAGCTGATATTTCTCATTAACAAGAAATAAAAAGGACAATGAACTTTTTTTTTTATATTTTTACTGAATTTATAAAAAAGGAGCGAAATAGAAAAAATAAGCTAAATAAACTATTTAGTCTATTTTAAATTAATTAATCGCCTCACGTAGATACGCCATTGTATTTAGGGCTTGCCTCACTGTCTAGATTGCATGCTGAGATGAGGAATTTTTTTTTGAAGCCAAATTGTTTGCCATGGTCAACGTGTGTTATGTTGAGAAGCTCCAGCAATAACGCTTCAAACAGGTTTTTAACATTTAAATTGCCGCCCTCCCATTTTCTCATCCGGACTTGGGACCGGCCAAAGGGTATGGTTACGACTACTAGTTACTGTGGGACGTTCATCATAAACAGCGTCACTCATCCGAGTCTACGACTGCGAACTCGACAACCATTTAGACTTATCTTGGAACCACAAACCAAGCGTACTCTCCTAAGAAGAAGAATACTTAACTTTGTCAACTAGGGTTTTTGACAGTTAAATTGCCGCCCTCCCATTTTCTCATCCGGACTTGGGACCGGCCAAAGGGTATGGTTACGACTACTAGTTACTGTGGGACGTTCATCATAAACAGCGTCACTCATCCGAGTCTATGAGACTGCGAACTCGACAACTATTTAGACTTAGCTTGGAACCACAAACCAAGCGTACTCTCCTAAGAAGAAGAATACTTAACTTTGTCAACTAGGGTTTTTAACAGTTAAATTTCATCCAGTTAAGGTACAGTAAATTTTAGTCTTATAAGTGCAAATATCAAAATTATAATTTTGCGTAATAATCAATAAAAAAAGTCTTCTAAGTGAGTAATTTTTGTTTTACAGAAACACATGTTTTGACATTCCACTTCATACTTTGAAGTTAGTAAGAGTGACTCGCGATGATTGAATTATGTATCACTTCATATAAATGTTGAATTCAAAGATCACTTTTAAGATCGAGAAAAATTTTTTCCTCTTCTTTTTGTCATCTTGACATGCAGCGAAGCCGAAATCTATGCCATTTCAGTATCCTTTATCTCAAAGTTTCAAATAAAACCACCCACTTTTATTTATATTATATTAAACATAATCAGGTATATTTGAAAAAAGTAAAAAATAAAGTAGTTTTTTTTTCTTCTACTAAATATCGCGAAAAACTTCTTGTCCAAATTAATTACAGCTCTACACTTAACGAATCAAAAAAAAGAAGTTTATTTACATTTCAAACACAATCAATTACGAGACCAAAAAAAAACATGATTAGAAGCACCTGTTAATCAAACAAATTCTCATTTCAAAATATTTTAAACATTTTTTTTTCCTAATTAAACGGAAGTTGGAACGACACTTGAAAAAACCTGAACACAATTTTAATTCCAGAACACATTATTTCCTAAACTCAACAACAACAACAACAACATTTTTTTTTCAAACATTCCCGAAATTCATAATAAACTTTAGCGTTATTTCGTTAACATAATTTTCATTAACAAACGCAATTTCGAAACTCTTTTTAAAAAAAAATTACGAAATTATTTCAAGTCAAAATGGCCGTCCCAAAAAAAAACAAACAAAATTTCACAAAGACCTTACAAGGTTAAATTGTACCTAGTTATGTAATAATTCAATTTGGCCTGTGAAATTAACCCCGATTTCACAAAAAAAAATTTTTTTTTTTTTTTTTGAAAAACTTTAACATAATTTATTATGTAAGCGCTTGCAAGAACGAAAAGAGAATCACAATTTCTAGAATTACATTTTTTGTTTCAAGTTTAGTTCATAATAAATTATGGTAATAAAAAAAAAAAAAATTTTTTTTTTTTTTTTTGAAATGGAGATCAATATCGATCGCATAAGAATTTAAAGAATGAACAAAGGATCGTTCTCAACAATTAAAAGAGGAACACACCTAAACCCCAAACACGTTTTTACAAAAAATTTATTTTTAGACCCAACTACAACACAAGAGCCTATTAATAGTCGAAACTTTTTTTTTTTTAAATTTTAATCCATTAATAAAAAAAAATTTTTTTTTTCTAGGTTTCTATTTTTGAACACAAGGAGAGTCATTAATTTTGTAATTTTTTTTTTGTTTAGAAAAAATTATTAAGAGAGAGACACAAAATGGGACGTAAAAAGATAGCTATATCAAAAATTACTGACGAACGTAATCGTCAAGTTACATTCACAAAACGTAAATTTGGACTCATGAAAAAAGCCTATGAACTAAGTGTTTTATGCGAGTGTGAAATTGTGATTATAATTTTTAATAGTAACAACAAGCTATTTCAGTATGCTAGTTCTAATGTTGATTCGATTCTACTTAAATACACGGAACACAACGAGCCTAATGAGACCAAGACCAATGCTGACATTCTAGATGTAACCCGTTTTGAACTTTTTTTAATTTTTAAACTGACCGGTTTTTTTTTAGATTTTGAATAAAAAAGGGGGGGACTGTAAAGGCCTGGATGATGACTCGGGCGATGATGACTTACCCCCGTCCCCTGAGACCACGAAATACTCGTACCAGAACCCGGTAAGTCTTGATCTAAGACCCTTGGTCTGATGAATATTTTGATGATTTTTTATACTAGCTGAATTATGACTTGAACAATAACCGGTTGAATAGTGATATGATGATAAACCCGACGCAGCTGCATCATCCTCAACAACCTCAGGGGGTCGTGCATCACCAACACCATCATGTCCATCATTATGAGAATGACGGGATCTCGACATCGTCGTCTTCGTACTCGTCACAAGCATCACCTGATACGATTCAACCGAAGAAAGAGGATTCAAAGTTCACTCGTATCCCAGAGGGTAATGGTATGCTTGACCCAATGCATTTAACCCCACACAGGGCCATGCCAAACCAAGTGGGTCACTTTAAACCAAAGAGCCAACACTTAGAACAGAGTTATCACACGAATTATCACTTGATTAATCCACCGCCACCGCCGCCGCCACCACCACCGTTTCAGCCTCAAATGCATAATCAAAAAAATCTTCTCGCCTCGTTAAACTCACCAACGTATTCAAGAAATACAGACTTTATAAAAATGCCATACCGCACTCAATACAATTCACCGAAAAGCTTTAACGATCCACAACACGATTTACAATCGATTTTGCAATGGAATAACACAACGACGACCCAGTTGCCGTCGTTCTCGTCTAATCAGTTTAATTTTAGTGATACGACTCCGTCCACATCATCATCGTCCGTTTTAAATCAAATATTTCCAACACATGATTTAACATCAACTGATTTTTCACTAATTAAACAACAACCTCAAACACCAGCACCATCGCCTGCATTGCTATCTTCTTCTTCCATTAAACACAAACCCGATGATGATGATGATTTATTAAAAGAGAATTTTAGTCAAAATGTAAATAACGAACCATCGAATGATTTAAAACAACAAAAAAACGATAATGATCGTTTGGAAATACAAATACCAGTGAATCGGTCTAGTCCAAAACAGACCGAATTGAGTCAATTGTCGCCTGTTGTTAAACGACAAAGGATCAATGAACCTATAAAAACAAGCGAAGAACAGTATTTGAATATAGCGAATTTTTGATCGACTACTAAAAACGAAGTGTAAAAAATTCCAAGAGAAAATGTTTAGTTTTTTTTTGTTTAAACTTTTTTTTTTTTGTTTGAAATAAATTTGTTGAAAAGATGGTTTTGATTTTTATCATTTTTTTGTTTAGAGGAATTTAAAGATGCCTTATGGAGAGTGGGTTTTTAAAAAAAGAGGTTGTTTATTGCTCATTTTATTTTGTGAATTGTTAATAAGCATTTTTTTTGTTGTTGTTGTTTTTAACCTTTTTTTTTTTTTTTGGAATTCCGATGATAATTATTAGTTGGTAGAATTTACGTTATTATATCCAGTAACACATTTAAATTTTCGATTTTTTTCACTGTTTATTTTTTTTGTTTGTATTTATTTATTTTTTTGTTTAGTTTAGTATTTTTTTTCATGTATTTAAATAAAAAATTTTAATTTTTAATTTTATATTTGCTAATACTATGTCACCTGTGTATTACGTTTTTTCGATTTTATTAAAAATCGTCTAGGATTTACCTTTTAATGATGTATGAGTATTTTCGTGCTCTTTATAACCTAGAGAAAACGGTTTCCTCAATTCATACTTTTCAAAATAAACTTGAAAGTATAAACTCGAATTGAAATACGCCTCCCCTTCGATACAACGTATAAGAAGCTTGTGCCATTTTGGCGTAATCGAATTATCAATTTAAGTAACCCAAGCCGCCCTCCCATTTTCTCATCCGGACTTGGGACCGGCCAAAGGGTATGGTTACGACTCCTAGCTACTGTGGGACGTTCATCATAAACAGCGTCACTCATCCGAGTCTAAGAGACTGCGAACTCGACAACTATTTAGACTTAGCTTGGAACCACAAACCAAGCGTCTTCTCCTAAGAAGAAGAATACTTAACTTTGTCAACTAGGGTTTTTGACAGTTAAATTGCCGCCCTCCCATTTTCTCATCCGGACTTGGGACCGGCCAAAGGGTATGGTTACGACTACTAGTTACTGTGGGACGTTCATCATAAACAGCGTCACTCATCCGAGTCTAAGAGACTGCGAACTCGACAACTATTTAGACTTAGCTTGGAACCACAAACCAAGCGTACTCTCCTAAGAAGAAGAATACTTAACTTTGTCAACTAGGGTTTTTGACAGTTAAATTGCCGCCCTCCCATTTTCTCATCCGGACTTGGGACCGGCCAAAGGGTATGGTTACGACTACTAGTTACTGTGGGACGTTCATCATAAACAGCGTCACTCATCCGAGTCTAAGAGACTGCGAACTCGACAACTATTTAGACTTAGCTTGGAACCACAAACCAAGCGTACTCTCCTAAGAAGAAGAATACTTAACTTTGTCAACTAGGGTTTTTGACAGTTAAATTGCCGCCCTCCCATTTTCTCATCCGGACTTGGGACCGGCCAAAGGGTATGGTTACGACTACTAGTTACTGTGGGACGTTCATCATAAACAGCGTCACTCATCCGAGTCTAAGAGACTGCGAACTCGACAACTATTTAGACTTAGCTTGGAACCACAAACCAAGCGTAATCTCCTAAGAAGAAGAATACTTAACTTTGTCAACTAGGGTTTTTGACAGTTAAATTGCCGCCCTCCCATTTTCTCATCCGGACTTGGGACCGGCCAAAGGGTATGGTTACGACTACTAGTTACTGTGGGACGTTCATCATAAACAGCGTCACTCATCCGAGTCTAAGAGACTGCGAACTCGACAACTATTTAGACTTAGCTTGGAACCACAAACCAAGCGTCTTCTCCTAAGAAGAAGAATACTTAACTTTGTCAACTAGGGTTTTTGACAGTTAAATTGCCGCCCTCCCATTTTCTCATCCGGACTTGGGACCGGCCAAAGGGTATGGTTACGACTACTAGTTACTGTGGGACGTTCATCATAAACAGCGTCACTCATCCGAGTCTAAGAGACTGCGAACTCGACAACTATTTAGACTTAGCTTGGAACCACAAACCAAGCGTAATCTCCTAAGAAGAAGAATACTTAACTTTGTCAACTAGGGTTTTTGACAGTTAAATTGCCGCCCTCCCATTTTCTCATCCGGACTTGGGACCGGCCAAAGGGTATGGTTACGACTACTAGTTACTGTGGGACGTTCATCATAAACAGCGTCACTCATCCGAGTCTAAGAGACTGCGAACTCGACAACTATTTAGACTTAGCTTGGAACCACAAACCAAGCGTAATCTCCTAAGAAGAAGAATACTTAACTTTGTCAACTAGGGTTTTTGACAGTTAAATTGCCGCCCTCCCATTTTCTCATCCGGACTTGGGACCGGCCAAAGGGTATGGTTACGACTACTAGTTACTGTGGGACGTTCATCATAAACAGCGTCACTCATCCGAGTCTAAGAGACTGCGAACTCGACAACTATTTAGACTTAGCTTGGAACCACAAACCAAGCGTACTCTCCTAAGAAGAAGAATACTTAACTTTGTCAACTAGGGTTTTTGACAGTTAAATTGCCGCCCTCCCATTTTCTCATCCGGACTTGGGACCGGCCAAAGGGTATGGTTACGACTACTAGTTACTGTGGGACGTTCATCATAAACAGCGTCACTCATCCGAGTCTAAGAGACTGCGAACTCGACAACTATTTAGACTTAGCTTGGAACCACAAACCAAGCGTACTCTCCTAAGAAGAAGAATACTTAACTTTGTCAACTAGGGTTTTTGACAGTTAAATTGCCGCCCTCCCATTTTCTCATCCGGACTTGGGACCGGCCAAAGGGTATGGTTACGACTACTAGTTACTGTGGGACGTTCATCATAAACAGCGTCACTCATCCGAGTCTAAGAGACTGCGAACTCGACAACTATTTAGACTTAGCTTGGAACCACAAACCAAGCGTAATCTCCTAAGAAGAAGAATACTTAACTTTGTCAACTAGGGTTTTTGACAGTTAAATTGCCGCCCTCCCATTTTCTCATCCGGACTTGGGACCGGCCAAAGGGTATGGTTACGACTACTAGTTACTGTGGGACGTTCATCATAAACAGCGTCACTCATCCGAGTCTAAGAGACTGCGAACTCGACAACTATTTAGACTTAGCTTGGAACCACAAACCAAGCGTAATCTCCTAAGAAGAAGAATACTTAACTTTGTCAACTAGGGTTTTTGACAGTTAAATTGCCGCCCTCCCATTTTCTCATCCGGACTTGGGACCGGCCAAAGGGTATGGTTACGACTACTAGTTACTGTGGGACGTTCATCATAAACAGCGTCACTCATCCGAGTCTAAGAGACTGCGAACTCGACAACTATTTAGACTTAGCTTGGAACCACAAACCAAGCGTACTCTCCTAAGAAGAAGAATACTTAACTTTGTCAACTAGGGTTTTTGACAGTTAAATTGCCGCCCTCCCATTTTCTCATCCGGACTTGGGACCGGCCAAAGGGTATGGTTACGACTACTAGTTACTGTGGGACGTTCATCATAAACAGCGTCACTCATCCGAGTCTAAGAGACTGCGAACTCGACAACTATTTAGACTTAGCTTGGAACCACAAACCAAGCGTAATCTCCTAAGAAGAAGAATACTTAACTTCGTAAACTAGGTTAAACAGATCCATGATCGCCTTTTCCAATTCCGCACTTTGGTATGGTAACACACTCAGAGTGCTGAGCTCTCTGGATTTTGAAACTTTTTGTTTTTTAAGGTGTTGGAGGAATTTTAACTTGAACTGTTGAACTTTTCGTTACTCGAAAATTTAAAGCTTTGCTTCGTGTATCTTATGAATTAAATAAACTATAATCTATACCTCACATTAATTTCCAAGTTCAAAAGAGAATTTTGAAAAGTTTAAAAAAAATTCATGGAGTTTAATTAAACGATTAAATGATTCCTCAAATTTCCGCCTAAATATTCAAAATACTAAGAGGGTACATTTATAAACTTGAGCCTATATTATTTCAAATAAAAAGTTGAAAATGTTTTGGTTTTTAACACGATTCAACTTTTTGAACTATTTGTCATTGTTTTACGTTTAATTTGAAAACCAGAAGATAACCAGTGATAAGGAAGGTCAACCAGGTCATACGTTTCTGTTAATTTGTTTGTCTTTGGATCCCCTCCAAACAAAACCCTTTTTTAACCGAAGGCAAAATCAATAATACATTTTGATCCTTGTTTTTTTTTCGATTTTCATTAAAAAAGATTTAACAGGTTGAAAAATGGTTTTAAAAATTCATGTAAAGCAATTGCACATAGCTCTAAGCGTTTAGTGACCTCTTATGTCATTATTTTATAAAATCAAAAGACACAATCTGCGTACTTTTAAAAAAAATTAAAAACCAAGTTACCTGGTTTGATCAGTCGTTCTTCTAATAGTCGATATATGTCTTGTTGTCAATAATCTTGTTGATGTTGAAGCGGTTTCAGTTGATATAATTGGAAATTCTCGTCTGTCAGTAGGTTCTTATTTAGATGTTTACAATCTGAATGTTTTTTTAAAAAGAACATCATATTGAACACTTTTAACTCTGTTTAGCGTGATATCCTTTGAAAATTTTGATAAGAAATTAAAGGAAACACACATATAGTGAATCTTCTATAAAGTTTCGGCTTCTGAGAGCAAACTAACGGAGACAAAACGTAGACGATCTTTTTAGTCTTCTATTATGAAATCACCATTTTTAGCAAACAATGAGTGTCTCTTAATTTTGAGAAATAAACAAAAGAGGTATGAATTAGAGATTAAATTAAGAGTGTGGGTGAAAAGTGATTGAAAGACTAACGACTCATTCGAGTAAATTATTTTGAAACGTAAAAATATTTTTATTTTTTAAATTTTATTTGACATTAAATTTTCAGACATTTACATCTGAAAATTTATTAGTTTTATAGATTCGAGGAAATTATAAAATTTATTTCCTGTTGGTGGGCGTAATTGTAGGAATTACAATAAATAAAAGATGTTATTTGTTCAACAAAACTCTTTATTATTAACACAACTATTATTATTAGTACTTCTCATAACTCTTAGATATAAAAGATAGAATGAACTAAATGCATTCTAAATAGTAAATTAAATTAAATTGAATAAATATTTAAGCGCTTAGAAATAACCAAGTTAAGTTTATTAATATAGCAACCAACTAGTTACAAATAGCAACTAGTATGAAAGGTCTTTTAACCATGAGAGTAGTCCGGCTTATGCGCACATAAATTTATTTCCAAATACATATCTCGTCCCGAGAAGTAGTAACCAAATCACCATTTGGAAGAAATGACGTTTGAATAACCGAATCTCTATGTGACTTTGAAGTCGTTAAAAGTGAACCATCATTTGGATTCCAAACTTTTAAAGTTCTATCGTATGATCCACTCAATAAATTACCATTGTCTAATACATGCAAACAGCTATTTTCACAAATAGCACCACTTTGTCCATTTAGAACCCGAATTAAATCACCTGTTTCTAAATTACGAATCTCTATTTTACCATCCCAAAAACCACTTGCCAAATACCCATTCTTAAGAATAGCTATTGACACAACAGGAGATGAATGAGCTATACTTTTAAGAGGTGTTGTGTTTGAAGTATTCCATATTTTAACTGTTTTATCCCAAGAACAACTAACTAAATTATCATTTGGTAAAATTATTATTTGATACATATAGCTTATATGACCAACTAATCGTCTTTTAACTTGACCATTTTGTGAGTCTCTAATAACTATATCATAATTTGTGCTTCCTCCTTGTCCGATAGCTAAATCATCATTTTTTAGTACTGTCAAGCATAAAAACGATTCATTTGTTTGAATAATTCGTTTCAATGACTCTCCTTGAGTCACCTTTAAATCCCATATTAAAATTGTTTTGTTATCTAGATATCCAGCCACAAGATCACCATTTGACAAAACACCAAAAACATATGGTCTAAAATGAACACTTGTAAGATATCTTTTGACTCTTGAATTTTGAATATCCCATATTTGAATAGTTGACCCTGATGACCCTCTAACCAGGTCTCCATTTGACAATGGCAACATTCTTTGATAACCACCTGTTACTGAAATATTCAACTTGAGAGTTCCATTAAAATTATGAACTTGAGTACTTGTACTTGTTGTAGTTGTTTGTATTCTTTAATTATAAAGGTTAAATTAATATAAGCTTCTTCTTTTTTAACTTTTTGACCTATTTGTCATTGTTTTACGTTGAATTTGAAAACCAGCAGAGAACCAATGTAAAGGGAGACAAGATAGGCTCTACTTTTTGCTTTAACAAGACTGTTAATTTGTTTGTCTTTGGATCCCCTCAAAACAAATCCCTTTTAAGATGATGAACACCTAAGTCAAAATCACTTGTTTCTTTTTCGAATTTAATTGAAAAAGATTTAACTGGTTGAAAAATGGTTTTAAAAATTCATGTAAAACTATGACACATAGCTCAAAGAGTTTAGTGACCTCTTATATTATTATTTGATAAAATCAAAAATAACAATCTGAGTAATTTTAAATAGAAAAAAAAAACAAAGTTACCTGGTTTGATCAGCCGTTCTTATAGTCGATGTATGTGTTTTTGTCAATGGTCTTGTTGACGTTGAAGCGGTTTCAGTTGATAAGCATGAACAATCTTGTTTGAAATTGGATAATTTTGAGGTATACAATTTAAATTTTTTTTTAAAAAGAACATCATATTGAACACTTTTAACTCTGTTTAGCGTGATATCTTTTGAAAATTTTGACTTGATAAGACGTGATACTCTAATTGTTTTTGGTACTATTTTTTCACCTTGAAAATCCCAACTAACTTTATCATCTGTTAATATATTTAATTCTTTAAGTTGATCATTTATGGGCTTGTTCTGTTGTGACCAGCCTGCTGATTTTTTATTAAATTCACTCCTTGATTGACTGTAATTAGCTCCAAATGGACCAAAACCCATTCCGACCTCAAAGCTTTTACTGTTACTTGATTCAATATCACTGTAATTATCGTCACTTAAAACAATTTGTTTTTTTGGACCTTCTGACTTTACTTTAAATATGTTTGAAAGCTCTCGTTTAATAATATCCGGTTGCAAATCATTGTTAAAATTGTATCCGGACAAAGATTTAAGAGCATCGTCAATGTTCACATGCTTAAAGACAACATCAGATGTTTGCTTGATAAAATCGTCGATAAAATTTTGAGAAAATTGTGATTCAGACATTTGATACTCTTCGTTAATATCTAGGTTTGAGTAAATTTCCGATGCCAACAGTGACATTTGATCTCTACTCACATAAACAGAACTTGCAGGTCCAAACACTTCATCCTCAAGACCTAAATTTTGAAGCTGTTGAGCTTTTATTTGAAGTTTATTTATTTTTGTATCTTTTCCGTTGACAATAAAATCACATTCGATGATTGGCTCCCATGCTCTACCTAGATCTTTCAAGTTTTTTTCAACCTTTAAACGATTAACACTTCCGGTAGCTTCCTTAAAATCAACACGAATAGGAAACTCTTCAAGCATCATTGCACTACCACTTAAAGAAATCTCTTTGCCTTCATCATCAAAAAATTGAATGACACAATCGAATTTTGAGGGTACCAAACTGATAATTTGAGTGGGTAAAACATCGATTTCGTGTTTTTGCTTCACAAGTTGAACAAACTTATTCTTGTGTGAATTTGTTAACATATTTACTCTGAAATAGAAACCTTGTTGATGAAATTTTAAAAAATTGGTTACGTTGTCTGCTACTACCAGTTGAGGCACACCCAATGAAAGCCATTTTAATTGTTTGTATTTTTTGGTGTTTTCGTTATCTAAAATCAATTTTGAACCAGTCGATAAAAATGCCTCCAAATGAACCATTCCATTTTCGGTCATGTCATCAACGGCCAAATCAGCTGTCTCAAAACTAATGTCTTTTCCAGACGACAAGTCAACATTGTGATGAGTTAAAACATAAAATAAAAACAATAAAATAAATCTCTTTGTTGAATTCATTGTTTAATAAAATGTAAAAAAAACAGTGTTGATATTTATAACAAGTTAAATGTTCTTATCATTATTCAAATCATTGGTTTCTAATTTCATTTTCTTAAAAGGTTGCTCAAGGATCGTTTTAAAAATTTATTTAATTAAAAAAAAGGGAATACTTTTATCTTTTTTGAAAGAAAATAATTTGCTATTTTAACAAAATTTGATTCCCTGGTCTTTGATTTCATTTTAATTATTTTCAATTTTGTTTTGTTTTTGTTAAATAATACTTTTTACCTCCCTTTTTTTTAAAGCTATGTTTCAAATTCTTTATTTATCCATTTTAAAATGTTTAATTTTAAGAATTAAAAAATAATTTCAAATCCTTACTAGTAATCATATTCACCAATCGACTATCAACATTTTTCTTATATAAATGTCTTGCCTACTGTACGAATGTGTGAATAGCCAATAGTCCTGGACACTGCATCGAGTCGCCCTCCCATTTTCTCATCCAGGCTTGGGACTGGCCACGGCATGGTTACAACTCTAGTTACTGTGGAACGTTCATCATAAACAGTGTCACTCATCCGAGTCTCGACAGCTATTCTCGACTATGAACTCGATAGCTATTTAGACTTAGCTTGGAACCACAAACCAAACGTTATTCTTCTATTGAAGAATACTTAACTTCGTAACTAGGGTTTCATTCAGTGGATTTAGAATTATATTTTAATGAAAGTCGTCCTCCCATTTTCTCATCCGGACTTGGAGACGGCCAAAAGGGTATGGTTACGACCTCTAGTTAACTGTGGGACGTTCATCATAAACAGCGTCACTCATCCGAGTCTACGACTGCGAACTCGACAACTATTCAGACTTAGCTTGGAACCACAAACCAAGCGTTATTCTACATTCAGTAGAACACTTAACTTTGTAAACTAAGATATACAGTTACATTATCACCTTTCCATTTCCACGTCCGAGCTTGGGACCGGACAAGGTCCAAAAAAAAAATGCATTTTAAAATTAGGAAATTATTTATTTGCGATTAAAAAAATTGATAAAAAAATTTTTGATTTTTTGTCTGAGTTTGAATAAAATAATTTAAAAAAAAAAGACTGAGCTAAATGCTTGTGTTAAATCAAGAGTAAATAAAAAAAATTCAAAAAAAAATTCAACAAATTTTTTATCGTTCAATTTGGTTCCTAAAATACACCGGGAATAAAAAAAAAAGTATCAAAAATTCTAAAATTCTAAATATACGTTGTCTTGTTATCACTTTCTTTTTTGAGATTCGATTTTTGTTGTTCACATCGTTCAAATTGTTTTCTTATATTGGGTACACTCCAAGTCACACCAGCTAATTCCAAAATCACACACTGACATGTTCTTACTCGAATCACTGTTATTATTATCATCCATTTTTTTGAATAAATTCAATGTTGTCGCGTCTATGCTAACCCTATTTTGACTCTGTTTGACCCGTGTCACCTCTTGGTTCGGAATCAAAGCAACTATTGACTTTCGATTCATCTCATTCTTTTTATACTTATTCTCAATAGTTGAGTAAACCTTTGACACAAATCTTGGCTTTTCTTGAACCTCATTCGAAAATATGTAATGCATGCTTTTACGGTCCTTAAACTTTTCTTCAATTTTATTCGCATCGTTTTTTAACGACAGACTCCTCTTTACAATCGGTTTGACTTCTTTATCATTAAACAAATTAACAACCAAGTCCTTTGAATTTTGTTCGACCGGGTCAAAATGACACCTCACTTGCTCATAGGGGACATACACAGTCGATGAATGACGCGTTTGATTCTTCAAATCCCCTAAACCAGTGTCCACGTAACTTCCAAAATCAAAATTATTTTTTTCATCGTAAAAAATTTTAACAATTGATTTTCGACTTGCATGAGTTCGGGTCTTTTGATTTTTATTAGTCTCTGTTGATTTTGATTCTTTGACCTCCGGTGCGAGAGGTGCAATTGATTTTGATGAAAATCGTTTCGAATTCTTTCGTATAAACTCGTCTATCTTTTTATTCAACGTCAAATCGTAATAAGCATCGGATTCCGAAAATTGTTTCATTATTACTTTTTTATCCTCTTCGCATTTGTTCGATTTTTCACTCTCAAGATCACTGGTTGTCGGAACTGATAACCCAGAGTCTACACTGAGAGTATTCGAAGACAGATCGTGTTTGTTCAAAATTTTTGTTTACAAAAAAAATTAAACAGAATTGAAACAAGTTGCAGCGGGTGTTATCGTTTTTTCATTTTTGTTAATCTCAGATATTAACGATTGGCTAGAATATCTATATTAAAGACTCTGTCAAACAAATGAGACTGTTTACATTGTTGGGGACATTAGCACGTTCAAATACAATTAAAACTCTATTAAGAGATAAGACATGCCTGCCTAAAACATGAATCTGTAGTCTTATTTACATTTCCAGAGTTTCTTAAAAAAAATTTTCCGAGCTTTCAAATTTTTGCTGAGGGTTTAGATTTTTACCCATATATTTGAGACATTTTGTCATATCGGGATAATCCCCTTGTCTTAGTCTTTTTCTCATCTCTAGTGATTTCTTAAAATAGCCTTCGGCTTCAATATTTTCCAGCTGTTTATTCTTCAGAGGTTCCAAAAAACTGGGGTGTTTGCAGTATAAAAATGTCTTAAAAATGTTTGCACATGAAATCATTGTAATGAAGCATACCATCGACCAGGGCTATGTCTAGTAAATGAAAAATAAAAGTTTCTCTTCAACACCAATTTTTCGAATACTGAACTTGTTATTTCAAACATTTTAGTCATCACTGGCAGATCACATTTCTTGTGAAGATTTAGCGACATGGTGAATTAGAGGATACGTTTGAACAAATGCAAGCAGCAACATCATTTTTCACACTTAGCTATCCTGATCACCATTGGAAAGACTTGCATCGTTTAATTCCTGGTCCGAAAGCTCAAACTAAATCCGAAAAATACAATAATAATGAAATACAATGACACCCAACACATAAAAAAATAAAAAATGCAAAGAAGCCAAAGATAAAATACTCAACTACACTGATAATTTGATCACAGCTATGAACCTACGAAGTGAATGTGTAACTAATCAGACCCTCACCCGTGTTCATTTCTAACATCAAAAATACCTCATAACGAAATGGACAAAGATTATGAAGATCTAATTAACTGCTACCAGCGTCATGTATGTAGAATGAATGGATATTGCAAGTCAAAAAATAGCCTCAAAGAGGAATGACCCCTATCTCAACATGCACAATCGCATTATTTGCCATCACTGGCGTGGTAATGTAGATATGCAAATAATATTAGATAAATCATATGCGATAAATTATGTGAATAAATATGCTACAAAAGACGAAAAGGCTAGTCGATCTCTCTTTCAATTTTATAAAGAAGTCATAGGATCATTTACACTTGAAGATAATCCAGCGGGTAAAATTAGAGCTTTAATGATCAAGTCTATTGCAGGCAAACGGTATCTAGGTGAAGAGTTAGAATAGGACAACATCGGACTCAACATACCGTAAACTCATTTTTTATACTGCTGGGTTAAAAAACGAAAATTCAGTATTGAATTTTTTTCAAAAATAATTTTAAGGCCGGGCTAAAACTTAATTTTCTCTTGTTATTCATTAAATGATCAACGCATAGTAAGACTTTTTACATGAACGCTTTAACCGGACACTTAAAATATAAACTTGAGCTCCTACTGCAAAAGCAGCGTTCTTAATTAAAGGAGAGACCATACATGCACTTTTTCCAATACAGCCGAGACGTAACAAAAAGGCATATTGCCCATTAAATGGTTAAAGTTTACAAAAAATCCAATCAAAGTTTAAAGGAATAACTCATATAATTTTTGAAGAGTACCCAATGCGATCTCAAGCAACTTTGGGTGTCATCGATAAACGACTTAAACAGGCTAATGGTAACGATAAACCTTTTGGTGGTGTTTCGGTCATACTCACTGTTCTTCCTGGACAACTATAATAGGCGGCAATTATAAGTTTTTAGCAATTTAGCAATTCGACAATTCATTTTGATCAATACATTTATATTTTTGAGACTGTAACATTTTCAACATTTTATGTTAGAAAATGCTACACTGTTGAAAATTGGACATTTTCTTTTAATTTTCTACTACATGGTAGTAGTAGTAGTTTAACTGCGACTCGAAAAATCGAGTAGAACTTAATTGCTATAGCAGTTTTTTGCAAGCTTTTGCTTGCCAATCCACCCTTCATCTAATCTTGATTTGAAATTCTCGAGTGATGCAGCTGCGTCGGGTTTATCATCATTTCACTATTCAACCTGTTATTGTTCAAGTCATAATTCAGCTAGCACATAAAATAATCAAAATATTTTCAAACTGAGGTTCTAAGATCAACACTTACCGGGTTCTGGTACGAGTATTTCGTGGTCTCAGGAGACGGGGGGAAGTCATCATCCAGACCTTTACAGTCCCCCCTTTTTTATTCAAAACATTAAAAAAAAAACGGTAGTTTAAAAATTTTTTAGAAAATCATCTAGTGCTAAAATCAAAAAAATATAATTGAAGATTTTAAATTGTAGATTTTAATGAAATGAATGTACAATGTACATGTTACATCTAAAAGTAAGATTATTTTTGCGACGGTGAAGTTTGGAGCAAATTTTTGGAGCAAAGCAAATTTTATTTTTTAAAACTGTAAAATTCAATAAATAGATGGACCTAACCTAGTTTAAAAATTTTAACATAACTAAACAAAATTTGTTAAACTTGATATAAAATATTTTCTTCAATTTTTTGAATTGATCGATTTTTGATCAATAATTAAATTTTTAAAAACAGATTGTTAACATTATAATGAAATTTCAATTTAAATTTTTTAAATTTTAATTTAAGTACAAATTTTCAAAAGTAAAATTGGCGGGATTTTTTGAAATTTTCAAAAAATTTAAATGTTCGCGCCAAAATGTCTTATTTAAATTTAGTGTATGCATTTCAAATTTTGTTAAAAATCGAAACTAACATTAATAATCAAATATTGATTTTCCCTTTTTTTTAATTATTTTTGAAATTAACAAAAAATTTACAATCTAAAACCATTTTTATTTTATGCACTGTACCTAATTTAATTTAAAAAAGAACAGCTTTTCTAAAATTGCTTTGCTCCAAAAAAAAATTGCTCCAAACTTCACTCTTCCATTATTTTTAAGAAAGTAGGACAATTTTTTAGATTTTCGATTAAATTAATGATCTAGTTTTATTTAGGTGGAAATGACTAACTTTATGTAGCGTATTACACGTCTGGAAGACACTGGCTGACTTTTTGTCAAGAGTGATCACGCCCAGGCACTTAGTAATTCAAATCGCTCTCCCACTTTCTCATCCAGGCTTGGAACCGGCCAAAGGGTATGGTTATGACTCCTAGCTACTTTGGGACGTTCATCATAAACAGCGTCACTCATCCGAGTCTAAGAGACTGCGAACTCGACAAATATTTAGACTTAGCTTGGAACTACAAACCAAGCGAATTCTTCTATTGAAGAACACTTAACTTTATAACTAGAGAATTTAATTTTATTCAAAAATTTTTTAAATAATTAAACAAATTTTCTTCTGACGCTGATACCCATTCAGGATCAAGTTTAACTCCAAACTCACCACGTCTATAAAAATGACATCCATCTTTATTAATCGGTCTATAAGTCACAGCTACACATTCATCATTCTTTTTACAATTACTATAACAGTCTTGAACCGAATGAACTCGTACATATTTAAAATGATTTGTTAATCTTAACCCTTTGTAATAGACATTACCTTCTGTTTGTATTCTTTAATTATAAAAGTTAATTAATATAAGCCTCTCCTTTTTTAACTTTTTGACCTATTTGCCATTGTTTAACGTTAAATTTGAAAACCAGCAGAACTTTTCTCAACTTTTTGCTTTGACAAGCATTTAAATTTGTTTGTCTTTGGATCCCCTCCAAACAAATACCTTTTTTAGTCGATGATGATCACCTAATTCAAAATCACTTGTTTTTGGCAAAATCAAGGTTTTTTTCAATTTTTTCAATTTTCAATTAATTCAGAAAAAATTGAAAAAAACCTTGATTTAGCCTTGTTTCTTTTTCGATTTTAATTCAAAAATTTTCAACTTGTTTTCAAAATTCAAATAAAACAAGTGCACATAGCTCAAAGAGTTTAGTGACCTCTTAAAATATTATTTTATAAAATCAAAAATAACAATCTGAGTAATTTTAAATAGAAATAAAAACAAAGTTACCTGGTTTGATCAGTCGTTCTTATAGTCGATGTTTCTGTTTTTGTCAATGGTCTTGTTGACGTTGAAGGGGTTTCAGTTGATAAGCAGGATAATTTTGAGGTATACAATCTGAACGTTTTTTTAAAAAGAACGTCGTATTCTATTTTTTTAACTCTGTTTAGTTTGATATCCTTTGAAAATTTTGATTTGATAAGACGTGATACTCTAATTGTTTTTGGTACTATTTTTTTTCCTTGAAACTCCCAACTAACTTTATCATCTGTTAATTTATTCAATTCATTAAGTTGATCATTTAAGGACTTGTCTTGTTGTGACCAGCTTTCTACTTTTTTATTGAATTCAGTAGTTGATTTTCCAAAATTAGCGCCAAACAGACCAAAACTCATTCCGACGTCAAAGCTATTACTGTAACCTGATTCATTTTCATTGATTCCTCCACTGTAATTGTCTTTGTTTAAAACAATGTATTTTTTAGAACCTTCTGACCTCACTTTGAATATGTTTGAAAGCTCTTGTTTAATAATATCCGGTTGCAGATCATTGTTAAAATTGTAATTGGATAAAGAGTTAAGAGCTTCGTCAACGTTGACATGCTTAAAGACAACATCAGATGTTTGCTTGATAAAATCGTCGATAAAATTTTGAGAAAATTGTGATTCAGACATTTGATAATCTTCGTAAATTTCTAGGTTTGAGTAAATTTCCGATGCCAACTGTGACATTTGATCTCTACTCACATAAACAGAACTTGCAGGTCCAAACACTTGGTCCTCAAGACCTAAATTTAGAAGCTGTTGAGCTTTTATTTGAAGTTTATTTATTTTTGTATTTTTTCCGTTGACCATGAAATCACATTCGATAATTGGCTCCCATGCTTTACCTAGATCTTTCAATTTTTTTTCAACCTTTAAACGATTAACACTACCGGAAGCTTCCATAAAATCAACACGAATAGGAAACTCTTCAAGCATCATTGCACTACCACCTAAAATAACCTGTTTGCCTTCATCATCAATAAATTCAATGAAACAATCGAATTTTGAGGGTACCAAACTGATAATTTGAGTTGGTAAAACATCGATTTCGTGTTTTTGCTTCACAAGTTGAACAAACTTATTTCTATGAACATCTGTTAACATATTTACTTTGAAATAGAAACCTTCTTGATGAAATTTTAAAAAATTGGTTTCGTTGTCTGCTACTACCAGTTGAGGCACACCCAATGAATGCCAATTTAATTGATGGTATTTTCTTTTGTTTTCGTTTTCCAAGATTGATTTTGAACCAGTCGATAAAAATGCTTCTAAATGAATCATTCCATTTTCGGTCTTGTAATCACCAACCAAATCAAGTGTACCAAAACTTATGTCTTCACCACACGCTTCTTCTGTCAACTCAACATTGTAGTGAGTTAAAACACAAAATAAAAACAATAAAATACAAAGTTCTTTTGAATTCATTTTTCCAATAAAATGTAAAAAAAAGAGTGTTGATATTTATAACAAGTTAAATGTTCTTATCATTTTAAAAATTTATTTAATTAAAAAAAAAGGGAATACTTTTATCTTTTTTGATAGAAAATAATTTGCTATTTTAACAAAATTTGATTCCGTGGTCTTTGATTTCATTTTAATTATTTTCAATTTTATTTTTTTTTGTTAAATAATACTTTTTACCTCCCTTTTTTTTAAAGCTAGGTTTCAAATTCTTTATTTATCCATTTTAAAATGTATAATTTTAAGAATTAAAAAATAGTTTCAAATCCTTACTAGTAATCATATTCATCATTCGAGTATCAACAACTTGGGACTTGCCACGGCATGGTTACTACTCTAGTTACTGTGGGACGTTCATCATAAACAGCGTCACTCATCCGAGTCCATGAGACTGCGAACTCGACAACTATTCAGACTTAGCTTGGAACCACAAACCAAGCGTACTCTCCTAAAAAGAAGAATACTTAACTTTGTAAACTTGGATAAACATTTACATTATCACATTCACATTTCCACGTGCGAACTTGAGACTGGACAAGGTATGGTATGGCTAAGATGTTGAAAAAAAAATTGCATTTTAAAATTAGGAAATTATTTATTTGCGATTAAAAAAATTGATAAAAAAAAATTTTGATTTTTTTGTCTGAGTTTGAATAAAATAATTTAAAAAAAAAAATTTAACAAATTCATATTTTTATAGTTCAATTTGGTTCCTATAATACACCGGGAATAAAAAAAAAAGTATCAAAAATTCTAAAATTCTAAATATACGATGTCTTGTTATCACTTTCTTTTTTGAGATTCGATTTTTGTTGTTCACATCGTTCAAATTGTTTTCTTATATTGGGTACACTCCAAGTCACACCAGCTAATTCCAAATCACACACTGACTTGTTCTTACTCGAATCACTGTTATTATTATCATCCATTTTTTTGAATAAATTCAATGTTGTCGCGTCTATGCTAACCCTATTTTGACTCTGTTTGACCCGTGTCACCTCTTGGTTCGGACACAAAGTAACTATCGACTTTCGATTCATCTCATTCTTTTTATACTTATTCTCAATAGCTGAGTAAACCTTTGACACAAATCTTGGCTTTTCTTGTACCTCATTCGAAAATATGTAATGCATGCTTTTACGGAACTTAAACTTTTCTTCAATTTTATCCGGGTCGTTTTTTAACGAAAGACTCCTCTTTACGATCAGTTTGACTTCTTTATCATTAAACAAATTCACAACCAAGTCCTTTGAATTTTGTTCAACTGGGTCAAAATCATACCTCACTTGCTCAAAAACAAGTTCAAAACATGAAACAAAAAATAAACCAAAATAGAAGAGTTGATTTTGACGAGATGTTTTCGATTCATTTGTTATGTTTGGAGATTGATTTTATTAGCCATATAACGACAAGTCCTGACTTATACGTAATTGCGTATGACAAGTTACTTGTCGAAGAAATTAACAGTATGATGCTTACAACCAATGAATGTGTACTGGTCACTTATGATACCACTTTTATTATGGGAGATTTTTATATGTCGGCTTTGCTTGATAAGCATAATTTACTTAGAAAAGAGCCAGTTGTTTATCTATTTCATGATGTCAAATCACAATATATTCACCTCTCTCAATATTTATAAATCAAATCTCTTAATATTTATAAAGATCTACCATTAGACGTCGTTATTTTGACTGTGTCATAAGTTGTCGGTTTACTATCACAATGAAATCATACGCGGTTTTTGTTTAAGTGGTAATTTTCCACTTAAAGATGATTATTTCCGATTAAAAAAAAGACGCTGACTGGGTTGTTTATAGACCAAATGTGAGTATAGAATCAATCGTGTCGGATATTAGAAATACTGATATTGAACTTATTCAATCGGTTAAGAGTGCCACATCGGGCCACATATTCAGTGCGTCCATAAATAACGCGCGCTGTATTCCAAGACACTATTAAGAAAAAATTTTGTCCAGTTAGGTAAAAAGAAAAACAAATATAAAAGAAAAGAGTTAATACAAAATAGTACACCAAAATTTGACCGAGTTAATTATGTTATAGGTCAACGTAGACGAGCTCATGCTTTGAATTAAGGTTCTGATACTTTTAAAATTCGCATCTTGCTTGTATGACGCTTCTTGATGATTTAAGTCAATTTTGTTTGCTATCTTTTTTATTTTATCATCTATGTCTGACACTTTATCTTCCAATGCACGTCATATTGGCATGTCTTTTGTTGGAACCTCAACTCCTTCTTGAAGACCATGGTCCATTATTTCAGTAACATCATCCGACATTAAATGGTTGTACTTAGTATCAGCGTTAAAGCTATCTTTATGATCGTAATGATTGAAATACATATTCACTACTTGTTGTTCAAGATACTTATGGTATAGTGGCCTTTTAGACTAACTTGGTGCATACCCCCCTTCAAGGTAAGACGTTTGAGAGGCAAACTGTCTTCTGTAGCGTTATGCTACCTGTTGCGGGTAGTGGAATGGAAGTATTTCAGATATAAAGCCCTCAAGCTTACAAGGGATTACGAGAGGACAGCAATAAACGTTAATAGTTTGACGGAACCAACTGCGGCCGAGATGGCCAAGTTAAAAAAATAGGCTAAAAGAGCATCCGAAAGAGGACGTTTGGAACATAACATTTAATAATGAAATGATGGTCCAAGATCCCAGGTGGTTTTAAAAGGGGTCGAGATCGATTTCCTGGTTGATACATGAACGTCTATCAACATTATCAACGAAAAGATATTCGAGTTGTTAAAGTTGCAGGTTAAGCTAGTCGAGTGTAAGACTAAGTTGTTTGGGTATCAAACAAAAACTCCATTACCAGTGTTGGGTGAATTTGATTCCGAGTTGGAGTTTAGAGGACTCGACTTTTGATTGAAACGGAAATGAGGTAAACAAATGTGAGAAGGAAAGCCTCAGTACGGTATGGGATTGCGAGAAGTTTTGGACTCAGATGTTCGGGAAAGACTTTTACATTGAAATACGTTTGGCATTAGGATTGGAAGAGTTTGAGTATGTGCTTGTTCATAAGCCTGTCGTAATGACGATAAGAGGTCCTACCCTAATATGTGAGCTGACTTTTTAGTGATCTTGTGAACTGAGCTTTTTGTGAGATTCAGTTGACGACACTAGCTCACATAGGTTTTTATACAAAAAAAAATTGACACTCAATTAAAACAATATTTAATTACAGTTTCACTTAATTTAAAGAAAAAGAGACAGATAAGCTTTCTGTTGAAAGCGTGCAAGAGTCCAAAAATTCAGAAGTTTCTTATGAATGAATGTTCAAAGTGCCAATGTTCATGACGCTATAGTTAATTTGTTATCTACAACCATAAAACTTTTCAGCACAAACATAGTTCTCACAAAATAGACTGAAATACACAAAAAAGTCTTGAACTTTAACAACCAAATTAATAAGATGAAGCATAATTTGGACATTTTAGAAAATAAAATAAGAGAGGCCTTAAGAAAGAAACAAATTGTAAGTTAACTCCAAAGACAGGAGACTTAGAGAGGTAATTCAGAGCGACACCAAAGACGAGTTAGGAGCAGGGACGCCCAAAAGTTGCTTTTTTCAAAATAAAAGTGTTGAAATAGCTCAATAGACTTCTTGAAAGTGCTTTATGCGCTTTCTGACTAAGGTAATTAGGGTAGTTTATGAAAAATACTAGGGGCTACACTCAATGAAATATTGTACGTATACAATCTTTGAACAGATGATAGTCAATAATCCCGTCCGGGTAGTCTCTCAAATATTCCTTAAAAAAACAAATTTTGTCAATATGGGAAACATATTTTTTAAAAAAATTTTTGAAATAAGTTCAAGTTTATCCTAGTTTACAAAGTTAAGTATTCTTCTTTTAAGGAGAGTACGCTTGGTTTGTGGTTCCAAGCTAAGTCTAAATAGTTGTCGAGTTCGCAGTCTTAGACTCGGATGAGTGACACTGTTTATGATGAACGTCCCACAGTAACTAGAAGTTGTAACCATTGGCCGGCCCCAAGTCCGGATGAGAAACCTTTCAATAAAACCACGATCGTCGGCATCTTGACCTTCTTTCGTCTTTTTGGAGCTGACTGGGACTCCAAAGACTATAATATTCTTCTTTATCCTCTCTCTCTCTCTTTGCTCACTCACAACCGAGTTTAACACTTCAATTTGTTCTGGGGGACGTTCCAATTTTTTTCCCTCAACTTGTACCATTGCTCGACTAGCAACGGTTACCCAGCTAGACAATAACGGCTCTTTGACTTGATGTGCTTCAATGATGATTTTACTCGTTTTAGCTCTTTCTTTTTTTAACTCGTCTTCTAATTTTTCAATTCTCGTCGTTAGTCCACTAAATTTAGATGAAAGTTCCAAAACGGTGGAGTCATTACATTTACATAAGGATTACGATTTTTTAGCCAAAATCCATCATCTTTCTTAAGTCTTTTAATACTAAATTTCAGAACTAGAATAAAAAATGGTTTTGATTGTAACAATGCCGTCCCAGATCAAGCGATGATCTGCTTAAAGATTGGGCACTTTATTTCCAAAAACTATTAAACGTCGAACAAGACGAATCGTATGATCTTCCACAACCTGCGAGCAAAGACCTAAAAATCGATATAATATCACCGGGTATCGATAGCTGCATTGTGGCCGAAGTTTTGAAGAACGGTGGAGACTTTATTCGAACAGTAATACATCAAGTTTGTTTAAATGTTTATAACAATCATGAGCCACCGGAGCAATGGACGAACAATCTAATCGTTCCTCTACCCAAAAAAGGAAACCCTCAGCTTATCACAAATTACAGAGGAATAACACTAATGTTAATCGCAGCTAAAGTCTACAACAAAATAATTTTTAACCGAATTATTCCAGTGGTGTATGAAGTGCTAAGAAGGAATCAAGCTGGCTTCCGCAAAGGGAGATGCTGCGTACAACAGATTCACATTCTCCGTCGCCTAATGGAAGGAGCTACAGCTAGACAGCTCCGACTATTTATAACGTTCATCGACTTCAAGAAAGCATTCGACTCTATTTCGAGAAAGATGATGTTTGCGATACTGAGACACTACGGTATCGCGGAAAAGATAGTTAAAGCGATTGAAGTACTCTATAAGGACTCTAAAAGCCGGGTCTTTGTAAATAAAACACTTTCAGAAGAATTTAAAATAACAACAGGAGTTTTCCAAGGAGATGTTTTGGCACCATCACTGTTCATTATTGTTCTAGACTATGTAATGAGAAAATCTGGACTTCAAAAATAACATCAATAGAATTGAAGGTAAGAATTTTCCAAGCCTCCTGTTTATCTGTTCTTCTCTATGGAAGCGAGACATGGGTTTTGGATCAAAAACATCTCAGCGAACTCGAAGTTTTGCAACCAGCTGTTACAGACACCTGCTGGGAATAAAGAGATTAGACAAAATACCGAACGAACAAGTGTACAAAATGGTTGATCAAATACCAATTTCATTGAAACTCTCAAAACAACAACTGACTTGGGTTGGACATGTGCTTCGTCGACAAACACATGAACCAATAAGAACATATAGTCTGTATGAACCGAGCCAGCAAATGGGAAAACCAAGACAAGAAAGACAAGCAACGAATTACGCTAGATACATAGCAAATCTAATAAGTAAAAACATCCCCCTGTCTGTTGAAGAGATCGAGAGGGCAGCACAAAATCGGAAAGAGTGGAGAAAAATTGTGGTCGCGTTTACTACGAAGGTCGAGTGATAGGCTCTCGTAAAAACGCCCGAATGATGATGATGAAATCGTTAATTTGAATCGAATCGATTTTATCTCGATACATTTTTAGGATTTTAGCACTAGCTGATTTTTTAAAAAATTTTAAACTACCGTTTTTTTTTTAATATTTTGAATAAAAAAGGGAGGCCTGGATGATGACTTACCCCCGTCCGCTGAGACCAAGAAATACTCGTACCAGAACCCGGTAAGTGTTGATCTTAGACCCTCAGTTTGAAATAATTTTGATTATTTTTTGTGTTAGCTGAATTATGACTTGAACAATAACCGGTTGAATAGTGAAATTATGATAAACCCGACGCAGCTCAAAGCCATCATGTACATCATTACGAGAATGACGGATCTGATGATAAACCCGATGCATTTAACCCCACATAGGGTCATGCCAAACCAAGTGGGTCATTTTAAACCAAAGAGTCAACACTTAGAACAGAGTTATGACACGAATTATCACTTGATTTATCAAGTGCCCGCACCGCCACCGCCGTTTCAGCCTCAAATGCATAATCAAAAAAATCTTCTCGCCTCGTTAAACTCCCAACGTATTCAAGAAATACAGACTTTATTAAAATGCCATACCGCACTCAATACAATTCACCCAAAAGCTTTAACGATCCACAACACGATTTACAATCGATTTTGCAATGGAATAACACAACGACGACCCAGTTGCCGTCGTTCTCGTCTAATCAGTTTAATTTTAGTGATACGACTCCGTCCACGTCGTCATCGTCCGTTTAAAATCAAATATTTCCAACACATGATTTAGCCCCAACTGATTTTTCACTTATTAAACAACAACCTCAAACACCAGCACCATCGCCTGCATTGCTATCTTCTTCTTCCATTAAACACAAACCCGATGATGATGATGATTTATTAAAAGAGAATTTTAGTCAAAATGTAAATAACGAACCATCGAATGAATTAAAACAACAAAAAAACGATAATGATCGTTTGGAAATACAAATACCAGTGAATCGGTCTAGTCCAAAACAGACCGAATTGAGTCAATTGTCGCCTGTTGTTAAACGACAAAGGTTAAATGAACCTATCAAAACAAATGAAGAACAGTATTTGAATAAAGCGAATTTTTGACCCGACAACAAAACGAAGTGTAAAAAATTCCAAGAGAAAATGTTTAGTTTTTTTTGTTTAAATATTTTTTTTTATTTTGAAATAAATTTGGGCAAAATAAAGTTTTTAGCAATTCAAAGATTCAGATATTCAAATATTGATGTTGCAGTACCGACACCCAAAAACTCATATCTAAACATTGTGTAACATAAAATTCTAAGAAATGTTACATAATAAAAAAAGCATTTTTTGTTTATTTTTTAATTACTCTAGCCCCCCAACCCTAAGGGTCAATATTAGGTTTACAAGATGGGTGTCAGTTTTTATTCTAAAATATGTTAAAAACACTGAACAAGACTAAAAAACTTGCAAACTTAATGAATTGAAATTTTTTTTGAATTAATTTTTTTTTAATCTTGAATTGCTGAATTGTAAAGTTTTCAGCAATTCGAATTTTTTTATTACTAAGAATTTTATTTAAGAAAATCATTTTGAACATAAAAATTAATTAAAAACAAGTTGTTTCCAAGTTATTTGTTGCCAATTTATCTTATTAAGTAATAGACAACAGTACTACATGAATGCTTTTCTACGTTACTGTTGAACATTCTACCAACTGCATCAACTTCATATAATTTACCATCAATTAAGAAAATTGAATAGAAGTGGTCTGTTTTATAAACAGTGCACATCAACAATCGATATAAAACCTTATTTACAACTAGTTCTGGTGGGAATTCAGATATCTCCAATCTACAATTTGTTTCAAAAAAAGCCATAATTGAGTTTGCTCAAAATAGTTATTTAAAATTGCATCTTTCTCGCACTTTCTGCATGAAACAACTTTGTCATCAACCAAATTACAGTCAAGAGATTCATTTTTAATGTTGAATACTAAGTCTTTGACCAAAGTCATTTTCTCATGATCACACTCTTTACACTTATAATGCGACTTGAACGTTTGAAGATGTCTTAAATGTTTGATAAAAAACTCATGCTCAGTACCTTTGGCATTTATTTTATTTTGTTGTTGGAAATCAATTTTAGCGATTGATTTAAACCAGATGTATTTAGCTTTACCCCAATCTTTTGTTTCGAATGCTTCAATTATTTCGATTATCGTTAGATATAATACATTTTCTACTGAATATAATTTTAAATTTTCGACCAGATCAATTGAAAGCTTGGTCGAAGTCCAAAGCCCAAGTAAAAAATTGTCTATAGTGCATGTGTTTGTAAAAACGAAATTTTGCTTAATTGTTTGATCAAAATAAGATCCACCCCAACTCGGTATATGTTCGGTGAATTTTCTCGTATTTAATCGAATTTGGTATTTTTCTTTTCTTTTTTCAGGAGCTAATGATGGAATCTCATCGATTATATTTTTGTTTATTTCTTCCTTTGAATCAATTGAAATCTTATCGGACATTGAAGACACCGAAGAATTAGTGTTCGAAAGTTTTTCTGTCTCTTGAGTTGTCTCAAGTTCTTTGTCATTTTTACCCTTAAAGTCGATTTTTGAATCTTTTCTTTTATTTTTTTTCGAGTTTTTGTTTTGTTTGGTCTTTTTATCTTTTAACTTTTTGATATCTATAGGGTCATGATAAGATTTTTTTGAGCTTTTTTTGTCCTTCCATACCGTAACTGCATCTAATGGAGTATCATCTGTAATTAAATATTTAGAAACTCTCTTCTCATTAACGACCTTGTTTGTAATCGACTTTATAAAAGGTCCATGGAGACCTATCAAGACGCTAGGCTTAACGAACCTTCTTCCGTTTAAAATATCGTTTTTAAGGATGTTGAACCAGTTTTCAACGCTATTGTTCGTTAGTCGAGTAATTTCTTTTTCACTATGACTGGATAACTTTGGGTATTTTAAACTGGTTATGCACATCCCAGTCCAAAGTGGAACCAAGTGCATATAATTGTCAATAATTGCTACAAACTTTGGCGAATAATATTCGTTATTTTTTTCATTTTCTGACACGGCTAAAACGTCTTGAGACTCAAGATCTGCAAGAGTTTTCTGTTTGAGTTCTAAAAAATGCTTACCGAACTCGGAGTCATGTTTAATTGTACCTGTAGGATCTGACTTTAGAATTTCAATTTTAAAGCCAATAATGTCGTCGACGTTTTGTTTTAACTCTCTTGTTCGCAATTTTTCTTCGATTGTATCGAAAGAATTAGCAAAAGCTTTGGTTGAAAAGGTCGAACTAAAAACAATCAAAATATGCTTATAGATGTCTTCGATTTCTTGTAAGCAGCTCGAATTTTGCAATAAACTGAACGAATATAGAAATGTTTTTACGAGTGCCAGACTTTTAGAAATCTTTTTTGCTTTAAAAACTACATTTTTTAGAAAGTGTGTTGAGCACAAATATATAACAACGTTTGGTGTAGCTAATCCCTCACAACTGATTCCATTCGCTTTGTTATAAAAATAAGTCAAATAATTAAGGATTGAAGACTCGTTGTTAAACACAAAGTTGTAGGCATTGATTAAACCCCAGCAAAAATCAGTAACGAACACCGTAGGAAATTTGACTTCATTTAAACTGTTCATATATTGAACTCTAATCATATTGAGATAATGAACAATATTTAGAGAAGTGTTGTCTGTTGTGACGAACTCAGCCATCGGATAAATTAAATCATTTATTCTGTCATGAACCACTAGCGAATAATAAAAACAACTCTTTTGACTTTGAATATTCTCCAAGATTGAACCGGTTGCATCGAAATACACGACCAAAAAATCAGGATGTGAAAATGTAAAATTTTTCCATAACTTGATCTTAAAGAAAAGAATGTCAATAACATTGGTTAACAGTTCATTTTATTTTATTGCTTACATTAAAAGTACTCATAATGACAAATCCAAATGGGTCAGCACAAATGTTGTGAATATAATGATTAAGTTTCGAACTTTGTTTATTACCTAAATCAAACCCATGTACTAAATTTTTTACTGCTAGGGCATCTAGTAGAATATCTTTATTCAAAACTGATTGGTTCTTGAATTCACTCTTAATTTGACGCAAAACAGAACCATTAAGTGGTTTATACCTATCATTTAAATCATCTTTATTTTTATTGTTTAGCTGGGATAAAACATTATGAGTCCCTTCAGCCATAATTTTTAACTTTGTTTCTAATCTTTTTTCGTTGTAAAATTTTGAACTCGGTTTAATGAAGTCTTCATGAATGTTTAAACATTCCAAGTTAAAACTGTTCATTATTAATTGAACATGTTGATCTTTTTCAGGAACGTGTCTTATCAATAATTGAAACGATTGTCTGCAATCTTTTTCAATGCAAATAAATTGTCCAATCCAAAACGGTGATATTTTTTTACGACTGTGTTCTGTTTTAAAATAATTGTACTTCTCTCGTAACCAGCATTTAAAGCCTCGTTTCTGAATAGCTTCATTTAATAATTCAATTGCAACTTGTGTAAGGCGTTGTCGATTGTTATGGACAACATTGTTTTTGCTTATTTGCGCCCAAGTTTCATAGTCAAAATTGAATTCTATTGAATTGCTGCGCTAAAATTAAAATAAAATTAAAATTTCAAAAGACAAATCCGAATGTTGTGTCGGTTGGTATTTATTAAAATCAGCATTGTCAGAGGCAGGATTTTTTCTAGCCGATACAACGCTCTGCTCATTTGCCTATTAAGTTGCATTGGGATAGAAGGGTTCAGTGCTTGCGGCCCAAATAACTGAGTCCGACGGTGTATGGGGACAATTAGGTCCACGAAAAATTTTAGTCTTGCGACGGACCTGCTTTAAGTACAAAATATTTACTTTTTTTTGAGAATTTTGATTTTTATCGAAGTGATAGTCGTCAAAGTGATGAGAGTCTAAAGGATTCGATTGACTTTCGATATCAGGTGGATTTTCGTTGGTACATACTTCGCCATCGACTGAAGAAACAAGACTTAAAACATTTGTTTTTATTTGTCTAGTGTCTCTTCTCCAAATATTCAGAACTCTTGAGTATTCATTTTGAGAAAGAGATCCATCAACATCTTTAACGACAAACTCGATAAAAGACTTGATTTGTTGATGATTGTCAAAGTCCCTTAGATTCCAATTATCACTCATTTTGATGAATTTTACCATCGAGCCAACTATTAATGAGTCCTTATGTTTAATATTTGGTTTTGAGGTCATTTTAATTTAAGTATGGGTATACAGGGATCTAAAATTAATCAATCGAATAATTAGAAATAAAAAAAAGAATGATTCAATTTTTACGAGCAACATTATTCAAAATTTATTCATTAAGATGTTTTTTATGTTTCAACTTTTCTAAAAATAAAAATTCGAATTGCTGAAAACTTTACAATTCAGCAATTCAAGATTAAAAAAAAATTAATTCAAAAAAAATTTCAATTCATTAAGTTTGCAAGTTTTTTAGTCTTGTTCAGTGTTTTTAACATATTTTAGAATAAAAACTGACACCCATCTTGTAAACCTAATATTGACCCTTAGGGTTGGGGGGCTAGAGTAATTAAAAAATAAACAAAAAATGCTTTTTTTATTATGTAACATTTCTTAGAATTTTATGTTACACAATGTTTAGATATGAGTTTTTGGGTGTCGGTACTGCAACATCAATATTTGAATATCTGAATCTTTGAATTGCTAAAAACTTTATTTTGCCATAAATTTGTTGAAAAGATGGTTTTGATTTTTATCATTTTTGTTTTAGAGGAATTTAAAGATGCCTTATGGAGAGTGTGTTTTTAAAGAGGTTGTTTATTGCTCATTTTATTTTGTGAATTGTTAATAAGCATTTTTTTTGTTGTTGTTGTTTTTAACTTTTTTTTTTTTTTTTCCGATGATAATTATTAGTTGGTAGAATTATCCAGATACACATTTAAATTTTCGATTTTGTTCACTGTTTTTTTTTGTTTGTATTTATTTATTTTTTTGTTTAGTTTAGTATTTTTTTTTCATGTATTTTAAATAAAAAATTTTAATTTTTAATAATTCACTTTATATTTGCTAATACCATGTCACCTGTGTATTAAGTTTTTTTTAATTCAAATATCGTCTAGGATTTACCTTTTAATAATGTTTCTTTTTTAATTAAGTGTTCTTTTATAACCTAGAGAATAAGGTTTCCTCAATTCATACTTTTCAAATTACACTTAAAAGTATAAACTCGAATTGAGTTTCGCCTCCGCTTCGATACAACGTGAACTTTTAGGTCCACACCCAGTCGACATTGACTAGTAAATACTAAAATTCTTCTTTTCAATCCATTTTTTGTAATTCAAGTCGCACCCCCATTTTCTCATCCAGGCTTGAGACTGGCCACGGCATGGTTTCGACTCTAGTTACTATGGGACGTTCATCATAAACAGTATCACTCATCAGAGTCTACATGATCGCCCTTTCCAATTCCGGACTTTTGTATGGTAACGACGAAATTTCAAAGTAATTTTTTAAAAGTTACATTAACTTCAAAGTTCAAAAGAGAAATTTGAAAAATTTACAAAAAATTTCATGTAGTTTAGTTTAATGATTAAATGAGTCCTAATATTCTTTAGGGTCCTCAAATTTACGCATAAAAATTCAAAATATTGAGAGGGTACATTTAGATTTACATTTTTTTTTATTTTAAAGCTTTGAAAAAATTAGAAAATTTATTTCCAAATACACATCTCTCTATCTGAAGTAGTAACCAAATCACCATTTGGAAGAAATGTCGTTTGATAAACTGAATATCTATGTGACTTTGAAGTCATTAAAACTGAACCCTCAGGATTCCAAACTTTTAAAGTCTTATCGTATGATCCACTCAATAAATTACCATTGTCTAATACATGTAAACAATTAGATTCACAAATAGCACTACTATGTCCATATAAAACCCGAATTAAATCACCTGTTTCTAAATTACGAATCTCTATTTTTCCATCTGCTAAACCACTTGCCAAATACCCATTCTTAAGAATAGCTATTGAATAAACATTAGATGAATGAGTTATACTTTTAAGAGGTTCACTGTTTGAAGTATTCCATATTTTAACTGTTCCATCATCAGAACAACTAACTAAATTTTCATTTGGTAAAATTAGTATTTGAAACACAGTGCTTGTATGACCAACCAATCTTCTTTTAACTTGACCATTTTGTGAATCTCTAATAACTATATCAAAATTACTTCCTAGTTGTCCGATAACTAAATCATCATTTTTTAAAACTGTCAAACATAAAAATGTTTCATTTGTTTGAATAATTCGTTTCAATGACTCTCCTTGAGTAACCTTTAAATCCCATATTAAAATTATTTTGTTTGTTAGATATCCAGCCACAAGATCACCATTTGACAAAACACCAAAAATAAATAGCCAAGAATAAACACTTGTAATATTTCTTTTGATGATTCCATTTTGAATATCCCATATTTGAATAGTTGACCCTTTTGATCCTCTTACCAAGTCTCCATTTGACAATGGAAACACTCTTCGATAACCATCTGTTACTGAAATATTCAACTTGAGAGTTCCATTAAAATTATACACTTGACTACTTGTACTTGTTATAGTTGCTTGTAATCTTTAAAATATAAAAGATAAAGAGCTATAATCAATGACATGCTTAATTTCCAGCGGGAACTCAAAAAGATCCTTTTAAGACTCAATGTAAAAATAACTTCCTTATATTCAATTAGAAAGCCAGTTTCTTAATATTCTTTAATTATAAAAGTTAATTTAATATAAGCCTCTTCTTTTTCAACTTTTTGACCTATTTGCCATTGTTTTACGTTGAATTTGAAAACCAGCAGAGAACCAATGTAAAGGGAGACAAGATAGGCTCTACTTTTTGCTTTAACAAGACTGTTAATTTGTTTGTCTTTGGATCCCCTCAAAACAAATCCCTTTTTTAATCAATGATAAAAAGGGTTGTCGAAATTACTTTACTCCAAAAGAAAGTAAAAAGTAATGTTAATTTTCCAAATCAAAAAGCACATTCTGGGTACCTTTAAAAAGAAATAAAAACCAAGTTACCTGGTTTGATCAGTCGTTCTTCTAGTAGTCGTTGTACGTCTTTTTTTCAATGGTTTTGTTGTCAATGGTCTTGTTGACGTTGAAGTGGTTTCAGTTGATATGCTTGAACAATCTTGTTTGAAATTGGATAATTTTGAGGTATACAATCTGAATGTTTTTTTAAATAGAACATCGTATTCTATTCTTTTAACTCTGTTTAGCGTGATATCTTTTGAAAATTTTGATTTGATAAGACGCGATACTCTAATTGTTTTAGGTACTATTTTTTCACCTTGAAACTCCCAACTAACTTTATCATTTGTTAATTTATTCAATTCATTTAATTGATCATTTAGGGACTTGTCTTGTTGTGACCAGCTTGCTGCTTTTCTCTCGAATTCACTACTTGATTGACCGTAATTAGCGCTAAATGGACCAAAACCCATTCCGACGTCAAAGCTATTACTGTTACCTGACTCATTATCATTACTTCCTACACTGTTATTTTCTTTGTTTAAAACAATGTGTTTTTTTGAGCCTTCTGACCTCAATTTGAATATGTTTGAAAGCTCTTGTTTAATAATATCCGGCTGCAAATCATTGTTAAAATTGTAACCGGACAAAGAGTTAAGAGCTTCGTCAATGTTCACATGTTTAAAGACAACATCAGATGTTTGCTTGATAAAATCGTCGATAAAATTTTGAGAAAATTGTGATTCAGACATTTGATACTCTTCGTAAATATCTAAGTTTGAGTATATTTCCGATGCCAACAGTGACATTTGATCTCTACTCACATAAACAGAACTTGCATCTCCAAACACTTGATCAACAAGACCTAAATTTTGAAGCTGTTGAGCTTTTATTTGCAGTTTGTTTACTTTTGTATTTTTTCCATTGACCATGAAATCACATTCAATTGAAGGTTCCCATTCTCTACCTAGATCTTTTAATTTTTTTTCAACTTTTTTACGATTAACACTACCGGAAGCTTCGTTAAAATCAACACGAATAGGAAACCTTTCAAAAACCTGCGCACTTCCACTTATAAAAATCTGTTCGCCTTCATCATCAAAAAATTTAATGAAACAATCGAATTTTGAGGGTACCAAACTGATAATTTGATTTGGTAAAACATCAATTCCGTGCTTTAGCTTCACAAGTTGAACAAACTCATTTTTATGAACATCTGTTAACATATTTACTCTGAAATAGAAACCATCTTGATGAAATTTTAAAAAATTGGTTTCGTTGTCTGCTACTACCAGTTGAGGCACACCCAATGAAAGCCAATTTAATTGTCTGTATTTTTTTGTGATTTCGTTTTCTAGGAATGCTTTTGAACCAGTCGATAAAAATGCCTCCAAACGAACCATTTCATTTTCGGTCTTGTAATCACCAACCAAATCAGCTCTCTCAAAACTAATGTCTTTTCCAGAAGTCAACTCAACATTGTAGTGAGTTAAAACACAAAATAAAAACAATAAAATACAAATTTCTTTTGAATTCATTTTTTCAGTAAAATGTAAAAAAAAAACAGTGTTGATATTTATAACAAGTTAAATGTTCTTATCATTTTAAAAATTTATTTAATTAAAAAAAAAGGGAATACTTTTATCTTTTTTGAAGGAAAATAATTTGCTATTTTAACAAAATTTGATTTCGTGGTCTTTGATTTCATTTTAAACATTTTCAATTTATTTTGTTTTTGTTAAATAATACTTTTTACCTCCCTTTTTTTTAAAGCTTGGTTTCAAATTCTTTATTTTTCATTTTGAAATATTTAATTTTAAAAAAAATTTTAAAAACTTTACAAGTCATCATGTGTTCACTATTCGAGTGTCAGCATTTTTCTTATATAATTGTCTAGCCTACTTTACGGATATGTTAATAGCCAATAGTTCCCCTAAGATTAGTGAGGATTCGCTTTGCCTTGGCACTGCATCGAGTCGCCCTCCCATTTTCTCATCCAGCTTTGGGACTGGCCACGGCATGGTTAAGACTTCTAGCTACTGTGGGACGTTCGTCATAAACAGCGTCACTCATCTGAGTCTAAGACTGCGAACTCGACAACTATTTAGACTTAGCTTGGAACCACAAACCAAGCGTACTCTCCAAAGAAGGAGAATACTTAACTTTGTAAACTAGCATAAACAGTTACATTATCACCTTCCCATTTCCACATCCGGGCTTGGGACCGGACAAGGTCCAAAAAAAAAATTCATTTTAAAATTAGGAAATTATTTATTTGCGATTAAAAAAATTGATAAAAAAATTTTTTGATTTTTTGTCTGAGTTTGAATAAAATAATTTAAAAAAAAGAAAGAGTTAAATTCATTTGTTAAATCGAGAGTAAATAAAAAAAATTCAAAAAATAATTCAACAAATTCATATTTTTTAACGTTCAATTATTGACTTCGTAATTCTTAAAGCACAAGATAACTTTGGTTTCAAGTATAAGAATGGCTGGTGTAAGCGATACCCGGACAGGGTTATAAACGATTTTGATTACGCTGATGAAATAGCACTACTGTCGGGACAAGTCGACTTTGTTGATTTTACATTGAAAAGCTTATATAGAAAAACAACATAGAAATATTTAATCGAAAATTTACAGAATTGGCACTAGTTCTTCTGAATATGTTGGAACCCGATGCCGATCGAGTCTTTTGTAGCTGAATGTCGATGATAAAATTCATGGAAGAAAATATTAAGCTCAATTCAAAAGAACGAATACAAATGAGACAAGTTTTTGATCATAGTCGGTTATTTTGAAAGTGCTTAAACAATCGATGAAGAGATGATGTCGCCCGGGTAGTCTCTCTAATATTCCTTTAATTAACAAATTTTGTCAATATGGGAAACACATTTTTTGAGAAAATTTTTGAAATATAAAAAAGTTCAAGTTCATCCTGGTTTACAAAGTTAAGTATTCGCCTTCTTAGGAGAGTACGCTTGGTTTGTGGTTCCAAGCTAAGTCTAAATAGTTGTCGAGTTCGCAGTCTTAGACTCAGATGAGTGACGCTGTTTATGATGAACGTCCCACAGTAACTAGAAGTCGTAACCATACCCTTTGGCCGGTTCCAAGTCCGGATGAGAAAATGGGAGGACGACTTAAATTACTTTATAAATTTATTTCCTCGGCATGATCACACTGGACATGACGTTAGTCTGTGTAATCCTTGGTTCGGCTGCGAAACTAAGTCGTGTTCCTTTCACCTAAATATAACTAGATCATTAACTTAATCGAAAATCTAATTAATTGTTTAAATTGAATTTGGGTCTATATATAACTAGGACCAGGTCAATTCTAAATATAAACCGAGTCTTACTTTTAGAAGTAAAGCTGCTCCATGTACATTCATTTCTTTAAAATCGACAATTTGATTCGAATCGATTTTATCTCGATACATTTTTTGGATTTTAGCAATAGCTGATTTTCTAAAAAATTTTTAACTACCGTTTTTTTTTTAATATTTTGAATAAAAATTCGAAACAATCTAGTCAATGTCGACTGGGCGTGGACCTAAAAATTCACGTTGTTTCGAAGCGGAGGCGAATCTCAATTCGAATTATACTTTAACTGTATTTTGAAAAAAATGAATTGAGGAAACCTTTTTCTCTAGGTTATAAAAGAACACTTAATTAAAAAAGAAAGAACATACTCATACATTATTAAAAGGTAAATCCTACACGATTTTTGAATAAATAAAATCATTATTGTTTTTTTGTTGTTTTAATTCATTCGATGGTTCTTTATTTACATTTTGACTAAAATTCTCTTTTAATAAATCATCATCATCGGGTTTGTAAGAAGAGGATAGCAATGCAGGCGATGGTGCCGGTGTTTGAGGTTGTTGTTTTTGTTTATTAAAGCGGCACTAAAATCCGGAAAACTTTATAGTGCGTATAAAATTTGCTTTTTACGGGAAAATTCCTTCTTTGAATCCAATTAGTCCTTTTTTATTTTTGTTTTTGACACGTTTTAGTTTGGGATTTTTCATGCTTGAGAATTCAGATTTAATATTTTTAACAATTCGGATTTAATACTTATTTTAAAGAGAGACTTTTGTGTATCCAATTTACGATTTCCAAAATACTAATATCATAGCGATATTCTGTACCTAAAATTACGTAAGTTTGCCGTAAATTAGCCTAAGCTACCATCAAAATTTAAGAGTACCGTGAGCCGAAAAAAACCGTTTAATAAGAGTTCTGACTGTTTGAAGGTTTTACAGAAAGTATTATAACAAATTTCGATCCCAAAAATGAAAGCTTAGTTCTTTAGAAAAAAATTAATTAATTTTGTGTTGAAAAATATGTTACCTTTGGGTCAGTACCAAGCGAATATCCAAAAAAATGTGTTTTTTAAGGCTTGAAATTATGCCATGATCCCTCAATTCATTTTAAGTAAATTAATCGAAAGAGGATGAATTTATAATCCAAATTAATATTTTTTTTTTAATTTAATTAAATAATGAAATTGGTGAAATATTTTAACAGGAACCGAAATAAAAACTTTTAAATGATGACCTGTTGTAGATGGTTTTATTTTTATTTTCAAAGTTTTCATTTTACGTAAAGCAGAATTACCTTATACTTTAAGGTCAGTTGTCGACACAATAAATTTAATGAATTTAATTATTAATTGTCAATCAACCAAATTGGCTATGTGAAGTTTTGTCTCAAAATCTCAAATGGATCAAAAATATCAAAAGTTTATGCAACTTGTGCAAATCTAATTGCGCACTCAAATAAAAATTTTAAAATATAAGTGATTTGAATTTAATGCGCAATTAGATTTGCACAAGTTGCATAAATTTTTGATATTTTTGATCCATTTGAGATTTTGAGACAAAACTTCACATAGCCAACCAAATTACAATTTAAGCTAAAAGTTTTTATCGTTCTTTTACTGGTACTCTGGAGCTTTCATCGCTTTGATTAGATTATTTTTCTCCTCCAACCCTGACTAAGTATACAACTACCGTAAAATGATTTTTTTGTCTTTGAATTGTAAGGTAATTTGTTTTTTTTTATTAACTTGTATTTTAAATTCTCTAAATTCAAAAATTTATATATTTTTATACTATTCTAACTAATATCAACGCGCATGTTTATTTAATAATTTTCAGTTTATTTAATTGAGTGCGGTTAATTAATATTTATTTGAAAATTTCTAAACACGCGCCCTATAGTCTTGGAAAATTGATATTCCAATCAAATGAGATTATAAAGGCGCCCTCTTGTCTTGACAATAAGACAATTTCTTGGTGCTTGACATAATTTAAATAAATTATTTTTATTTTGGGTGACCGAAATCGTATACCCATCTTTTAACATGGCGATTTAGGCTTTATATTCCTCCCAATGTATTTTTTAACTTTATTTTTATATATTTGTATTTAATAAGCGTTATATTTTGAAACTCAAAACATTTTGACTAGTTTACAAAGTTAAATATTCTCCTTCTTAGGAGAAGTATTCTCCGCTTGGTTTGTGGTTCCAAGCTAAGTCTAAATAGTTGTCGAGTTCGCAGTCTTAGACTCGGATGAGTGACACTGTTTATTATGAACGTCCCACAGTAACCAGAAGTCGTAACCATGCCGTGGTCAGTCCCAAGCCTGGATGAGAAAATGGGAGGGAGACTTGAATTACTGATAATTTTAGCTTTCCGCGCTAGTTGATTATCGCCTGACGTGACCACACGGGTGAAACCAAGTCCTACCAGAAGACTAACATTCGCAAAAGAAGTGTAAATAGGCTTTACTAGCATCAATGACGCAGATGTATGGTCTCTTGCCGTTTCTTTGGCACATCTCTATTCCTCCGTTTACGGTCCAGACAGCATGTTGACATGAGGCATTTCTCCAAACTGCTTAGGATGGTCTATGTGTTCTTCATTCAGCATGTCTAGTATCACTGCTTCGAAAAGGTTTGAAATACAGCCTAATATAGCTTCAGGTCTTAGATTTGAAGTGCCCATGTTTGACTTGTTTGGGTCCTTGATAATTATGGGTTTAATAACAGAAATGTTAAATATATATGTTAAATAGTTAAATAGGCTTTTGATTTAGGCTACCGAACTTAGTTCATACTCTTGTTTAACTAATTAGTGGCTTTACAGTGTGCTTCATTGAAGTAAGATCGAGATACACGCCATTATTAAGAAGCTCTATGTAGTTAACTAATGTGAGTACGTTTGTCTTTACTTTGTTTGTGATTGATTTATCTTTTCCAATGATACGTTCGATGTCGACAATACCGTATCTATACCGTGCCGAGCAAAACTAAGCTCGCTTTTCCTCAACTTCAATAATATAAATATATGTTTCATTCTACTTATTCTTTGTTTCTTCTTTTCCTCTCTTCTCTTTACACGAGTCTCTATTTCTCCGCTCCATTAGATGTGATCACTCTGGACAAAAAGTCAGTCAGTGTCTTCCAGGCGTGTAATACGGGACACAAGGTTAGTCAGTGTAATCCATTTGGGTCATCTAGGACAAGGTCAATTCTAAATATAGATACATTTTTTTAATTTTAGCACTAGCTGATTTTCTAATAATCTTCAAAACATTAGAACCTTCAAAGACTTCAAAACCCTCTCTTACCATTAACTGTACGGGTAGTTGATTATTAGTAGTCGTATACGGTCCACACATTTTTTCCAACTTAACCCCGAATAGATGTGATTTTATTAACTTGTTATAAAACGGTTTTAAAGTCGACGCGACTGCACTAGACGAATTATTACTCTTCTTCCCCTCTGATATCCTAACCTTTTAATAATGTAGCAGTATTTTCTTTTTTAATTAAGTGCTCTTTTATAACCAAGAGAAAAAAGTTTCCTCAATTCATACTTTACGATATACACTTAAAAGTATAAACTCGAATTGAAATTCGCCTCCACTTCGATACAACGTATAAGAAGCTTGTGTACTTTTGGCGCATACTTTATGACCAGAGACAACAAAAAATTGGGTTTTTTTTCTCAGAAAATTGTTGAAAAATTGCGTCATTTTTTCCGAAAAAACGCTGTTTATGATGTTTTTGTCGTCTCTGTTATGACGCCGAGGGGATATCATCGAGCCCGGAAAGCTTGAGTAAAATAATATTATCTTAATCAATTTTTGTAATTCAAACCGCCCTCCCATTTTCTCATCCAGGCTTGGGGCTGACCACGGCATGGTTACGACTCTAGTTACTGTGGGACGTTCATCATAAACAGCGTCACTCATCCAAGTCTAAGACTGCGAACTCGACAACTATTTAGACTTAACTTGGAACCACAAACCAAGCGTACTTTCCAAAGAAGGCGAATACTTAACATTGTAAACTAAATTAAACAGTTACATGATCCCCATTTCCAATTCCGGACTTAGGTATGGTAACGACGAAACGTCAAAGAAATTTTTTAAAAAGTCACAATAACTTCAGTCCAAAAGAGAAATTTGAAAAATTAAAAAAAAATTTCATGCAGTTTTATTTAACGATTAAATGAGTCCAAATGTTCTTTAGGGTCCTCAAATTTCCGCATAAAAATTCAAAATATTGAGAGGGTTCATTTATAAACTTCAACCCAATTCATTTCGAATAAATAGTAAATACATTTTTGAAAATTGCAATCGAACTAAATTTTGTATCATTTTTCGGTTTTTGGCCCGATTAACTTAGAATATTTTAATTTGAAATTTTTTATTTTAAAGCTTTAAAAAAATTAAAAAAATTCACAAATTCCAAATACATATCTCGTAACCTGAAGCAGTAACCAAATCACCATTAGCAAGAAATGTCGTTTGATAAACCTCAGATTTATGTGACTTTGTCGTTAAAACTGAACCGTCATAAGGATTCCAAACTTTTAAAGTCTTATCCCATGATCCACTCAATAAATTACCATTGTCTAATACATGCAAACAATTGTTCCAGCAAATAGCACTACTATGTCCAATTAGAACCCGAATTAAATCACCTGTTTCTAAATTACGAATCTCTATTTTACCATCTATTAAACCACTTGCCAAATACCCATTCTTAAGAATAGCTATTGACATAACAGAAGATGAATGAGTTATACTTTTAAGAGGTTCACTGTTTAAGGTATTCCATATTTTAACTGTCTTATCTTCTGAACAACTAACTAAATTTTCATTTGGTAAAATTAGTAATTGATACACACTGCTTGTATGACCAACTAATCGTCTTTTAACTTGACCATTTTGTGAATCTCTAATGACTATACCAGAATTGGTGTCATATTGTCCGATAACTAAATCATCATTTTTTAGTACTGTCAAACTTTCAAATATTTCATTTGTTTGAATAATTCGTTTCAATTGGTCTCCTCTAGTAACCTTTAAATCCCATATTAAAATTGTTTTGTTTGTTCGATAACCAGCCACAAGATCACCATTTGACAAAACACCGAAAACATATGGATTGAAATAAGCACTTGTAAGATTTCTTTTGACTCTTGCATTTTGAATATCCCATAATTGAATAGTTGACCCTGTTGATGCTCTAACCAAGTCTCCATTTGACAATGGAAACACTCTTCGAAACAATTCTGTTACTGAAATATTCAACTTGAGAGTTCCCTTAAAATTAAACACTTGACTACTTGTACTTGTTGGAGTTGTTTGTATTCTTTAATTATAAAAGTTTATTAATATAAACCTCTTCTTTTTTAACTTTTTGACTTATTTGCCATTGTTTTACGTTGAATTCGAAAAGCAGTAGAGGATCAGTGCAAAGCCAGGCCCTACTTTTTGCTTAAACAAGACTGTTAATTTGTTTTGTCTTTGGATCCCCTCAAAACAAATCCCTTTTTTAGTTGATGATGAACGCCTAAGTCAAAATCACTTGATTCTTTTTCGATTTTAATTCAAAAATTTTCAACTGGTTTTCAAAATTCAAATAAAACAATTGCACATAGCTCAAAGAGTTTAGTGACCTCTTAAAATATTATTTTATAAAATCAAAAATAACAATCTGCGTACTTTTAAATTATCGCGTCTTGTCAAATCAAAATTTTCAAAGGATATCACGCTAAACAGAGTTAGAAGTGTTCAATACGACGTTCTTTATAAAAAAACATTCAGATTGTATACCTCCAGATTATCCACTTTCATAACAGATTTTCCAGGCTCATCGACTGAAACCGCTTCAACGTCAACAAGACGTACAACGACTACTAGAAGAACGACTGATCAAACCAGGTAAGTTGGTTTTTATGTCTGACGTGCCAATAGGACCAAATGACACAAAATTTACCTTAGATAGGTATAAAATTGAAGAATTGCTAAAAAATTTGGTACAAAAAGAATTAGATAATATGAGATATCGAGCGATCGTACCTGAGAACAGAATGAACATAAGATTCACTGAAACTAGTGCGAAATTGGTAGGACTTGAAAGTAACCGAGCTTGATTCAAAAATTTGTTCTATCCAAATTACAAATATGAAAGATTTATAAATTTACTTATGCAAATTACAAATTGTCAAATGGGATATACAATTTGACATTTTCTTTTTTTTTTTCATCGTCAAATTGTATGACATAATTTATAAATCTCAAGAAAAGGCGTCATCCAATTTATCAATCTTTTTCAGATTTGGCAACTTCAAAATGTCACTATTCAATTGAATTTTGATTTTCAAGACATCTGTCTTTTTACTTTTCAATATTCCTGAGACATGGCTAGATGTGCCAAATTGGTAAGAGAGTTTAGATGACCACATAATGGGATATTTGATTGATAAATTAGATTGTAGCTGCCGAATCATTTCCGGTAGACTGAAAAATTTTAGGACAAGTAAAGGAATGTTCGAGCTAATTAAGCTATAAAAAACTTTAATTTGTTTATAAGAAATCTTCGGATATACAGTATAACCTCGATTATGTTAAACCCCAAGGGAATTTCAAAAATTTTAACAAAATCAAGTTTTAACAAATTCGATTTTGTTAAAACCCTTTAACAAAATAAAATCAATGGATTTGATTGATAAAAATCTATTTATATAATAAGTAAATAGCATAAATTTACAAAATGTTTATACATATCTAATTGAAGTCGAGCTTCTTTGAACATTTAATCTATCAAAAATTTTGTTAACTTCAAATGTCTGACGAGTCATAATTAACAAAACTACGATTCACTAAAAAAAAAATGGACAATCAAATTTTTTTTTTGTTTTAAGAAAATCAAAACGAATATACATGTACTGGTATTAGATAGTTATCTAAAATTTGTCCCATTTTTCTTTAACAAAATAAAGTATTAACAAAATCAAGTTTTAACAAAATCAAATCAGTTTCCCATTGAAAAGGATTATGTTTAGGTAGGGAATTGTGATTTCTTTAACAATTTCAAATTTTAACAAAATCAAGTTTAACAAAATCGAGGTTATACTGTAATAAATTATTTTTCATGCAAATTGGAGTTTCTTATAACCGGAAAGTACTGTACTTTTGAACAAATAAAATTTCGCTATAAATTAAACAAAACTCTTTTTAGAATCTTTTTTTTTTTTTTTTAAATCAATTAATTCGAAAAATCAATTTTTTACACGCATGCGGGCTGAAAAGAAGGTTTTCCAACCATTCTGAACTGCCTGAGGGTCTTGGCCCTTAAATTATTATTTAAATAAATAAAAATAAAATAAATTAAACAATAAATTTTCTGAAGTTTTTATTTTTATTTTTTTTACATGTAAATTTTCTAATAGGATAATTGGTTAATTAAACTAAAAAATGCACGTAATACAATAAGTCATACTTGTAGTGTAAAAAAATACTCAATTAGATTAAAGTAAAGTGAAGAATTTGATTTAGCTTTACTTAATGAGAAGAATGAGTTGAAAATTGAAACTTAGGCCTAGCGCATAAAACGAATTGTAAGTTTCGTAATTGCGTATTATTAGAACATTACGTATTATTAAAATTGCGTGCCCTTGAAGTGCCTAAATGACAAACAAAATAACGAAATATTTTTAAAAGAGCAAAACATTGCAGTATCTCGAGTATGATGTTGCGGATTGTGACAAAAGATGTGGGTCTAGTTTAAGCTGAGTTTAATGTCAAGTTTTAGAATTTAATATCAGATATTAAGTTATTTTGAAATTTTAGAATGTTTAAATTATTTTAATTTTTTCTAGACTATCTTAATAAAACTAAAAATTTAATTTACAAATCTGTTATACAATTTTCAAATTACTCCTATACAATTTCTAAATTGAATAATTAACTCAATACAATTTATAAATATACAGGTAAATTTGTTAATTTTTAAAAATTGCATATCCAATTTGACAATTTGTAATTTGTATACGTAAATTTATAAATCTTTCATATTTGTAATTTGGATAGAACATATGAAGATTAGTGCATTGGAAGATAAAGTGTCAGACATAGATGATAAAATATAAAACATAGCAAACAAAATTTACTTAAATCATCAAGAAGCGTCATACAAGCAAGATGCGAATTTTAAAAGTATCAGAACCTTAATTCAAAGCATGAGCTCGTCTACGTTGACCTATATCTTTTATTGGAACCTCAACTCCTTCTTGAAGACCATGGTCCATTATTTCAGTAACATCATCCGACATTAAATGGTTGTACTTAGTATCAGCGTTAAAGCTATCTTTATGATCGTTATGATTGGAAAAGGGTATTTAAAAGTCTTCTATTTAATTTTTGATTATGTTATTTTTAGGATCAATCAATGATGAACCTGTGGTTAATTTCTCAAGTGTAAACCTTTTATCGAGTATTACGAGTTGTTTGTCTAATTTATTGAGTTTAGCGTTGGTTTCATTCATCATTTGGGTCGTAGTTTTGACTAGTTCTTCTTTTGATCTGGTTACTGTTTATCTTTTTTTTCGTTCAGCTTGAGGATTTTTATGTTTTTTAGGATTCGAAGATTGATGTTTTTTGCCCATTTTATAACTTTTTTTAACGCTATAGTATCATTCTTTATATCGTTCTCTAGCTTTAAGGTATCGGTAGTCATAGCAATCATAACAACTTCGATAGCTCTCTAATGTTAATCGAACGAATGTTAATCATTCGAAAGAAAGTTCTTGGATACACTAGACGAATGTTTTTTTCATCAGCACGTTACCTTTCCAACCTTTCAAAACGATGATGGAGTACAAGGAAGCATTTTTGATTTAGTTATTACAGAAGAAGCAAATAGAATTTACTCAATCGAGAGTAAGGCCCCCTAGGTTTGTTAAACAAAGCGCACATTAGTCTAACATGGAATTTTGAGATCAAAGGTGAGATAAGACCGGCTTTCAGGAGTTCAAACTTCATGTTCAACAAGGGTGACTATGTATCATTTAATAGTTAATTTTTTTCAATCGATTGGAACGAAAAATTCAAAAACTCAAAATCAAACGAAATGTATGAATGTTTTTTAAACGAATATAGATACGCATGCAATCGTTTTATCCCGTTTTTTCAAAAAAAAACAAAAAGAAAACAAGAAATATTCACCTTGGATGAATTCAGAGATCAAAGCGAGTCTAAGGCAAAAATTTTCTGCTTGGGAAGCTTTTAGGAGAAGTGGATGGAAGGTCCAAAAGAGAATTTTGTACGTGAAAGCTAAAAAGGAAGCCGCACGATTGGTAAAAAATGGAGTCAAAAACTATGAAAAGAAAATAGCGAGTAGAGCGAAACAAAATCCAAAACAATTTTACAAATATGTAAACAACAAATCAGGTAATGGCTCTAGAGAGGCTATCAAGGGCCTAAAGGATGTGAATGGTCAAGTTGTAAACGATCCGAAAGTAATAGCCGATCTATTAAATAAACGTTTTCAATCGATTTTTCCAAATGATGATCCAAATCGGCCGTTACCACACTTCAGTCCAGAACAGATACAAAATTTCTGAACGACCTCGATGAGACCATTACTCTCGAAACTATCAGTAATAAACTGAAGAAACTAGATGATCACAAAGCTTTAGGACCTGATAAGGTAAGTAGCTTTGTTCTAAAGAGATTAAGCGAATCTGCTAGCCTTCCGATTACGCTGATCTTCAAAAAATCCCTCTCAACTGGAGAAGTTCCCACAAACTGGAAGAATGCAAACGTTACTCCGCTGTAAAAAAAATGAAGTAGGCTAGACCCCGGAAACTACCGACCTGTGTCATTGACTAGCGTTGTATGCAAGATTTTAGAGAGTATAATCAAAGAAAAGATGTTATCACATTTATTAAAAAATGGACTTTTGTCGTGTTCCCAGCATGGTTTTGTTCCAGGAAAATCTTGCTGTACTAATCTGCTTGAGTCAATGGATCTCATTTCAAATTTACTGGCGTCTGGGAATGCAATTGACATAGTGTACACTGACTTTGCTAAAGCATTCGATAAAGTCTCACATCGACTGTTACTGTACAAATTAGCAGCCTATGGATTTGATGGCAAAATCTTAGAGTGGATAAAAAATTTTGTTATAGATAGAAAGCAGAGAATTGTTCTCGGAGATGTTGCATCAGAATGGTTAAATGTTTCAAGTGGTGTTCCTCAAGGATCAGTTCTCGGACCTTTGTTATTTGTAATCTTTATTAACGACTTATCTGAATCGCTTTGCAATGAAGCTAAGAATTATGCTGATGATATGAAGATCATTGCAACAGTTAACAATTTCAATGACAAGCTAGCCTTACAAAGAGATTTGGACACTCTGTCTAGCTGGTCAATTACATGGGCTACTGAATTGAGCATTGAGAAATGCAAAGTTATGCAAATCGGGCAGAAGAATCCAAAATATGAATACACAATCTTCAATAAATACGGAACTGAGCCTTTAAATACAACTAGTTTGGAAAAGGATCTTGGTGTGTATTTCCAGAGTGACCTTAAATGGGAAGCACAGGTTGACTACTCCTCAGGCAGAGCAAACAAGATACTGGGTATGATATGGAAGAATTTTGAGTACTTTGATGTAAATTTGGTTAAGCTCCTATACACGTCATTAGTGAGACCGCTAATAGAATACGGTATTAGCGTCTGGAGTCCATACTATGAGGGTGAGAAGAAGCAATTGAAAAAAGTCCAACGTAGAGCGACAAGAATGATCCCGGGTTTCAAAAAAATTGAATACGAAGAACGGTTAGCAAGGATGGATCTTATGTCACTTGAAACAAGAAGAAGAAGAGGCGATTTGATTCAATTTTACAAGATCGTTAATGGGTTAGAAGATATCAACTTAATGAATGGTATCAGGTATAGTTCAGCAAAGAATAATTATAATTTAAGGGGTCACTCCAAAGTGGTTTCAAGAGAGCTTATCAAAAACTGCCCGATACGATACAATTACATTACAAACAGAGTGGTCAATGATTGGAACAGCTTACCGATGAGTGTTGTGAACACGACTTCATTAAATTCATTCATTCACTACTACTACTACCAAGGAGTTAAACTGTCACCAAAGCTCTTTTCTATTTACATTCACCAGCTTATAATCGAGATTGAAGACTTAGAAGTAGGAATAAAAATTATCGAGAAAGTGAAAATCGATATAATTGTGTATGCCGACGATATTATTCTTTTAATCATGACAAAGCTCGTACTTCAACAGCAACAAATTACCGTCGAACTTAAAGCGGGGTTAAATGGTTTCGACTCAGTAGTTTTGATTGAATTATAAACAAAATTATTAATTATTGAAGACTTTTTTACAAACGTAATTAACTTTCGAACTCGAGACAGTAAACGATTTAAATCGTTTAATAATTTTGATTTAAATTTCGAGAAGCTATCAGCTGATTCTTCAAGCGGGATTTCTTCTTTATGCGCTTCCTCCTCCTCATCTTCATCATCATCAGAAGCCTCAATTTCTTCACTCTGGCCATCTATTAGAACTTCTTCGTCTAAATCTTCAACTAAATCGTCATCATCGGCTATTTTTTCTGCATCCAACTCTACTACTTCATCAGCGTCTTCGATTTCTTCATCAATTATACTGCAAAAATAAAGAAGATTAATTTTGTTTATTTGGTCAAATTTTTTTTCTCAATTAATATCTTGTAAGCATTGAAATAATTATAAAAACTTAAATGTTATATTTAACTATTTGTCCTTATGATTGTCTACATGTATTAAAAGTTTGGAATCCTTATGAGGGTTCACTTTTAACGACAAAGTCGCATACAGTATATCTTCAGTATATCAAACAACATTTGTTCCAAATGGTGATTTGGTTACTGCTAAATCTACTGAGATATCAAAAGTTAAAATAAATTATTCGAATTCGTTGGTCTTTGAATGGCAGATATCTGTTAGACCCTTTTCAACTTAATTAAAATTCTAGGAGTCACTCACTCTTTGGTTAAAAAATAAAATCATGTTCAACAAAAGAGTAAATGAACGTTTTTATTGGTGATGTTGGTAAAGCTTGGTAAGGCGATTAACCAAATACGGTCAACCAAAATCAGGTTAAACAAAAATTTATCACCTAAATAAATAATCTTAAGATTGCACCTCTCAGGATTGAATTTTTCGCCTTCAAGGATTAAAGCAGAAAATAATTTATTTTATTTTTGGTACACACTAATGGAACGTTCAATCCCTCTTTCGACTGTATGTTTCGAAGATCTCCCATTGATAATAAAAGTTCGGAGTGGATATTGATCCAGTCAGACTTCATTATTTGTAGAAGGTGATTAGGCTCCTAAGCCGGGTAGGTCTGAAATACATATTCACTACTTGTTGTTCAAGATACTTAGGGTATAGTGGCCTTTTGGATTTACTTGGTGCAGACCCCCCTTCAAGGTAAGACGTTTGCGAGGCAAACTGTCTTCTGTAGCGTTATGCTACCTGTTGCGGGTAGTGGAATGGAAGTATTTCAGACATAAAGCCCTCAAGCTTACAAGGGATTACGAGAGTACAGCAATAAACGTTAATAGTTTGACGGAACCAACTGCGGCCGAGATGGCCAAGTTAAAAAAATAGGCTAAAAGAGCATCCGAAAGAGGACGTTTGGAACATAACATTTAATAAAATGGGGGAAATGATGGTCCAAGATCCCAGGTGGTTTTAAAAGGGGTCAGGGGGTTGATACATGAACGTCTATCAACATTATCAACGAAAGGATATTCGAGTTGTTAGAAAAGCCTAAGTACGGTATGGGATTGCGAGAAGTTTTGGACTCAGTTGTTCGGGAAAGACTTTTACATTGAAATACGTTTGGCATTAGGATTGGAAGAGTTTGAGTATGTGCTTGTTCATAAGCCTGTCGTAATGACGATAAGAGGTCCTACCCTAATATGTGAGCTGACTTTTTAGTGATCTTGTGAACTGAGCTTTTCGTGAGATTCAGTTGACGACACACTCAATTAAAACAATATTTAATTAAATACAGTTTCACTTAATTTAAAGAAAAAGAGACAGGTAAGATTTCTGTTGAAAAATTCAGAAGTTTCGTATGAATGAATGTTCAAAGTGCCAATGTTCATGACGCTATGATTTAAGTTTTTGAGGAGACTTAAAAGAACAAACCAGAGAAAAAAAAATAATGAAATACTAGTAGTCACCCTGCCTTTGCTTTGCTGCAGGTTTTTTATCAATTAATTTAAGAGTTAATTTGTTATCTACAACCATAAAACTTTTCAGCACAAACAAAGTTCTACATAACACAAAATAGACTGAAATACACAAAAAAATCTTGAACTTTAACAACCAAATTAATAAGTTGAAACATAATTCGGACATTTTAGAAAAAAAATTGAGAGAGGCCTAAAGAAAGAAACAAATTGTAAGTTAACTTCGGAATTTTGATGGTTCAGTAGCGCTTAGGGAATCTTAATAAAATTTTTCCTGCTCCCAAATAATCTCACTCTTTTTATGACTGCACGCCCTTGATAACGGAGCGATCGATTATTCAAGAAAAAAGGTGCACTTAATTTTACCTTTTCATTCCTGTTCAGAAAAAGTAATTTTTGACCCAACTAATCGAGTTCATACCTTTAGATAGAAAAAAATAGAATTTACCTACTAAAATTTTACATTGAAAAGCTTATATAGAAAAACATCATAGAAAAATTTAATCGAAAATTTGCCGAATTGGCACTAGTTCTTCTGAATAAGTTGGAACCCGATGCCGATCAAGTTGAGTCTTTTGTAGCTGAATGTCGATGATGAAATTCATGTAAGAAAATATTAAACTCAATTCAAAAGAACGAATACTTATGAGACAAGTTAACAAAATAAACTAGTAATAGTTTAATATTCAGGCTTGTGAGTCCTGGTTGCTTAAAATAAGGGGTGTGGAATGTAGAATGTATGTTTAAAACGAGGTTAAAATGATTAATTCGATCCGAAATTCTTATAAGACTTTCTTTGAGACAGTATGTGTCAATAGTCACTTTGTTTAATTTTTGATCTGAGTCGGTTATTTTGAGAGTGCTTAAACAATCGATGAAAAGATGATTGTCAATAATGCCGTCCGGGTAGTCTCTCAAATATTCCTTAACATATTTTGTCAATATGGGAAACATATTTTTTAAATTTTTGAAATAAGTTCAAGTTTATCCTAGTTTACAAAGTTAAGTATTCTTCTTTTTCGTATAATATTCTTCTTGGTTTTTGGTTCCAAGCTAAGTCTAATAGTTGTCGAGTTCGCAGTCTCTTAGACTCGGATGAGTGACGCTGTTTATGATGAACGTCCTACAAGTCCAATGAGAAAATGGGCGGGCGATTTGAATTACTAAATAAATCGCCTGGACGTGATCACTCTGGACAAATAGTCAGTCAGTGTCTTCCAACGTGTAATACGGGACATAAAGTTATTCAGTGTAATCCTGTGTTGGGCGGTGAAACTAGGTCGTACCATTTTCAACTAAATAAAACTAGATTATTAACTTAATATTTTGAATAAAAAAGGGGACCTAGATGATTATTCTAAAGGCCTGGATGATGACTTACCCCGTCCCCTGAGACCACGAAATACTCGTACCAGAACCCGGTAAGTGGTGATCTTAGACCCTCAGTTTGAAATAATTTTGATTATTTTTTGTGTTAGCTGAATTATGACTTGAACAATAACCGGTTGAATAGTGAAATGATGATAAACCCGACGCAGCTCAACACCATCAGGTACATCATTACGAGAATGACGGGATCTCGACATCGTCGTTTTCGTACTCGTCACAAGCATCGCCTGATACGATCCAACCGATTATTTTATTTTAAGATTTGTTTGAACCCTATCTAAAGGGGACCTGTGATCTGGGGGTCTTGGAGTCTATGGGGGGAACAGTATCAAGTTTAGAGAAAAGCCTGTTTTACTTTGACTATCAGGGTAGTTAAAACCGGTGTCGTCCAAATAACGGCCGTCCACGTCGGTTTAACTACCCACGGTTCTAGGAGTTCTTGTCAAATGTGACTCGTCTCAGTTTCTATGTCAAAAACAATTGTTTATTCAGTCTTTAGCGTTTACCATTTTAAGTCTTAAGCCCTAGGAAAAATGATTTCCAATAATCGTATAGTCGTATAATATTCCTAGCAAAAAAGAAATTTGAATAATAATCGTTTAATTCTAATAAGTTGTTTAAATAAAATATTGCCCATATCTCCATTGTTTTACGTTGAATTTGAAAATAAGTAGAGGATAAGTGTAAAGGAAGACTAGCCAGAACTTAAATTTTGCTTTGACACTGTCTTTGCATCGATGATAAACGCGTAATGGCTGATTTATTTTTGATCCTTGTTTTTTTTCGATTTTCATTCAAAAAGTTTTAACTGGTTGACAAATGGTTTTCAAAATTCATGTAAAACAATGAGACATAGCTCAAAGGCTTTAGTGACCTCTTAAAATATTATTTTATAAAATCAAAAAACACAATCGGCGTACTTTTAAATAGAAATATAAACCAAGTTACCTGGTTTGATCAGTCGTTCTTATAGTCGATGTATGTGTTGTTGTCAATGGTCTTGTTGACGTTGAAGCGGTTTCAGTTGATATAATTGGAAATTCTCGTCTCTCAGTAGGTTCTAATTTTAATGTATACAATCTGAATGTTTTTTTAAATAGAACCTCGTATTGTACACTTTTAACTCTGTTTAGCGTGATATCCTTTGAAAATTTTGATTTGATAAGAAAGTAAAGGAAACACACAGATAGTGAATTTTCTATAAAGTTTCGGCTTCTGAGAGCAAACTGATGGAGACAAAACGTAGACGATCTTTTTAGTCTTCTATTTTGAAATAACCATTTTTATTTTCGAATAATTTTCTTTTTTAGCAAACAATGAGAGTCTCTTATTTTTGAGAAATAAACAAAAGAGGTATGAATTAGAGATTAAATTAAGTGTGTGGGTGAAAAGGGATTGAAAGACGTAAGAAGCGTAAAAATATTTTTATTTTTTAAATTTTATATCATTTAAAAATTTATTAGTTTTATAGATTCGAGGAAATTAGAAAATTTATTTCCAAATACATATCTCTTTATCTGTAGCAGTAACCAAATCACCATTTGGAAGAAATGTCGTTTGCCAAACATCAGATCTATGTGACTTTGCCATTAAAACTGAACCGTCATTTGGATTCCAAACTTTTAAAGTCTTATCCGTTGATCCACTCAATAAATTACCATTGTCTAATACATTTAAACAATTAGTAGAACAAATAGCATCACTATGTCCATTTAGAACCCGAACTAAATGACCTGTTTCTAAATTACGAATCTCTATCTTACCATCAATTAAACCGCTTGCCAAATACCCATTCTTAAGAATAGCTATTGACAAAACAGGAGATGAATGAGTTATACTTTTAAGAGGTTCACTGTTTGACGTATTCCATATTTTAACTGTTCCATCAAGTGAACAACTAACTAAATTTTCATTTGGTAAAATTAGTATTTGAATCACAGTGTCAGTGTGGCCAACTAATCGTCTTTTAACTTGACCATTTTGTGAACCTCTAATAACTATATCATAATTCTCGTCTCCTTGTCCGATAACTAAATCATCATTTTTTAGGACTGTTAAACACATAAATATTTCATTTGTTTGAATAATTCGTTTCAATTCGTCTCCTTGAGTAACCTTTAAATCCCATATTAAAAAAGTGTTTTCGTCATTGTATCCAGCCACAAGATCACCATTTGACAATACACCAAAAACAGCTGGATAAAAATGATCACTTGTAAGATTTCTTTTGATAATTCCATTTTGAATATCCCATATTTGTATCCCATATTTGAATAGTTGACCCTTTTGATCCTCTAACCAAGTCTCCATTTGACAATGGAAACATTCTTTGATAACCACCTGTTACTGAAATATTCAACTTGAGAGTTCCACTAAAACTATACACTTGACTACTTGTACTTGTTGTAGTTGTTTGTATTCTTTAATTATAAAAGTTAATTTAATATAAATCTCTTCTTTTTTAACTTTTTGACCTATTTGCCATTGTTTTACGTTGAATTTGAAAACCAGCAGAGAACCAATGTAAAGGGAGACCAGATAGGCCCTACTTTTTGCTTTAACAAGACGGTTAATTTGTTTTGTCTTTGGATCCCCTCAAAACAAATCCCTTTTTTAGTCCATGATGAACGCCTAAGTCAAAATAACTTGTTTCTTTTTCGATTTTAATTCAAAAATTTTCAACTGGTTTTCAAAATTCAAATAAAACAATTTCACATAGCTCAAAGAGTTTAGTGACCTCTTAAAATATTATTTTAGAAATTCAAAAAACACAATCTGGGTACTTTTAAATAGAAATAAAAAAAAAGTTACCTGGTTTGATCAGTCGTTCTTCTAGTAGTCGTAGTACGTCTTTTTGTTGATGTTGAAGCGGTTTCAGTTGATAAGCTTGGAAAATCTTCGGGAGTGGATAATTTTGAGGTATACAATCTAAATTTTTTTTTAAATAGAACATCGTATTGTACACTTTTAACTCTGTTGAGCGTGATATCCTTTGAAAATTTTGATTTGATAAGACGTGATACTCTAATTGTTTTGGGTACTATTTTTTCACCTTGAAATTCCCAACTAACTTTATCATCTGTTAATTTATTTAATTCATTTAGTTGATCATTTAAGGACTTGTCTTGTTTTGACCAGCTTTCTGATTTTTTATTGAATTCACTACTTGATTGACCGTAACTAGCGCTAAATGAATCAAAACCCATTCCGACGTTAAAGCTTTTACTTTTACCTGACTCACTTGCATCACTTCCACCACTGTTATTTTCTTTGTTTAAAATAATGTGTTTTTTTGAGCCTTCTGACTCTACTTTAAATATGTTTGAAAGCTCTCGTTTGATAATATTCGGTTGCAAATCATTGTTAAAATTGTAACTGGATAAAGAGTTAAGAGCTTCGTCAATGCTCACATGTTTAAAGACAACATCAGATGTTTGCTTGATAAAATCATCGATAAAATTTTGAGAAAATTGTGATTCAGACATTTGATACTCTTCGTAAATATCTAGGTTTGAGTAAATTTCCAATGCCAAATGTGACATTTGATCTCTACTCACATAAACAGAATTTGCAGGTCCAAACACTTGGTCCTCAAGACCTAAGGTTTGAAGCTGTTGAGCTTTTATTTGAAGTTTGTTTACTTTTGTTTTTTTTGCGTTTACCATGAAATCACATTCAATAATTGGCTCCCATGCTCTACCTAGATCTTTTAATTTCTTTTCAACCCTTAAACGATTAACACTACCGGAAGCTTCCTTAAAATCAACACGAATAGGAAACTCTTCAAGCTTCATTGCATTTCCACTTAAAAAAATCTGTTTGCCTTCATCGAAAAATTCAATGAAACAATCGAATTTTGAGGGTACCAAGCTGATAATTTGAGTGGGTAAAACATCAATTTCGTGTTTTTGCTTCACAAGTTGAACAAACTTATTTCTATGAACATCTGTTAACATATTTACACTGAAATAGAAACCTTCTTGATGAAATTTTAAGAAATTTGTTTCGTTGTCTGCTACTACCAGTTGAGGCACACCCAATGAAAGCCATTTTTAGTGTTTGTATCTTTTGGTGTTTTCCTTTTCTATAATCGATTTTGAACTTGTCGATAAAAACGCTTCCAAATGAATCATTCCATTTTCGGTCTTATAATCACCAACCAAATCAGTTGTACCAAAACTTATGTCTTTACCAGACACTTCATCTGTCAACTCAACATTGTAGTGAGTTAAAACACAAAATAAAAACAATAAAATATAACTCTTTGATGAATTCATTTTTTAATAAAATGTTAAAAACAGCGTTAATATTTATAACAAGTTAAATGTTCTTATCATTTTAAAAATTTATTTAATTAAAAAAAAGAGAATACTTTTATCTTTTTTGAAAGAAAATAATTTGCTATTTTAACAAAATTTGATTTCGTGGTCTTTGATTTCATTTTAAACATTTTCAATTTAATTTTTTTTTGTTAAATAATACTTTTTACCTCCCTTTTTTTACGACCCTAGTTACTGTGGGACGTTCATCATAAACAGCGTCACTCATCCAAGTCTAAGACTGCGAACTCGACAACTATTTAGACATAGCTTGGAACCACAAACCAAGCGTACTCTCCAAAGAAGGAGAATACTTAACTTTGTAAACTAGGATAAACTGAAATGATCTTCTTTATTGCAAAACTTAAGACGTCTTTTATAAAATTCGAATAAAAACGAAAAATTTCTTTTTGGTGAAAACTTTATTAACAATTCGCGACGTTTCGGTAAAACGGAGTTACCATTATCAAGCTGTTAATTGATCTAAAAGGGAAATACAATTTAAATACAAGGAAAATTTTTTGAAGTTAGAAATAAAATTATAATATTTCAAAAATTGAAACGCATATCTAATTAGTGGGGTTATAACTGCAAATACATATGTAATTGCAGTTATAACCCCACTTTGGACTCAGTTGTTCGGGAAAGACTTTTACATTGAAATACGTTTGGCATTAGGATTGGAAGAGTTTGAGTATGTGCTTGTTCATAAGCATGTCGTAAACTGATATCCAATGATCCATATCCAATACAACGGTCAACATTTTTTCAAAAGATCACACATTTATGTGAACTCAGCTCACATATTAGGGTAGGACCCGATAAGATTATTTCTGAAGAGACAGCCGACTGGTTTTCGTACGAATGAATGTTCAAAGTGCCATGGAAGACGCTGTGACTATGATTTTAGTTTTTGAAGAGACTAAAAAGAACAATCCAGAGAAAAAAAAATAATGATGTACTAGTAGTGCTTCGCTGCAGGTTTTTTATCAATTAATTTAAGAGTTAATTTGTTATCCACAACCATAAAACTTTTCAGCACAAACAGAGTTCTACATAAAACAAAATAGACTGAAATACACCAAAAAGTCTTGAACTTTAACAACCAAATTAATAAGTTGAAACATAATTCGGACATTTTAGAAAAAAAAATGAGAGAGGCCTTAAGAAAGAAACAAATTGTAAGTTAACTCCGGAATTTTGATGGTTCAGTAGCGCTTAGAGAATCTTAATAAAATTTTTCCTGCTGCCAAATAATCTCACTCTTTTTATGACTGCACGCCCTTGGGAACGGAGCGATCAACGGACTTAACGGTATTTAATAATGAACAATAATAAGTGTGTAAAATTGAGAACATTCATTTTTTTTTATTATTACCTAAGTAAGTTAGCTTAGATCTGCATCCTTATCCTCAAAATGAGCAACATGCTCATTAGATGAGTGACGCTGATTATGATGAACGTCCCACGCTAACTAGGAGTCGTAACCATGCCGTGGCCAGTCCCAAGCCTGGATGTGAAAATGGGAGGGCGTACTGGTAAAAGCAAATTGAACAAATACTTTCTCATAGAGATGTCTATGAGAACTTTTTGTTTTTACACCAGAATCTACACCAGAATGCACGACGGTATTCTTTAAGTTTCTTTTTCCAGTATTCGCGCCATTATTTCAATAAATAAATCAAGAAAAGATTGCAACATAATAACGTCAATTCATTTTTGTTAAATCACATTTCGATTAATCACTGCTTTGTTAAGGTACAGAAGGTTTGATTAATCGAGCGAATACTGTAATTATTTAAACTGACCTTTTTAATAATAATTTCTTTTGATTGAAACCATGGTCTTATATAAAAGTTCTAAAAGAGTTTGATGATAAAATCTTTTTATTTGAAAAGGATCCTTATTTAAAAAAAAAGAAATTGAAGAATTATCTGTGGTTAGGAAAACACAATGAAAAAATTCACAAATAATGATTGATTCTCAGTCTTAATCCAGATCCTTTAGTTGTTTCCAATGCTGCGATAGTTAATTTAAAAGAATTTCTTTATAAATTACATAAGGCTCAAAACTAGGAGCTTTGCGACACTAACCTTGTTTTAAATTATTTATTTTAAAGATTTGAGAAAATTATAAAATTCATTTCCAAATACATATCTCATTTTGTGAAACAGTAACCAAATCACCATTTGGAAGAAATGTCGTTTGAATAATCCATTCTCTTGGTGGCTTGGTCATTAAAACTGAAGCGTCATAAGAATTCCAAACTTTTAAAGTTTTATCGTATGATCCACTCAATAAATTACCATTGTCTAATACATGTAAACAATTTAATTCACAAATAGCAGTACTATGTCCAATTAGCACCCGAATTAAATCACCTGTTTCTAAATTACGAATCTCTATTTTACCATCATACATACCACTTGCCAAATGCCCATTCTTAAGAATAGCTATTGAATAAACATTAGATGAATGAGTTATGCTTTTAAGAGGTTCACTGTTTGAAGTTTTCCATATTTTAACTGTTTTATCGTTTGAACAACTAACTAAATTTTCATTTGGTAAAATTAGGATTTGATACACACTGTCTATATGACCAACTAATCGTCTTTTAACTTGACCATTTTGTGAATCTCTAATAACTATATCATTATTTATGTAACCTTGTCCGATAACTAAATCATCATTTTTTAGGACTGTCAAACATTGAAATGTCTCATCTGTATGAATAATACGTTTTAATGAATCTCCTTGAGTAACTTTTAAATCCCATATTAAAATTGTTTTGTTTGTTCGATATCCAGCCACAAGATCACCATTTGACAAAACACCAAAAACAAATGGCTAAAAATAAGCACTAGTAAGATTTCTTTTGATGATTCCATTTTGAATATCCCATATTTGAATAGTTGACCCTTTTGTTCCTCTAACCAAGTCTCCATTTGACAACGGAAACACTCTTTGCCAGTCAAATGTTAATGAAATATTCAACTTGAGATTTCCATTAAAATTATACACTTGACTACTTGTACTTGTTGTAGTTGTTTGTATTCTTTAATTATAAAGGTTGAATTAAAATAAGTCTCTTCTTTTTTAACTTTTTGACCTTTTTGCAATTGTTTTACGTAGAATTTTTAAACCAGCAGATCACCTGTGAAAAGATAGACCAGTCAGGTCATACTTTTTGCTTTGACAAGCCTGAAAATTTGTTTGTCTTTGAATCCTCTCAAAAAAAATCCCTACTAATTCATTTTGATCCTTGTTTCTTTTTATATTTTCATTCAAAAAGTTTTAACTGGTTGACGAATGGTTTTCAAAATTCATGTGAAACAATGACACATAGCTCAAAGACTTTAGTGACCTCTTATGTTATTAATTTAAAAAATCAAAGATCACAATCTGCGAAATTTTAAATAGAAATATAAACCAAGTTACCTGGTGAAAGTGGATACTTTTTGCCTTTCTCCCAAGTTCACTACTCGATAGACCAAAATTAGCGCCAAATGAATCAGAACTCAATCCGACGTTAAAGCTATAACTGTTACCTGATTCATTTTGATTGCTTCCTCCACTGTTATTTTCTTTGTTTAAAACAATGTGTTTTTTTGAGCCCTCTGAACTTACTTTAAATATGTCTGAAAGCTCTCGTTTGATAATATCCGGTTGCAAATCATTGTCTTGTTTTGACATTTGATAATCTTCGTAAATATCTAGATTTGAGTAAATTTCCGATGCCAAATGTGACATTTGATCTCTACTCACATAAACAGAACTTGCAGGTCCAAACACTTGATCCTCAAAACCTAAGGTTTGAAGCTGTTGAGCTTTTATTTGAAGTTTATTTATTTTTGTATTTTTCCCGTTGACGATGAAATCACATTCGATTAAAGGTTCCCATGCTTTACCTAGATCTCTTAATTTTTTTTCAACTTTTTTACGATTAACACTACCGAACGCTTCCTTAAAATCAACACGTATTGGAAACCTTTCAAAAACCTGCGCACTTCCACTCAAAAAAATCTGTTTGCCTTCATCGAAAAATTCAATGAAACAATCGAATTTTGAGGGTACCAAGCTGATAATTTGAGTGGGTTAAACATCAATTTCGTGTTTTTGCTTCACAAGTTGAACAAACTTATTTCTATGAACATCTGTTAACATATTTACACTGAAATAGAAACCTTCTTGATGAAATTTTAAGAAATTTGTTTCGTTGTCTGCTACTACCAGTTGAGGCACACCCAATGAAAGCCATTTTAAGTGTTTGTATTTTTTTGGATTTTCGTTATCTAGAATCAATTTTGAACCAGTCGATAAAAATGCCTCCAACTGTACTATATCATTTTCGGTCTTGTAATCAACGGCCAAATCAGTTGTTTCAAAACTTATGTCTTTTCCAGACGACAACTCAACATTGTATTTAGTTAAAACACATAATAAAAACAATAAAATGTATCTCTTTGATGAATTCATTTTTTCAATTAAATGTAAAAAAAACAGTGTTGATATTTATAACAAGTTAAATGTTATCATCATTATTAAAATCATTGGTTTCTAGTTTCATCTTATTAAAAGATTCCTCAGGGATCGTTTTAAAAATTTATTTAATTAAAAAAAAAGGGAATACTTTTATCTTTTTTGAAAGAAAATAATTTGCTTTTTTAACAAAATTTGATTTCGTGGTCTGATTTCATTTTAATCATTTTCAATTATCTTTTTTTTGTTGAATAATACTTTTTACCTCCCTTTTTTTTAAAGCTAGGTTTCAAATTCTTTATTTTTCATTTTGAAATATTTAATTTTAAAAACTTTAACAACTTATCATGTGTTCACTATTCGAGTGTCAACATTTTTCTTATATAAATGTCTAGCCTACTTTACGGATATGTTAACTCTTATCCGTCCAAAGCTGGGTCAAAAATGACCCGTTTATACGTTAAAGACCAAAGTGGGTCATTTTTGACCCAATTAAAAAATTAAATTTTTTACATTTTTTTTATTGTATACGTATTAAAAATTGAATGGTGGGTCAAAAATGACCCACGTTGGTCTTTAATGATTGTAAATTACCTTTGGACGGATAAGAGTTAATAGCCAATAGTTCCCCTAAGATTAGTGAGGATTCGCTTTGCCTTGGCACTGCATCGAGTCGCCCTCCCATTTTCTCATCCAGGCTTGGGACTGGCCACGGCATGGTTACGACTCTAGTTACTGTGGGACGTTCATCATAAACAGTGTCACTCATCCGAGTCTAAGACTGCGAACTCGACGACTATTCAGACCTAGCTTGGAACCACAAACCAAGCGTACTCTCTCAAGAAGAAGAATACTTAACTTTGTAAACTAGGATAAACAGTTACATTATCACCTTCCCATTTCCACGTCCGGGCTTCGGACCGGACAAGGTATGGTATGGTTACGATGTTGATAAAAAATTACATTTTAAAATTAGGAAATTATTTATTTGCGATTAAAAAAATTGATAAAAAAAATTTTTGATCTTTTTGTCTGAGTTTGAATAAAATAATTTAAAAAAAAGAAAGAGTTAAATTCATTTGTTAAATCGAGAGTAAATAAAAAAAAATTAAAAAAAAAAAATTCAACAAATTCATATTTTTTATCGTTCAATTTGGTTCCTAAAATACACCGGGAATAAAAAAAAAAAGTATCAAAAATTCTAAAATTCTAAATATACGTTGTCTTATTATCACTTTCTTTTTTGAGATTCGATTTTTGTTGTTCACATCGTTCAAATTGTTTTCTTATATTGGGTACACTCCAAGTCACACCAGCTAATTCCAAAATCACACACTGACATGTTCTTACTCGAATCACTGTTATTATTATCATCCATTTTTTTGAATAAATTCAATGTTGTCGCGTCTATGCTAACCCTATTTTGACTCTGTTTGACCCGTGTCACCTCTTGGTTCGGAATCAAAGCAACTATTGACTTTCGATTCATCTCATTCTTTTTATACTTATTCTCAATAGTTGAGTAAACCTTTGACACAAATCTTGGCTTTTCTTGAACCTCATTCGAAAATATGTAATGCATGCTTTTACGGTCCTTAAACTTTTCTTCAATTTTATTCGCATCGTTTTTTAACGACAGACTCCTCTTTACAATCGGTTTGACTTCTTTATCATTAAACAAATTAACAACCAAGTCCTTTGAATTTTGTTCGACCGGGTCAAAATGACACCTCACTTGCTCATAGGGGACATACACAGTCGATGAATGACGCGTTTGATTCTTCAAATCCCCTAAACCAGTGTCCACGTAACTTCCAAAATCAAAATTATTTTTTTCATCGTAAAAAATTTTAACAATTGATTTTCGACTTGCATGAGTTCGGGTCTTTTGATTTTTATTAGTCTCTGTTGATTTTGATTCTTTGACCTCCGGTGCGAGAGGTGCAATTGATTTTGATGAAAATCGTTTCGAATTCTTTCGTATAAACTCGTCTATCTTTTTATTCAACGTCAAATCGTAATAAGCATCGGATTCCGAAAATTGTTTCATTATTACTTTTTTATCCTCTTCGCATTTGTTCGATTTTTCACTCTCAAGATCACTGGTTGTCGGAACTGATAACCCAGAGTCTACACTGAGAGTATTCGAAGACAGATCGTGTTTGTTCAAAATTTTTGTTTACAAAAAAAATTAAACAGAATTGAAACAAGTTGCAGCGGGTGTTATCGTTTTTTCATTTTTGTTAATCTCAGATATTAACGATTGGCTAGAATATCTATATTAAAGACTCTGTCAAACAAATGAGACTGTTTACATTGTTGGGGACATTAGCACGTTCAAATACAATTAAAACTCTATTAAGAGATAAGACATGCCTGCCTAAAACATGAATCTGTAGTCTTATTTACATTTCCAGAGTTTCTTAAAAAAAATTTTCCGAGCTTTCAAATTTTTGCTGAGGGTTTAGATTTTTACCCATATATTTGAGACATTTTGTCATATCGGGATAATCCCCTTGTCTTAGTCTTTTTCTCATCTCTAGTGATTTCTTAAAATAGCCTTCGGCTTCAATATTTTCCAGCTGTTTATTCTTCAGAGGTTCCAAAAAACTGGGGTGTTTGCAGTATAAAAATGTCTTAAAAATGTTTGCACATGAAATCATTGTAATGAAGCATACCATCGACCAGGGCTATGTCTAGTAAATGAAAAATAAAAGTTTCTCTTCAACACCAATTTTTCGAATACTGAACTTGTTATTTCAAACATTTTAGTCATCACTGGCAGATCACATTTCTTGTGAAGATTTAGCGACATGGTGAATTAGAGGATACGTTTGAACAAATGCAAGCAGCAACATCATTTTTCACACTTAGCTATCCTGATCACCATTGGAAAGACTTGCATCGTTTAATTCCTGGTCCGAAAGCTCAAACTAAATCCGAAAAATACAATAATAATGAAATACAATGACACCCAACACATAAAAAAAATAAAAAATGCAAAGAAGCCAAAGATAAAATACTCAACTACACTGATAATTTGATCACAGCTATGAACCTACGAAGTGAATGTGTAACTAATCAGACCCTCACCCGTGTTCATTTCTAACATCAAAAATACCTCATAACGAAATGGACAAAGATTATGAAGATCTAATTAACTGCTACCAGCGTCATGTATGTAGAATGAATGGATATTGCAAGTCAAAAAATAGCCTCAAAGAGGAATGACCCCTATCTCAACATGCACAATCGCATTATTTGCCATCACTGGCGTGGTAATGTAGATATGCAAATAATATTAGATAAATCATATGCGATAAATTATGTGAATAAATATGCTACAAAAGACGAAAAGGCTAGTCGATCTCTCTTTCAATTTTATAAAGAAGTCATAGGATCATTTACACTTGAAGATAATCCAGCGGGTAAAATTAGAGCTTTAATGATCAAGTCTATTGCAGGCAAACGGTATCTAGGTGAAGAGTTAGAATAGGACAACATCGGACTCAACATACCGTAAACTCATTTTTTATACTGCTGGGTTAAAAAACGAAAATTCAGTATTGAATTTTTTTCAAAAATAATTTTAAGGCCGGGCTAAAACTTAATTTTCTCTTGTTATTCATTAAATGATCAACGCATAGTAAGACTTTTTACATGAACGCTTTAACCGGACACTTAAAATATAAACTTGAGCTCCTACTGCAAAAGCAGCGTTCTTAATTAAAGGAGAGACCATACATGCACTTTTTCCAATACAGCCGAGACGTAACAAAAAGGCATATTGCCCATTAAATGGTTAAAGTTTACAAAAAATCCAATCAAAGTTTAAAGGAATAACTCATATAATTTTTGAAGAGTACCCAATGCGATCTCAAGCAACTTTGGGTGTCATCGATAAACGACTTAAACAGGCTAATGGTAACGATAAACCTTTTGGTGGTGTTTCGGTCATACTCACTGTTCTTCCTGGACAACTATAATAGGCGGCAATTATAAGTTTTTAGCAATTTAGCAATTCGACAATTCATTTTGATCAATACATTTATATTTTTGAGACTGTAACATTTTCAACATTTTATGTTAGAAAATGCTACACTGTTGAAAATTGGACATTTTCTTTTAATTTTCTACTACATGGTAGTAGTAGTAGTTTAACTGCGACTCGAAAAATCGAGTAGAACTTAATTGCTATAGCAGTTTTTTGCAAGCTTTTGCTTGCCAATCCACCCTTCATCTAATCTTGATTTGAAATTCTCGAGTGATGCAGCTGCGTCGGGTTTATCATCATTTCACTATTCAACCTGTTATTGTTCAAGTCATAATTCAGCTAGCACATAAAATAATCAAAATATTTTCAAACTGAGGTTCTAAGATCAACACTTACCGGGTTCTGGTACGAGTATTTCGTGGTCTCAGGAGACGGGGGGAAGTCATCCTCCAGACCTTTACAGTCCCCCCTTTTTTATTCAAAACATTAAAAAAAAACGGTAGTTTAAAAATTTTTTAGAAAATCAGCTAGTGCTAAAATCAAAAAAATATAATTGAAGATTTTAAATTGTAGATTTTAATGAAATGAATGTACAATGTACATGTGGTGAACGTACATTTTCCCCACAATTTTTTTTCCCACTGACATTTTCCCCGTGTGCATTTATCACACAATTTTTTTCCCTATTTTTTTTTTTCACTTCAGACATTCGTCCCCCTTTTTATTTAACACACAGTACAATTCTCCCTTAAATTTTTTTCCCTGTTTATCATTTTCCCCACTTTCAAGGTGGAGCTAGAAGAGGCCAATCAAATTATTGTATCATTATTCAATAATTTAAACCAATAAAAAAATATTAATTTTGAAACATTTATTTAATTAAAAAAAATAAAGTTACAAATAAAACTAAAAAAGGTACAAAAAACGTAAATGTAAAAAAAATTACCATTTTACAACAATTGTTTCAATTTTTTTTTCTTTATTTTTGATTTCATCACATTCAAAATCTAACAAAGTACCGTAATTAATAAAAAAATTATAGTTGTGACGCATTTTGTTTTGGTTAAGCTTGTATTTATATGGGTCAATTCCAGATGCCAACATTTGAGTGTAGGCTATGCAAAATAAGCCACAATCATTTGAACCCAATTGTGGCTCAACAAAAACCATGGCGAATCTCGATGATTCCAGACGTCTGGTGATATTGAGCCATTTAACCATTGTTTTTGGAAATATTTTACGAACTTTAATAATTTTTCATCTTCGTCTGGAATGGTTTCTAATATTATGTCAATGGCTTCTTTGATCCGATCGATTGGAATAAGAGCGATTGCAATGAATCGTTTAACCCATGTTTTAAAATTCCAATCTGTGAGAAATTTGGTTTTGTATCCCATTGCGAAAATACGTCGTTTAATTGCTTGTGCGTAGTGGAAGAAGCACCCTTTAAGTTGAATACCATTGAACACCGACACTACGCTTTTCATTAAAGCGATCTCGAAGTCTACCATTACTTTTTTTAAATTTTTCGGAAAACAAATATTCCTTAGCTGTTCCAAAGCTAGGACGTACGTTTTTGTGTTTTTATTTTCAAGAAAAACATAGACGCATGGATGTGATATTTTTTTGATTACAGCATGTATCGTTAAAAGTTGATAAAATTGTTCTGGACAATTTTTGAATGTGCCATCAATATGGAATTCTTCAGAATTTTGAAGTATTTCGATTGCTGTATCGGACATAAAGAGAAGTATACGTTCGCCGTTTTTGTTCTCGTTATCGAAACGTAAAAATGATTGTCTTTGGTTGTTTATTGTGATAAACTTTTGACTGTCATCTATTTCAAGTTTTGATGTTTCTTTGTGTTCTTTGGTTGTCGTTTTTGAACGAATTCTCGAGCACGTTACTCTCGCGGTGTCTTCTTTAACGTAATGACGAGCAACATAAGCCGGATCGTTTTTGGCCTGCAACTGTATAAGAATTTCTCGAAACCGCTGCGAGAAGTTAAAGTTTGGTTCGGTTTTCGCTTCAAATTTTAAATCTTCGTATGCCTTTAAGCACATACTTTTAATCGGATCAAGTTTGGTACATATACCATCGATGTGTTTGGCTGTAGGCGTTCGAAAGATGTATCCTTCTGCATCAATTGGAATCGTCACTGATTTACATTCTTCGCAGCGCCATCTGATCGATTTGTTTTTGTTGGGATGATTCTTGTTGAACTTGTATCCATGGTAAATGACGAGTGTATGTTCTGGATCAAGATATTCAGCTCTTTCCATTTTAGATTTTTTAAGTTTTTGTAAATTTAAAGATTGGATACAAGTGTTGATGTATAAATACCTTTTTGAAATTAGTTCAATTAAGCAGTTCAATCAATTAGCAGTATTTTGTTAGTCAGGATATTCGGTATGTTTAATTGAGTAAGTTCATACAATTCAGCGGTATACCGGAAAGGGTACAGCGGTTTCGCAAAAGAGATATTATGTAGAATTATTGACTAATCGGATGTCAAGTTTTAAAAATTTTTGATTGGCTAATATTTTTTTTTTTAAATATGGGATTTTTGTAACATAGGATAATTGTTAAACGGGATAAATGTTAATATAGGATTTTTGTTAAGTAGGAAAATTGTTAATATGGGATAATTGTTAAGTAGGAAAAATGTTAAATGGGAATTTTGATTATGGGGAAAAAAATTGTAGGAAAAAAATAGTGGGAAAAATGTATCTGAATCGTACATGTTACATCTAAAAGTAAGATTATTTTTGCGACGGTGAAGTTTGGAGCAAATTTTTGGAGCAAAGCAAATTTTATTTTTTAAAACTGTAAAATTCAATAAATAGATGGACCTAACCTAGTTTAAAAATTTTAACATAACTAAACAAAATTTGTTAAACTTGATTTAAAATATTTTCTTCAATTTTTTGAATTGATCGATTTTTGATCAATAATTAAATTTTTAAAAACAGATTGTTAACATTATAATGAAATTTCAATTTAAATTTTTTAAATTTTAATTTAAGTACAAATTTTCAAAAGTAAAATTGGCGGGATTTTTAGAAATTTTCAAAAAATTTAAATGTTCGCGCCAAAATGTCTTATTTAAATTTAGTGTATGCATTTCAAATTTTGTTAAAAATCGAAACTAACATTAATAATCAAATATTGATTTTCCCTTTTTTTTAAATATTTTTGAAATTAACAAAAAATTTACAATCTAAAACCATTTTTATTTTATGCACTGTACCTAATTTTATTTAAAAAAAAACAGCTTTTCTAAAAGACTTAGCTTGGAACTACAAACCAAGCGAATTCTTCTATTGAAGAACACTTAACTTTATAACTAGAGAATTTAATTTTATTCAAAAATTTTTTAAATAATTAAACAAATTTTCTTCTGACGCTGATACCCATTCAGGATCAAGTTTAACTCCAAACTCACCACGTCTATAAAAATGACATCCATCTTTATTAATCGGTCTATAAGTCACAGCTACACATTCATCATTCTTTTTACAATTACTATAACAGTCTTGAACCGAATGAACTCGTACATATTTAAAATGATTTGTTAATCTTAACCCTTTGTAATAGACATTACCTTCTGTTTGTATTCTTTAATTATAAAAATTAATTAATATAAGCCTCTCCTTTTTTAACTTTTTGACCTATTTGCCATTGTTTAACGTTAAATTTGAAAACCAGCAGAACTTTTCTCAACTTTTTGCTTTGACAAGCATTTAAATTTGTTTGTCTTTGGATCCCCTCCAAACAAATACCTTTTTTAGTCGATGATGATCACCTAATTCAAAATCACTTGTTTTTGGCAAAATCAAGGTTTTTTTCAATTTTTCAATTTTCAATTAATTCAGAAAAAATTGAAAAAAACCTTGATTTAGCCTTGTTTCTTTTTCGATTTTAATTCAAAAATTTTCAACTTGTTTTCAAAATTCAAATAAAACAAGTGCACATAGCTCAAAGAGTTTAGTGACCTCTTAAAATATTATTTTATAAAATCAAAAATAACAATCTGAGTAATTTTAAATAGAAATAAAAACAAAGTTACCTGGTTTGATCAGTCGTTCTTATAGTCGATGTTTCTGTTTTTGTCAATGGTCTTGTTGACGTTGAAGGGGTTTCAGTTGATAAGCAGGATAATTTTGAGGTATACAATCTGAACGTTTTTTTAAAAAGAACGTCGTATTCTATTTTTTTAACTCTGTTTAGTTTGATATCCTTTGAAAATTTTGATTTGATAAGACGTGATACTCTAATTG